>OZ020268.1:1200000-1609804 GCA_963971225.1 Melieria omissa | reverse complement strand
ATTTACACAAATTGATCTAAAGACAACAAAAGTCGAGTTTCTCCAATACAAATTCTTCTTCACTCGCGTGTCTTCTGACTGTCGTTCTTTGTTGTGGATCGCAGCTATCAGCAAAGCCCGAAATCAACTGTTTGCTTTGGAATTGATTAGTCAATTCGTTCCTCGGCATAAAATCGATAACGAGCAGCGCTGCGGCGTCGCTGTGCTTTGTTCGCTTCGAATGCAATTTGGCTGCCGCTGACACTTTGACTTTTGTCCAAAAATATTTATTTGACACGTGCGTCAGTCGCCAGCAACCGGCAACTGTTGCTCCGCTCGCTGGTTGCAGCTTCAACTATTTGCCGCCGCCTCCTCGAGTCTGTTTGTGCGGCTGGACGCGAGTTTGTTGAGCAATCATATCGACATTATTTCAATACTTTACGACGCACTCGAGGCGCATTAGACGACGCAGCGACAGTTGGCCTTCTGCGCCGTCGATAAGCGTTCTCCATAAATTCCCATTAAGATCTCGGAGCCTCGATGGCGGCGACTTGGGAGTCACTGTTTGTTGCTCATAGCTCCAACCGACGAATTATGCGGCCGCCGTTGTCAACTTGACATAATCGGGTGCAGTCTTGAACCCTTGTCCCGTGTGCAATCGAATTAAAAACCCACGAATTCTCTATGCTTTTAGTTGCATAAAAGTTACCAGCTTTCAAGTTACTCAAAGTTCTCACCTCCGTTCAATGCGTTTTGGGCGTAAAACTCAATAAAAATTGCGCACTGTTGGTATCTGCAACACTTTGTGGCATTCATAGCGCCAATTCCCAACGCGCCTACAGACACACACACACACAAATACTGCTGAATGATGATTACATGTGGAACGCATTTATTTATGACAGCAGATTTCGCTGAGCAGATTAGCGCGGAGCAGCTGAAGTGAAGCTCGAAGACGCACAACAGCGAAGCAACCTTGGTTCCCTCACATTGCCAGGTGTTGTTGTTGTTGTTGGCCGGCGGCATTTGTCCGTCAGTGGTTGGCAGATATCATCGCCTATAAATGCGGTAATTAACGTGCAAAAGTTGCAAGCTTTAAGAGTAATAAAATTTAAAAATAAAATTGTAACACACAAACAAAATTGTACACACACTCACACAAACAAACGCGAAACGGGCAATTTTTGCGCCCATGTGAGCTGCGCTGCCGAAATCTTAGTCGATGCTACCGGTGCGTTGTTATTGTTGAATCCGCTGCGTTTGCAGCCTAAAAAGCGAGTTTTGCGTTCGCCAATAAAACTTACAGTTTATTGTCGGCCATTAAAAATTGATGCCACGCGTTGTTTTAGCATTTAACATTTTGTTAAATTCCTCTGCCGCCGCCAACCACTCACCTGACAACCAGAGATAACCAAGTTCGGAGCTGATCGCTTGCGCGCAGACTGCGTGCGCAGCGGCAGTGGCAGCGACGACTGCGGCTGGTCGGAGGTGGAGCGCCAATGTTTATGACAGTTTTAATGACACTTACGCGACCGCGGCACGAGTGGCCAAGTGGCTAAGCACAACTATTACGACAAGTTAAAAACTTAATTGAGACTGCGGCCGCGGCACAAAAGGGCCTCGAAACCCTTTGAATAGTTGCTGCGAACACTGAGTGCGACAGGCGCTCATTAAGGTGTCAGTTGTAAACATTTCGACTGCATTTGAAATTTATTTGCCCGAGGAAGCAATTCAAGAACAACAATAACAGTCGCCAGACACAGCTGAAAATTTACCACAAGCTCCGAATGTATTTGTGCTCTTTTTCCGCTGCTGCTGCTTCGGCTGTTGCCATTGTTGTTGGTTTTGCTGTCGATTTATTTGCTACAAATCGAGACGAATATGAATTTTGAATTCATTCGTCTGATTAACACAAAAACCCAGCCAAGACAGAGCAAAAATTGTGCTTGCAGCACTGCGAGGCCGGCAGCGAGACAACTCAGCGACGGCGCAGCAATGCGTCTGGTCTGGCGGGCGGCCTGTTCGGTGCGCTGACAGTGCAGCAAGAAGGTGGCATCTTAATTTCAGGCTCTCCGCCGCCGCGCAGACAGCTGTCAGCCGGGTCGCGTCACTCATTCGTATGCACGGCGACGCACTGCGTCCGCCACACACGCACACACACACATACACACACGCTCGCAGTCCACTCATATGAACCAATCGCTACAAATCAACGTGTCGAACGCCCACACTCGCGACAACCAGTGAGTTTCGAAGCGGTTTTTTATGGTCCTAGAGACGCTCGCCGCGGGGCGCTGCCAAAAATGCAAATTCACAAATGAACGTGTCATCTGGATATGGAAAATAATAACGAAAGTTTGGATTTATGCCTTTGAACTAAATTAATGTGACTCCAGCTCGGGCAGAAGAAATTAGAAGTCTCGGTATCGGTTAGAAATTACTACTTGTTCACACTGAAAAGCGGATCTCCTACCCACCAACTATGATCCCTTTTAAAGAACCGCTATTGGAAATATTTTTAGTATAATTTTCGAGTTCATAGTATCGGCAGCACAACGTAAATGGTTACAGAAAACAGTTTGGGTCCTAGGAGGGACTGCTACGTTGATTCCAAAAAACTAGAGAACTTGGAAAGATGAGTTCTTTAACATTTGTAGACCTGAGTTCCCTCGACTCAGGCACTCAGGCTCTATAGCCCATTGTACTTAAGGCTCAGGAAAAAGGTTGATAGAGGAAATGGGAATGGAAAAAGAAAAAGAGAAAGTGGGTGGAAGGGGAGAGGGAGTTATGGATTCTCCTGTGCATATTTCCCGGACTCATTAATGAACCTGAAGAGTGGGATACTTTCAAAAGCTGCACGAAAGGCAAATAATAATCGGTCTTCTCTTATATCTCTTATTGCATGACCATGAACAGAATAGAATAGAATAGAATAGAATAGAATAGAATAGAATAGAATAGAATAGAATAGAATAGAATAGAATAGATACGGGAGCCGAGCTCTAACTGCCCGAGATACTGCGTCCAAAGAGAACTAACACTTCGCTCAATAATGTGTGTGACTAACTAATTAAAACAAATTTTTTTGCCAAAATTCGTTTTTATTCATCAACATAGTCCCCTTTTAGGGAGATACAATCATTCCAACGCTTTTCCAATCTTTCGATACCGCCTTTGTAGAACGATTTTTCTTTGCCTTCAAAATATGCGTTAGTTTCGGCGATTACTTCATCATTTGAGCCAAATCTCTTACCACGGAGCATCTTTTTGAGGTCTGCGAAGAGCCAGTAGTCGCTGGGGGCCAGATCTGGAGACATCCCCCGTATTCTCCAGATCTGGCCCCCAGGAAGCAATTCGAAGCCCAATTCATGCATTTTTACCATCGTTTTCATCGACTTGTGACACGGTGCATTGTCTTGGTGAAACAACACTTTTTTCTTCTTCATATGGGGCCGCTTAATCGTGATTTCTTCTTTCAAACGTTCCAACAACGCTATATAATAGTCGCTATTGATTGTTTTCCCTTTCTCAAGATAGTCGATGAATATTATTCCATGCACATCCCAAAATACTGTCGCCATAACCTTGCCAGCCGATGTTTGTGCCTTTGGACGCTTTGGGCGGCTTTCACCGGTTGCATGCCACTCAGCAGACTGCCGATTTGACTCTGGAGTGAAATGGTGGATCCATGTTTCATCCATTGTGATGTACCGACGCAAAAACTCCGACTTGTTGCGCGTAAACAGGTCCAAACAGCTCTTTGAATCATCGATTCGTTGTTGTTTTTGCTCCGGTGTGAGCAAACGCGGCACCCATTTCGAAAACACCTTTTTCATAACCAAATGTTCGTGTATTATGGTGTGTACACTGCCTGCTGATATCTTTAGAATGTCAGCAATCTCCCCCACTTTCACTTTACGGTCGGACATAATGATTTTCAGTGTTTTTTCAACGTTTTCCGGAATAACAGCGTCATTTGGCCGTCCAGTAGATGGAATGTCATCGGTGTCTGTACGACCACGTTTGAATTCGGCATACCAATAACAAATGGTTCTTTTTGATGGAGCAGAGTCCGAATAATGTTTTTCAAGCCATTCCTGGCATTGAACAGTATTTTTTTCATTAAAAAACAATGATAAATCAGCACACGGAATTGCTTTGAATTCATTTTTTTTGAAAACTCAAAAGTAGTGTCACTTAAAGCACTTTAACTTGTAAACTAATGGTCGGATTGACATATAATTTTGACAGTAAGCCTAAAAAGGTTCACAATTTCGAAAAAAAATATTGATTTAGTATTAGTGCCGCCATCTATGTGTCAGTCACACACAATATTGAACGAAGTGTTATTGTGTCGTATACCTTATTTCTTATTGGAGGAGTTCATCTCCCCAAATACTGTCCAGGAACTCTAGACAGCTCGTTTTTCTGAATTAGTTCCCTTCCCAGTAGACGTTTCCTTGCGTGTAAGAAGTCGGGACCTCGCGCTTTATGCATATTTAGCAGACAGTGCCCGCTCAGGAACCCCGTCATGAACTAAAGCTCCTTTCTTCTTAGGTCCAATAGGTATTTCGATTTGCCTTCGGCCGAAAAAATAGCTTGGAAGAGCGCTGTCCCACCGTGATGGACCATTTCTGGTTGGCCCGAATTTTGACATAATGAATGATCATGAAAGAAAAATACTAAATAAGTCGTGTAGGAAACGAGTTGTGTCAGGATCACGAACTTATCAGGAATATTCATAGAAGAGAGGGGGCGGGGGGGGCTAAGATGCAAGTCGCATAGCCTCAGATCTGTTTTGAAGTCAGCACACACTCTATAGATATTAGCTTCTTCTTCTTCTATCTCTGACACTTCTTCCCATTGACAGACAACCAAACCGGCCAATTTCGCCTCCAATCGAACTGAAAACGTCGATAAATTCGATTCGCCCTGCAAACCGCAGTTGGGACATTCGCAGCTGGCTGCCAACGTTCAAACGGACGAAGCCTTTAGCCACCAAATGCTATAAGTCTTCTGCAGACAGCAACAGTCGACAACAACAGCAACGACCACGACAACCGCAATGGCAGCAATTTTCAAGACCAGCAGGCGAACGCATAAAACACACAGAGAAAATGTGTTAATTTCGCAAAATTTGCTACCGCGAACGGCGCGTCGACTGCTGTTTTTTCGCACTTACTGTCAATGTTTCGCCGTTGCAGTTGTTGTTGTTGTTGGTGGCTGTGTGATGGTTTCGCAGGCACGTCTGGCCACAAGTGTTAGAAAGGAGTGATGACTTGTGCTTTGACACGCAGCAGAGCCGCCCGAACGGCCATAAACAGCGTTGGAGAAGAAGAAGAAGCACTGTAAACTATGAAGTGCGAAGGGCGGCAACCACAGTAGGGGGAAAGAGGGGTGGGCTTCACGTTTGCCACCGAGATAAGATATCGCGCATTCCGAAAACACTTTCGAACGCGCACGTCCGAGACGGTGCCAGCAGCGGCAGCAGCCGACGCAACATTTTGCATGGCTGCAACGGCATCGCATGCGATGTGAACGCACGTTTTGCATAGAAACTTGCCGGCGACTACGACGACGACGACGCTGACAGTTGGCGGATTTGGCGGCAGTGGGCAGACTGCATCATCGTTGTTGCTGTTGCGGATGGCAAACGGCAGCAATGGCTGCGTGGATGGATGGATGAATGGATGGACACACGTTGGCAGCTGCATGCAGCACGGACTCAACGCACATGACGTCTGCTTCGGTTGCATTGCCGGTTGTTGGTGTTGTTGTTGTTGTTGCCAGTGCTTGATTATGCTGGTCAGGTTCTTGTGGTTTTTTCACTTCTTTGCTTTTCATTGCTACGACTACGACTGCGGCTGCGTGCCACTTGCACCGAGGACTTGCGCCGCTGCCTGCCACAATCGCATTCAAATCGTCAATCGGCAATTGTGCGGCACGCAGCTGACTGTCTGTCTCTCTGTCTATCTAGCTGACTGACAGCCATTTTCGCATTTTCGAACGCAGATCTGCATGTCCGACCGGCCGCCACACCGCAAAGTTCAATCTATCCACTTCCTCTCCGACCCCCTGGCGGCTGTAAATAGTTAGTCGTGTTCGACGCCGTTGAGGCGATAATTCTTTCTCAGCATACGAGCATCGCTCGCTGCTAATTTCCCGGACTACTTCTGAAACCCCTCGCCGCCCCACTCGAGCAGCTGCTGCTGCCGCTTTTATGCAATTTTCATATTCTTGATTAGTTTTAATGTTCGACAGTTGTGTCATCAAATCGCTCCTGATCGAGTGTCAGCGCGACGCATTTTTGCGTTTTGGCGCTTTTTCCTCGTCTGCATTGCTTTGTAATAATTTGTGAAATTGTGCTGGGTTTCTGGTTACTGCGGACATTTTAATTGAATCGTAAATTTTGCTGAAGCTGCGTGCGCGTCGCAGACGAATAAAACGCCGCATTTAAATGCGTCTGGGACCAAGCGACGCGTCGGCCACTGATTGCGACAGAGCAGCTTTTGGCCAATGATTGCTTCTCAGCGATTTGCCAATTATGAAACCATTAACGCATCGTAAACATTCAACTCGAGAAAAGTGTTTCCGACTCGTTCCAGAAGTCGGCCGACACAACAAACTTAAAGTGAAACACACTCAAACGGTGGCAGCAAATTTATACCAACAAATATTTTATTTTTACGACCTTCATTTCGGTTTATGATTTTCTTATCGTTTATTTTCAACTGTGTACAAATTTTATTCATCTTCCAAGTTATTTATTTTAATTATAATCCGTCAGCCTGTTTGGAGCATTTTCGGAGACGAAATATTATGAAATTTTATAGGAAAAACAATAACCACACATGTGGTAATAAAATTTCCGCGTGCGTGTCGTTTCGGCACAGTGACAGATCGCTAAGCATTCGGACAGACTGTGAGACAGCAGGCCGGGCTGCAACTTGTCTTTAATGTCTACGAGGGGGCGCGACCGTATGTCAATTACTTAATGCATTTATTATTGTTGTTGTGCATGCCACACATGCCGCACAGTGGCAGTGACAGTGACAATGACAGCAACATTGGCGAGAGCGTTGTTAGAGTTTTGTGCAACAGACCAATGACACTTGAAATCAAAACAATTTTCACCAAATTGAACAAATGAACTCAAATACAGGGTCGCACACGCGTCCACGGCAGCAACAACTGCAACAACAACGACGACGAGTGATGTGAACATGCATAAAGGACACATGTGCGCGACAATTATTGCCGCAGACAGACAAAGAAGCAAACAAACAGACGGACGGACAGACGCTGCGAGCAATGCGACACGGACACTTGGGACGCGTACGTAGGACGCGTACTCACGCGTGCGTTCGGCTAATGCAGCTAATGATATCCGTCCGCTGTGCTTCCTTTTGCCAATGGAAAACAGCAGCAACAGCAGCAACAGCAGCAACAGGAACAACAAAAACAACAGAGCGACACGCCAAGCGAAAAAAGGGCACAAAGCGGAAGATGAAGAGGACACACACGTCGCCACGAGGACGGAAGAGCTGGAGCGAGCAGCGCGAGCTGACAGACAGACGACACTGTCGACAATGCGCAGATGGATGACACTACAGCATACACACACACACACATACACGCGCACAACATGTGTCGTACGTACAAAGGCGTAAATGGGGTTTTGGGCAAAGGTAAAATTAACAGAAGCATAAAGACGGGGCGGCAGGGCAGCTCGTGTCGTCTGGCACATATTATGCAAAGTCAGTCGGTCGGTTGGAGGACTGGCTGGCCAATCGATCCTGCTGCCAGCAGGCAATGGCCACCACAGCCGCAGCAGTCGTTGTTGCCGGCATGGGACCGCGAATGGTGGCTGCTGTCGCACCGTTTAACGCGCGTCGTGTCGCTGCTAAATGTGTGACATGTTGCAGCCACGTCGGGCCAACTGAAGCACCAAATTACGCTGCGTTCCTGTGCGCCACTTCACCTCCACTCGGCCAGCTGGAAGGGTTCTCGAGCAAATCAAATATCGACAGGTCTGACCGGATTTTCGCTGTTTACTTTTAGTTAGAAATTTACGGAATTCAAGTCGCATTCGAGTGGTTGAAGAACTTGGCAAATTTAATATATTATTCTTGCTATATGTCTAATGAGATATGTAATATATCCAATACCTCACACGTTATACCTTGAAACCCAAGACCCTATACCCAATACCATTCAACCGATACCCTATGCCCGAGATATTTCTAGATATCCTCTATATCTTGTAACCTGTGGCCTGAACTCTGATCATAATCCATCAATCTGTCTTCTCGTTGTCGAAGGCCCTGAAAAAGTTCTAGCAGACCTCTTTCTGGAAAACTTCTAGAATCATTTTCTCTCCAAATCTTTTCCAACTTATGGATCACAACTTCAACAAGCAACAACAAACCGAATAGCCACAAACTAATTTCTGTTCACGTTTTCACGCGTGACAGCGCACACGCAGCACCCAACAACAGCGTCAACGCTCAACGTTGAACGCCGCCAGCGAGTGCGCAGTCAGCGCTAAACTCTCCATTAAAATGTTCACACATGCCGGCGCGTTCGACCTGCGGGCCGGGCCGCGGCACTTCCCAGCCGCCCAAGCTTGCATAATTTTAACATAGTAATTCTAGCACAACAACAACAACAACAAAATGCAAAAACCAAACAGCAGCAGAAATACAACAATTAATTGCCAACGTCGACTTCCCGCACGCACCCACACGCCGAACTTTCAACTCGACTGGATGGCGACGGCCAGCGGTCGGTCATGCGTCGGTGCAGTTGGCCGCTTTGCGCGCTTTTAACACTTCAGCTGCGCAGTCGACGGTCGCTGACAATTGGCCGCGACGCACTGCTCGGCCCAGTTGCGTTCGGCGGCCGTTAATTAAATTCCCGTGTAGAGCCGAACTGGTCGCGATGGAAGAGCGATTTGTGAGATTCCGTTTCGGCTGTGTGACGAATCGCCGCCATGTTTGGCTGCCGTTCGCCCGAAGTGGCATTCGTGGTAGCAACTGTCAAAGTGACGGCGTACGCAAGTGTTGGCGTGCGTGGCACAATGCGAGGTGATCAATCTTTGAAAGGCTGGGAAAATGCGCTCGACGCGGATGCCGCGCGGATGTGTCGTCTCGCTAGCGGCAACTGGAGTGGAAGTGACTGAATGATTCTTTTCACGTTTTTCGGCGCGTGAAGCAACAACAACAACAGTTATAATAGCCGCAGCACTTGGAACGAATCGAAAGAGTTAAATACGGCGGAACGGGGTCGGCCGGCGGCAGATCTAATTTTGCGTGAATGTGTGGAAATCGAGTATTTATCGGGGAGGCGGGCGCCCGAATCTCCACTCGACGTTTGACAAGCGTTTGACGGATGACACAACACGGGCGCAAGCGCGGGCGGCGAACGGCGCGACGGTCTAAGTAATTGCATCACTAGCGGCATTTTGCATGCGCTGATGGATGGATGGATGGAATGGAGAACTTGTCAAAATAGTGAATCAATAAGTAATCCGTTCTACGAGTTCGATGTGGTTTCGACTCAACCAACAGGACAATTGAGCGACTGGGCTATTGTCTTCTTTGGCTTCTTTCCGAGTACAAAGATGCATCTAAATTTCAAGTCAAAAATTAATCTCTCGACTCATTAAACGAGTTTTGATTGCCAGCTGCCATCTTTCAGTCTCGTTGCAGTCACTTAAAACTCGCTGCTGCCAATTAAAAATGCATCGCCGTTGCCGCAGTCGCCCATAAAGTCTGAAATGAATTTCGCGCGCAATTTCGCCGCGTTCGCATTCAATGGAAAATTGCGCGTAAACCAATTGAATTCAATCAAAAAGTTCAGCGCAAAGTTCAATTAAATCGAAAATCAACGCAAACAACACCAAAGCCCCAACAACAATGCATGCGCCTCATTCAATAATAATAATAATAATAAAAATCAAGAGCAAAAATCAACCAAAAAATTTTAAATATTACAAAAACAACAAAAAAGAAGAAGAAGTGGCAGCACCAGCCGCACTGCTAATAACAGCAACAACAAAAGCAACGCTCAATAAATGAAATGGAATGAAATGCAATGGAGTGGGTTGAGATGTGATGAGACAATAACAACAACAATAACAACAACAGGAATAAAGACAGCGACAGTGTTGCCGTTTTCCCTTTCACTGCGCATTGCTGGTTATGGCCGTTAAAATTTTTTGTCTGTTTCTCACTATTTTTATTCAATGTTTTTTGTTCTTGTTGTTGCTTTTGTTCAAGTGTCAATAATAATTTGAAGGCAATTTACAGCAGTCACGCAGATACAAATACGAATTTCATTCAGCTGCCAAAGCCAGCGACGTCCGTCAATTTCAAGGCTCGTCGGCGCTTCCATCCGACAATTGTTTTCGATTTTAATACATAAAAAATAACAACATTCTTAATTTTTTCACATATTTACATATCTACTGAATTATGTGCAGCTGTTGTTGTTGTTCAGCCTGTCCACTGTCCACTGTCGATGGTCGACTGCCGACTACTGTGATTTTCATATTTATGTGCAGTCGTTTGTTTGTTTATATTTTTTCGGCCATTGAACGCGTTGGCCAAAGTAGCCACTTAAATTTCCATAACTAAACAATTCAACACAAAAGTTCACGCTTGACCATCATCACACCGTCGCCGTCAGCATCGACACCATTGCCATCGCCATCGCTATCGCCGGCGCAACGCACCAGCCGCCTCGCCGACCGCATTCCTGCTCACAGCGCCACTTGGGGCGGCGGCGGCGGCGGCGGGAGCGGCGTGCAACATTCACCAACGCTGATCTTAAATGCTCGCATAAAAATTGTTGTTGGTGTGGACTAAAAGTGGAAAAACTGAATAGTTGACTGAATAAAATCAAATCCCAACAAAAGGTTTGCATAAATTAAAAAGTTTCGTGCACGCTATGTCCGGTTACCATGGAAGTCGGCTGAAAACTAAAGTCAAATTCAAAAACATGAAAATTTGCAAATAAAAGTTCTGTGGTCAAAAGCAATAACCGCCTATGTCGAAAATTGCTGTTTCGAGCAATCTCGTTTTAAAGTTTTAGCGCGTAGTGTGTGCTCAACTCAACTCAACGACTTAAGCGGTTATTGCTTTTGACTGCAGAATTGGTGAATGCAGTTCAAGAGAACTGAATGGAAATGGCGTAGGTTCCAGATTGTCAGGTTCCAGGTTTCCAAAAGTTGCAACGAAAGGAAGCAAATGAGAAAAGAAATTTTAGTCAGATTCAGAAAACAACAATTCACTACGGCCGAGTGTACGGTACCTGTTCATACCACATTTCGGCCAACTGGCTCGTTCCAATGTCTCTTGAATTTTTTGGTTATTTTAAATAATTTTCAAAACTATTCTCAGTCCCATTGATTCCCATTTTGTGTTTGTCTTTTTTTCCCCATTAAATTGTCTCTTAACTTTTAGTCTCGCTTCCACTAATTCCTCATTGCGTGTCGCTTAGTTTTCTGAAAATTGTTGTTGTTGCCGTCGCGCTGTTAATTCCCTTTGCTGTTATTGCTTTAATATCGTCCAATGTTTTTTATTGGCCATCGCAACGTTCATGTTGTGCTTGTTTGTTCACGTAGCACGCTGGTTCTTCATATTGTTGTTGTTGTTGTTGTTATTATTAGTTGAACGGTTGTTGGTTGCGGTCGGTTCCGTGGTTAAGTGCCAAATTGAAAAGCATAAATAAACAATAAATTCTCATTTCATACAAGAACAAAAAACCGAAATCGTTTCGAAACCAAACGAAACAACAACATTCGGAGCATAACTTTTTGTTGATTTATACATACATATACAAATATGTAAGTATATATGTATATTATATGTATTTATTGTTGTTGGCAGTGGCCGCATTTTTTTGTGGTATTTGTATTTTGTATGTTTTTCTTTTCGGGTTTCACAGTATCCCCGCACTTGGGGCTCATCGGCGGCAACAGCAACAACAACAACAGCAATGGCCACTGGTGTTTTCGTATTGACATTTGGCTTTCGGTTGGGCTGACACACTTTGTTAATTGTTGTGTCAACAAACGATTTTTAGGCTGACCACCCACCAAGTGCCCTTGTTGTTGTTGTTGTTGTTGGTAGTGTCATTGATGTTGCTTGTTGGTGGTGGCGGGAGGATTGGTTGGCCTGTGCGATTAATGTTTTTATAAAATATTATTTTAATAAATTCTGCACTTGTTTGCTTTGAGACGCAGCGGAATCGAGTTGTACGCAGTGAAAATAGCACGAAAGAGTGGAGACGGAAGGGGAGCGGCGCCAGTAATTGATTGAATGAAAATGCTGTGTGAACGTTGAGAGTGCGAGGAAAAGTGTTTCATTATGCAGACAAGTGTTGAGCGAAAAATTTTTAGGCGGCTTGTTGTCGACAAGTGGAGCATTTTTTGTATTATCAAAGTGAATTTTATTTCAAAGCTAAAATATTATTAAAAAATTTAAAAAAATATTTAAACAAATGAATTAAGTAAATAAAAAATTAACAAAAAATATTTTTAAAAATCTGATAGTCACTAAAAAGGATAATGAAAATTTTACGTATAATTAAAGTGAATTTTATTTCGAAGCTAAAATATTATTAACAACTTAAAAAAAAGAAAAATTAATGAATTCATTAATTAAAAAATTAAAAAAAAAATATTTAAAAAAATCTGTTACTAACTAAAAATTAAAATTTTTCGTATAATCAAAGTGAATTTTATTTTAAAGCTAAAATATTATTAAAATATTAAAAAAAAGTAAAAATTAATCAATTAATTAAACAATAAAAAAAATAAAACAAAAAATTTTTAGTTTAACTAAAACGGAAAATGAAAATTTTACAAAAAAAAAAAATTTATTTAAAAAAAATCGTCATTCTTCAGATTTCTCTATACAGAAAACGACAGACATTATTTCTGGCTTTTGCGTGAATGGATCTGGTCACCATGGCTCAGATGTTTAGTGCGTAGTACTGTGGGTCCGGGACTTTGCTTGTTCTCTGGTTCAGATCTCTGTTGTTGCCAATACCAAAATATAGAAAACAATTTGTTTATTCGATGGCTGCGTACTACGCAGAAAACAGGAAACCTCTGACAGTAAAGTTGTCCATGAAAAACTTGAAGATCTCTGCTTGAAATCGATAAACAACTGTAGGCACCTTTAATCTGAGTTCGAATTCACACTTTTGCGAGTGTTCTACAATCTATTAATTTGTTGTATAAGTTATGTCTCTAATGGATAACAAAAGAGGAGCCGGGATCTTTTCAATAGAACCAAACATGTCTCATATTTTACATCTTTGTATGGTTGAATCGGTGTTCGAAGCAAAGTTGCTTGAATCACCTAATTAATGGCCAGGAATCTGTTAGAAAAACCCTCATAGCAAAGTACAGAAGGAGGAATTGATCTCCAAACTGGCGTTCGAATGAGTTTGAAAACTCGAGAGACTTGTCAAAAAGAACACAGAAACTCCGATGTGGAATTAAGGACAAATTGGTATCATTTGAATGAGTTAGCAATCGAATGACCCAATATTCGTACAACGATTTCTATGAACCTGAACCAGGAATTGCGATGAGAAATTCGACAGTCGCAAGTTTGGTCGACAAGTATTTGAACTCTGTACGAATGAGTTTTTATGCTAAACAGATTAACCAGAAGAAAGGCAAAAGCACTGATGAGGTTTTGAGGACAGAAAGACTTGGAAGACGACAAAGCTAAACTGTGTATTGAGAAAGTTGACAGTCGAGTATTTGACTGACCATCAGCTGATCTTTGTAAACCGAAAGAAGAGACTAATGTTGTAGACTAATTAATTCATCATCCAATATGGCAAAGAAGTCAATGGACTAACAGTTCTAATCAAGGGGACTGATTCGAATCGAAGGATTGTAAATGTTATTGCGTTAGACTGTAATTTTTTACTATACATTTTCGGAATTGGACACTATTGAATCTTGCAGAGCATAAAGCCTACAGTTTGAGTTTGAAAAAGAGAGAGATAGCAATAATCATTTACTTAGGTCTACAATGTCTGTCTCCAGTTCGAAGTTGGGTTTTATTGGCAAAACTATTCACCCATAGAAGAGGTTGAGCTATGGACTACAGGTCCTTGAGCACTGCTCGATTTAGTTCGAGATGTTTGCAGCTATGAGAAAACAATGTATGTAATCATATCTCTAAATAGTTATAGATAGATTCTGATTCATTCAAACTAACCAAAACCAAACATGAAATAAAATGATGAAAATGATTTTCACAAAAAACATAAAAATAATTCAAAAATTCTTACCTGTAAATATTTTAGGCATTTCTGTCCAATTCAAATTGATTTAACATTTCTGAATCTTTTGTGTCTCCATTGAATATCGAAGGTCGGTTAGTGTGCGAAGCGAATTTTTTTGAAATTGCTTTATACAATTTTACGATTATTTCCAATATTGTGGTCGCCGCTGTGATTTCTTGGCATCACGTTCGCCGCATAAAAAGCAAACGTTCGCCTTTCCAACAAAGCCAAATTGAATGACTTTATTGTTTGGCGCAAAGAGTCTGACATTTAAAATGTTCCATATTTGCGATTATTTTTCGTGTTTTCGGTCGTTTCGGTTTTTGTTGATTGTTGTTGGTTGCTTGTGCCAAAAATGTTTACAATTCAATTTGGTGGCGAGTTCTCATAATAAAGTGGCCAGCCGATTTTTGCAGCTGAAAATGAAAACAGAAAATCGAATTGAACAAAAGAAATAATAATTACTTCATTATCTCGCGCCGAATGTAAACAATCGACTGAGAAGTTGCAGCGGCAACGCGGAGCAGCAGTTGCACAATGCCAGCGCGGCTGACCTTCTGCCAGTAGAACGTCGCCCAACGAAATGGTTGGAATATTATTTGAAATTGCCAACTGCAATCGAAGCGAAAAATCGGCCGAAAGCAAATCGGCGCGCGGGCGAACGGACGCGAAAACTGCTGGCGTTGGAAACCGCACTCGAAATTCAAAACGCAGCGCAGAAAACAGCAACACAACAACAACTACAATAACAACAGCGACAACAATCAAAGGCGGTGGTCTGGCATCGAGCGTGGCGGTGTCAGGCAGTCAATGTTGACGGTGGCGGCGGCGGCGCTACAAGTCGATGAATCAACACTTGTGCACTGCGGCAACAACAACAACAACGACAACATAATAGCCACCACAGCAGCTAACGAAACAATAGATCCGGCGCTGAGCAAAGCAGATATTGCGAGCAATAATAAAATTTGAATATTATTGGCATAATGCACGACACAACAACAACAACAACTGTAACAAGAGCTGTGGGCCAACGCCAACTGCAGTTGATGCCGTTGCAAGCGCGCTGCACTCTGAAGCGTGTGCGGTGACTAACGCCGAGCGTTTAGCGTTTCGCAGCGAAGCGTTAATGAACAGCAGCTGCCGAACGGCAGCGGCAACGGCTCGACGAGGAAAATGACGAGAAGCAACGTTGGCACATTACAGCAAATTAAATGAGAAACGTGCAGAATTGGCGCATTCTTCGCCCCAACGCGACTCAACTCAACTCAGCCCAACTCCACTGAATTGAACTGAACCGAACTGAAGTGAAGTGAAGAAATCGCTTGCGACGCGCCAGCGCCAAGTGTCGCATTGCGCATGCGCAAACGTTTTTCCTCCAACGACAGCGACAGCGACTATTAAAACCTTCACACCGCCTGGCGGCGGCACTAAGCGCGACACAGCGCAATAAAAGTAATGAAAACATGCCGCCGGAGACTGCCTCAAAATTTATTTATGCATAAAATCCACAATCATGTTGCGTTTGCTGCTGTTGTCGCTGCTGTCGGTGTTGTTGTTAGTTTGTTTGTTTGTTTGTTGATTTGTTCCTTTTTGTATTTTTAGTCGGTGCACAAATGAAACGCAAAACGATTTTACACTCGGCTCATAATTCATCGAAAACTGCTAAATCACGCACGCCTGCAAATGCAGCCGACTGGAACAACAATAACAGCAAAAACAACAACAACTAACAACCAAGTAAGAGTGTCGTTCTTAACTATTTTCCACGATGTTGAGTTGGCGGAGGTTAATTTAAAAAAAATAAAACCAAAAATAAAACAAAAAAATTATGGTCTCACGAGCAACGCGCGAATGCATTGAAATGTGTTGTCAAAATTTTCAAAACCCAACGTGACATGTGTTGATTGCTTTTTGCAGTTTTGCAATCACAAATGTGATTTCGACGAGTAGCCAACAATTTGGTAGACTTTGAAGTAATTTTGCTTTTAGCATAAAGTTCCAACGAACAGAAATCTACGAGCAATTGCTGGCAAGTTTGAAAAACACAAAAAAGAAGGAGAAGATGTGGAAGAAGAAGAGAAGAAAACGGTTTCAAAGTGGAGCATGCAGGGAATGGATCCAATCTACAAAAAATATTTTAGTACATAAACTGCTACAATTTATTCTTACATCCTCACGTGGGTTTTTTATTGTTGAGATAATAAAAATAGTTTGAAATTTCCCACTGTGTATATTCGTCTGTTGTCCTTAAGAGTTAAATTTATTTGTTCAAATTTGACTTTGAACAGATAATGAAAATAGCCTCAACCTGTACTATATGTGAGTCCCACTCCGTAATCAAGAAAATTCCCAATATTTGTTAGGAATTATTTTTCGCAATTGATCAAGCCATGCTCTGAGATCGATCTATTTGTATTCTACAAAGTAGAAAGTAGAGGACAGCTTAGCCCCAGAAACCCGTTCTATTGCTGTTTCCTACTTGTTTATTTGTCTTCAACTTAAGAAGATTTAAGACCTTCTGTTGCCTTTATTTGAGTCAGAGTTTTGTATTAGAATTCCAGAACGGTGGAGCATCAACTGACAGTAACTTATGAACCAGAGTAGCTAGCGCACTGAAATATGGGTAAATTTCTACTTCAATGTACTATATGACCCGCAGTGTGGTCAAAATTGCCAATGTCCCAAGAAACTTTGAATAAGTCTACTTTTTGAAATTCGTTCTACTGATTGTAGCTCCTTAACCAGAGTAGTTAATGCCGACAGCAGCGATTTTATAATCCTATTTATTATGTCATAATTCTTACTGACTAGAAATAATGTCCTTAAATATCTACTAGTTTATAAAAACCGTATAGAATTACTCTAAACTGGGTTTAAAACTGCCAATGTCTCACGGAAAATCCGATCAAATAGAAGTTGAAACTTTGAGCAATTTGGCTTTTTGAAGCTCATTCAACTATGTCTAATTTCTTGCCCAGAGCAGCTGACGATCTGTATGATCGTTGCAGTGGAACTCATGATTTTTTCAAATATGGGCTCAAAGTTTTTGATTGTTCATTGGAAACTATATGAAAGCCCAGAGTAAAGAAGCTTGAAAAATTATGTAGTTTGTTGAAAACCTATCGAGTTATCCAAAGAGATTCAATACTCCAGGGGAAACTTTTCCTTTTTGACAGTCAGTAGAACTTTCAGTCTAGTAGAACTTGTTTTGAGTATCCAAAAATGCAAGTCTTCCTTATGAGAAACTCGCTAAGATCAAAGTCAACATCCGACTTAAAAAATATCGTCTTACGTTCAACTGATTTCAACTTTTTTGTAGCTGAAGTAACTGCTTGGTAAATCGACTAAATAATTGCGCGTCAATTGAGTCGTTCAAACAGATTAGAAGTCACGCATACAACTATCCAAAAATTCTACATTCTTTCCAATTGCTTGGTGCCTTTTGCAGTTCGTAGCTGTAAAAGCTGACGTACGCACGTATTTCGAATTTATTTCGCCTAAACAGTCATAACTTCACTTTACAATTATGAAAACTAGAAAAATGGTTTGTATTTCTTTCGAATGTTGTGTAGTTGGCGCGCTGCCCGTCAATGAGTAATGACCATTTGCTATGACATTTCTGATGCCTCTTACCAGATAATTATAATTATTGGTAAATGGCCACGGTCAGCATACCAAATAGCCCGAAAGAAAGGCCGCGTAGGTGCGGAAGGGGCGAAACAAAAGCATTTGCGCACAAAAGCCGGACCGTGCTTGGAATATTTTCTGTGGGCAGTGAATCACTCGCTGCTGGGCGATGATGAAATGGGCTCTGGGTGTGCCAGGTGGAGAACCGCGCAGCAAGCAGCGCGCTATGCCACTTGCTTTGAAATGTTTGTGGGGCAATCGGAATGGCAGCAACTTCAATAACAACATTTATTTTTAGTCATTTGCTGTAAATTATTTCTTCAATTGCCCAAGAAAACAGCCATTAAAAAATATTACAAAGAGACAACAAATGCAACAGTGGCCAGCAGCAAGCAACAGAAATGCCGCACGGCAGCTAATAATATCCAACATTCATTTACTTTTTCAATTTGAGCGCATTTTAGTTAATTGAAGTTCTTTGCTTAAGTCTTTCGTTTTCGTTGGGGCACGTACGCGCGCGCACACACTCACACACACACACAACACAAATTACATTAGCAAAATGCCATGCACAATAACAACAACAATGGCAGCAAAACAGTACCATTAAGTGCAACCACAAGAACAACAACAACAACAATAACAGCAGCAGCAGCACTCGGAGGTGCAATAAAGCCGCATTTTCCAGCCGTGCAACACGAAATGCCACAACACGCCGCTCTCGCCGGCTCCATTCTGCATCGCTTTATTTGTTGTTTGCTGCTGCCTGTGTTTGGAAAACATTCCTTTGATACCCTAAAACCGGTTTGACCGCTGCTTTGTTGCTGCTTTTATGCCTGAAATTCGCTCCGACGACGCGCGCTGCCTCCTGTGCTTCCTTTTAGCCGTCGTGCTGCCGTGCGGCCGCACTGGTTCATCGCTCCACCAGTCAGGCCGGCCGACTCGCCAAGTCCAACTTGAAATTGTTGTCAGGTCACTTCATTTTAAATGAACGGCATCAAATCAAATATTTTGCTTGCCACAAGCGGTGGCCGGCGCACACGAAAACAGCGCCGCGTAGCACCAACAACAACAACAGCCGCTGTGTTAGCAGTCGCCCCGTAACAACGAAAGCAACAAAGCAAAAGCCACAAGGGCGCTGAAAGTGTTAAACGACGGCGGCGCTCTCGCGTTCAGTTGAGAGCCGAGTGCGGCCAATAGCGGTGAGTGGATGTTGTGGAGCATACAATCCACATGCGGGCGCAGAGAGTGAGAGCGCCGCAGGTTGCGAGAGCGAGAGTGCGTGCACTAAGTGAGAGACTCTTTTTTAATGTTCACATTAACCTCGGCGGCAATTGCAGCTGATGTTGTTGATGTTAATGTTCTTGTGCGGCGATTGCATCGGCCGTTGTTCTTGTTGTTGTTGTTATTATTGTTGGCATGCAGTCAAACTAGTTTCGCTGCATCTTTGACGGACACGCACTGGCAGGCGACCGACTGCTGCCACATTTTCGCCAGTCAGTTGGACAATGAACTGTTGTTGCAAGTAGCCTGATTTGCGTTCAATCTTTGAAAATCACTTTTCTGTGAGTTAAATTCAAATTTTCAAATAAAAATCCTAGTTTCTAATGGACTGTGCACTGCCACTTTGTGTTTTGTTGTAGGCGCGAGGATAAGCATTAAAGTCGTAATGAGCCATTAAATGGTGCTTTGAGGCAATCTAAAGTGTTGTTGCTTCAAACCGTCGAACATGTTGCAATGCCATGTTGAATGCTCACTTGTTATGTGCTGAGCGTTGCCGGATGTTGAGCAATTTGTTTGCCCTAAAATGTTTTGGAAGTGAGTTTAAAAATGAACAAAGCTCAACAAAGAGACCAAAGACATAAGCCAGATTATTTCTATATGAATTTGTGAGGATCTCTGACGCTTTGGCTGTAATTGCCGTCTTCGTCCTTTGTCCCTTATGGCTGATGTTTATGGCATTCACAGTTTTCTGTTCTTAAAACAAGAGTCCGAACTCAGATATGGTACTCGTAGGGTTCAAAAACTTTCCCTAAAGTCTGCACACTTTGGTCTTTGTGACTTGTTAAAAACAGTAACAACACTGAAGAGAGTTTGTAACCTTACAACAAGTCTATATGAATTTTCTAGCAAGTTGTGATGAAAATTATAAACTCTCAATACGCAGATTTTTTGCCAAATTGTTGAAGCTTTGCACAAGTGTTGACATGGTTGAGTTTGATTGAGATTGAGTAGTTTTGCTCCCAGAGACCGTCGATTTTGTTCAAATCTAATGTTTGAAAATCTTTGTTCCTTCAATGATTTCAAGTCAGTCCAAAAAAAGTTCTTACTTCAATTTAAATTTTTTATCGCTGTCGCTCAGTTCTCGGCTACAATTTGGTTGCCAGTGCATCGCAACAATCTGGCAGCACCTGTGGAACGCAACTCGACATTCGCCGCTCTTTTGCGGCTGCCAGCCGTGTGCGCGTCCTAACCGCTCTGCTGGTTCGCACTTCTTGGCCGGTTTCGTGGTGCCGCACGCAGCCAACCAGCCATCGTCGTCGCCAGTTGTTGGCGGTTCAGCTCCAGTTTGGCGCTGTCAGTTTGTCTTTGGATGCGCTCTCTTCTGGACGTGGTCTGGCTACGTGTCCTGCGTGTCCTCCTCCGTGTGTCTGCCAAAGCACAGCAGCGTTCTAAGGATTTTCCGTTCGCGCAGTTCGTTTCGGGCGGCTCGTTCGTTCGGTCGTAGTGGCATCGCATTTCCGGCTGCATTCGCACACGCCGCAGTGTGTCGACTCGCCTCAGCGTGCGAATTGTTTGTGTGCGCGTACAGTGGCGAATTTCAGCGCTGCCAGTCGCCCGCGTCGCGGTGTGTCAAGTGTTTGCTTTGGCCGAATCGGCTTCCAGTCGCAAAGTTGAGAAAAATGTTTTGAAATTTTCATTTTAATTGGAAAATTTAATGCACGAAATAAATTCGAATTTTGTTCGATTTGATCGGAAAATTTAATGGAATAATTTGCAGTTTTGTGTTTGCAAAAATTGTGCAGCATTTTTATGATTTTCTGAATCGATTTCTTTCCTTTACAAAATATTCACATTGGTTTTTGAAAAAAAAATATCAGCGAAATATATATGTAAGAAATCTGTACTTACAAATCACAGAATAATCAAACAAAGTTTTGTGCATTGAAATATTGAAAAAAATTAATCATTGAAAAAATTCACAAAGTGAAATTCGGTGAAAAGTCAACGATTTGCAACGACACTCAGTGAGGCTCGACAACACCAACAACAACAAACGACTTCAATTGCTTGTAACGGCAATTTCGAGCAACAACAACGACAAAAGCAATTTTTTTGCCGCTCACAAAACATACAAACAACATTTGGTTTGCTTTGCTGAAAATTGCACAAACTTGGTGCAGTGTCGAAGTTTTCGGGGCATTTGACAAGTGCGACAAGTGACAAGTGACATCGATCTGGCATTTTGTGTGCTTATTACCGCTGCACCTGCACTGAAACTGATCAAACTCGACTAAATGTCCAGTGGGCATTGAGCTGACGAACCGTTAAACGCGCATCAATAGCAAAAACAACAGTGTTGTCTGTTGTCATTGAACACTCGCGAACTGGAGCGCCAGCACTTTGCGGCGCTTAAGGTGAGTAATTCGAGCAAGTTTGTATACTGTCACTTAAGCAGAATCCGAGTCAGAATGAATGCCTTTTGGAACATTTGAGACATTCGAGAAGATGGTTTATGTGTGACTGCCAGTTGGGCATTGAGGCCGAAAACAGACACCGACACTTGCGGCGAATCGAATGTAATTTCAGCTAATTTTTTAACCCACAATTCGAATCGCTGATGAGCTAAAAAATATACCAAGCAATCAGTTGAAGCGAGTTTAATGATAAATAATGCCATGGAAAGACAAAGTGCTCAAGTACAATCGGCTGTTTGGTCTGAGCGGAGATGGTTTCTTAGGTGAAACACATCAAAGCCGAAACAGCACTAAAAATAAAGTTCTACCACAGAATATAAAGTTTTCTTTATTTGCTTTGGTTTTACATACAAATTTTGATTCTAAAGTTTTTATACAAAAAGCAAAGAAAATGATATAAAATGTTTGAAATATTTGAAATGCTTTGCAATGTTTGGAATTTGATGAGAAATGTAAAAATCCAATGAAATATCTTTCTTACATTTTGTTTTATATTTACTTCTGCATATTTGATGACAAATTTTTGTATTTTGCGACTCAAAATCAAAATCAAACCATTACCAAAAAATGGATCCGTTCGGGCAAAAAAAATCTTATAATTTCAATGTTCCACTGTTTACAAAACGTTTGTTTTAAGCTTCGTTAATCTCTGCTGGCATTGGTAACAAAAAAAACTTAACAAAAGCTTAAGTTCATTCATATTTTACGTGATTTAGAGTCATAATTTGTTAGACCATGTAAAAAAAATTATTAATTAATTATTATGTAAAAACCTAAATATTTAAACATTTAAAATTTGTCATTGAATTGTGCGCACTGTTTGGCATTTTTTGTCAGTGGATCGAATTGAAATGAAATAAACTAATAATCCTTTGTGAAAAATTCTATTAGAGGTTAGTTATTTAGTTTCAATTCTACCCGCAATATCTCTCCATAGTTTTTAAATTCTCTCCTCGTTTTGTTCTAAACTGATTCAGTAATGAAAATTTCCTAAAAACATAAATTTTGGTTTGGTTTGGTTTGTCAGCCAATTAATCGTCTAGAGCACAAATACTTCAACTCACATGGAACATAAATCATTAAATATTTAATTGTATGGAAAAATATAATATTTTAGGTCTTTCATTTAACTTGAAGGAATAATTTGTATAAAATTTTAACTCATATATGGAAGTTAAGCATTTTCATTGTGTATGTAGTTCTTATTAGCAGAGAGTGTCTCCATACATTTTGTAAGTTCATGTTTTATAAGTGATACCAACTCAAAAGTGATACAACGACAACAAAAGTTAGAGTAGAAAGAGTTTAAGAGTTCCCTAGAATCAGCTGTCTACAGTTCACTTGAATATATTTGCCACAATATAAACCAATTTGAATGGTTTTTTCGACTCAGATAAGCCAACATTTTTATGCCGAGATGAGGTCACCTTTCGCTTGGCTTAGGTAATGGAAAGACAATTATGAAGTTTGGTGCTTTGCTGAATCGGTGTTTGCTTGCACTAAATTTTGGGTCCAATTCGGAGCAACCACAAAATTTACAAAATACAAAATTGTCTGTCTATGAAATTTTTAAATCTATAGTTACAGACGACTTGACTTGCTTTTGATTTTTCACAGGAATGCAAATTTTCTTCGTAACGATTTTGTTAATTGTTTTTTTTTCCAAAAGGATTTCTTCTGATACCCAGAAGTTAATGTATATGAATTATGAGAATATCAAAGTCTTTATGAATTTTGAAAATATCAATATCTTTAATAAATTATCAATTCAGTTTATCAGTCAATCAGTGAATTATCAATCACACAATTTTCATAATTAATATCCAAAACTTGCACATTCCGCATTCAAGGATTAAGCGGGAAGTCCTTTGTGTCAATGTTCACATGAAAATTTCACCAGCCAGACTTAAAAGGACTTCACGCTTAATCCTAGAAAGTGGAATGTATTTTTAAAAACAAATTTTATTCATTCATTCATTTATCGAATCATTCCCTATCGGTGATGATAAAAGTAGCTAAGCTCAGTTGAGTAATTAAGTTTCAAAGTTATAGCAAAGCGATACGAAACTCAGAACAATTTAGCTTAGAGTTCACTTTAAATAAATTCTTATTTCTAATATAACTTAAAAGTACATAAAAACGGAATGCATCACTTATTGAGCAACGATGTACATTTTGTTTACCAATAGCGAATCTGCTTTGAAGCCTTTAAGAATTAAATTCACCTATTTTGTAAAGCAGTCTTTTTATATTTTGTCCAATTCGAAACAACAACACTTTATGGCCGATTACTTTGAAATCCATTGTTTGCATGTAAAGTTTTCACTGATTCACAACACGATTCCCACAAAGACAACATTGGGCTTTGTCGGCTTTCAATTCTCTCTAAATGCTTTGCGCAGATAATGGAATTTTTATTGGTTCGCTAAAACTTTGTGCATTCAGCGCTGATTCAACTGCCAGCTGATCGGTGACTCTCGCCTGGCGACACCGCCGCGAATGCGCCCTGCGTGGCAATGGCAACTTTTGGGCCACAAAACCGACCGGACATGGGGCCAATAATAAATTTTCGTAGTTTGGTAAAGAGCGAAATTGCCACATTTGCGCGATTTGTATGTGAGAAAACACGCACCGATAGCATCGCCGTCGCCGTCTAAGCCAACACCAAACCAACTCGCCGACCAGCAGTGGAAATGAAAGTGCACGGCAAATGCCAAACCAGGTGGCGACAGGGAGAGAGGGAGAGGGGCGCAGGGCAGCGGCAAAAAAAAACCCAAATAAAATATTTTCTTAACACCTTTTCGAGTCGATTGCACGATAAGCGCACGAACGCCCAAAAGTTCAGGCGAGCGAACATGACAGGCAGAGACAGACACGCAGACGGTCGGACGGACGGACGGACGGAGAACCGACAACAGCAATAACAGCGAGTTTAACAATCGAACAACGACATTTGCGGCTGTGCTACACCGGGGACGCGGGTGGCGACGCACGGGCGGACACCAACAACGCAGACAGCCGAAACAAGCCACCTGAACTGAACTGAGCTGAACTGAGCTGAGTTGAGCAGCGGGACGGCAGCGGAAAGCCGAAAATATTTGTGTATCCAGATAAAAATCAATTTTCGAAACAAACTCACCAACAAGAACAACAACAATCAAAAGACAACCACAAATCGTTGTACGCGCAATTTGAACGACTGAACAAAACGCGCCGCGCGCAATCAAATGACAATTCATAAAAATTCACATAATTGTCACAATTGCTCGTAAGCAGACAGCAGACAGCAACAACAACAAAAACAATGACAAGCAGCTGTCGTAGCGTAAAGGTGTACTTTTGAAATTGTCGTTGGTACTTTTCGAAACGAAAAGCAATCAAGAAACAATTTCGACGCAGCCAGCCGCAGCCGCAGACGCAGACGGTGAGCGACGAAGTGGGGCGGTTAAAAATTTAAAAGCTTAAAATTTAACAAGAAATTGTCTTATCTGTGCGATACAATCGCACACTCGGTTCCTTGTAATTACAACTACAACAACAACAATAATCACAACAACGCCAACGACAGCCGCGACAAGAGCCAACAAGCGGCGCAACGTTGATTCCAAGTCTCCAATGACAGCGATGACAATGGCGACAAAATGTTGTTGTTGTGGTTGTTGTTGTTGCTGACTGCTGTCTGCTGAATGAAATTACAATTGCGACCTAGAAACTTTTGGTGGTTTCAGCCGCTTGGCCGCCGCCAAGTCTATGCCACGAAGCGCAGTGAGAGGAGACAAGGAGGAGGAGGAGGAGGAGGAGAAAAAACTGAAAAAATCGTTTAATTAATTTCTGAAAACAGAAAACTGTAACCGCAATTTGAGTAAACGACGAACGAGAAACCAAGAAAACAACAACAACAATAGCAGCAATAATAAAAACTCAAAAAGGCACAATTCGGGTTAAATTTGATGTTTGTTGTTGCTTTTTTGTTTTTTTTTTAGATTTTTAGTTCGTCGTTGCACTCGACCGATTTCTATCTGAATGGAAGTCGAAAGGTGGCACATTAGGAATCGTGCGGCGGAGGCGCGTGTGGTGGTAGATGCTGGCTCCTTGTTGTTGGTGTTGTTGTCGCTGCTGCCGGTACTTGGCGGTGGCAACTCGAAATGGGCATTAAAAATAATTTATTTCTTTAGGGCCACGGCGGCCACACTGCATAAACACCCAAATAGTTTGTGGTAGTGCTATTGTTGTTGTTGTTGTTGTTGTTGTCGTCGTGGTGGCGGTGGCAACGTTTCTTTTGGGGTTACCAACCAAACACATAAAACAACACTGACAAGTGTTAGTGCAACACTTTAAAATGCACTAAAAATGCGTTGCCGCAACAACAACAACAACAACTGTGGCGCTGTTGGCCGCTCGCCGTTCGTGTCTGGTTGACATTTGGCGGGTTCGCTGTCTGGCGGCGATTTTAGTGCGCGCTGCAATTAAAGTTCATTAAACGAGTGTAAAAGGCCACAAAGCAGTGGGCGACTGTCGAGTGAGCTGCGCCGGACGTTTATGAGCTGCGGGCAATACGTGCCTTGCTGTCCGCTTATCTTCTTCAGCGAGAGAGCAAGCAGCTTCGATTTTACAACACTTTGAAATGTTGAAAGAGTCGGCGAAACATTTCACCGAAAACAATGAATCACAAATGTAAAGTTTTCTCGCTTCCACTGACTTTTCTTGAGACCCCAACTCAAAGTTGTTATTTATTTACATAAACATTGTGTTACATTTATCAACGCTACGAGCAACAGCTCAATTTTTCACCCATTTCAACACATTTCCAATCGAATTTCAAACTTTCAAAAGTCCGCGGCTGCAGACTGCAGCCGCCTGTGCCGAGATTCCATCAGCCGAGATTTACATAAAACCCGAATTAGTCAAAATGTGGCATAATTTCACATTCAACGCGCGCCCGCAGCGCAGCAACGCGGTGTAATATTTCAATTAGACGAGAGAAGAGTGTAAAACTTTAGAAAATTCATTTTTCACAAACGGGCGAAACAAAAAAATAAACAAGCAAAAAAAAAGTAAATACAAAAAATAAACAAGAAGAACAAAGTTGGCCGCAGATTTCGCTTCAGTTGGAGTCCGCGTGCCAAGGGGTATTCACAAAAAAGCAACAACAACAATAACAGTGAGAAGACCCATCGAACAGCGCAAGCATCCGCAAGGCGACTGTGCGGTCCGCTTCGGTTTCACGTTTCAGCAGCACCGGTTCGCCTGTGCGCCTTCAACTTTTGTTTCATAATTAAATTTGATTGATTTTCGGTTCTAGCGGCCCTTGTTGTTGTGTCTGTTGTTGTTATTGCCGGCCGAGAATTATGTTTCGTTTAAGCGCAGCAAATTAATTTGTAGCTGCCGCATAATTTTCAGGCCTAACACAAACAATAACAACAAACTGCAGCGAACAGTTCGAAATTCGTAAAATCATCGACAACGTTTAATTGCTGCCGCCACACAAAATAGCACAGCAACGAGTCAATAAACTTTTTACAAAACCCATATCGCATGTCCGCATGTTGTTGTTGTTGTTATTTTAACTCAACCACCAACACATTTGCGTGCCGGGCCCTCAGCCCCTGTTTGCCGGCTAATTGGAAATGGTCGCCTGTACGTTTGTGTGAAATATTCGTTAAATATGTTTGTAGTAAGATTGTTGTTGTTGTTGTTTGCTGCAGCGTGCTGTGTTTGCTTTTGGGCTTTAACTCTTTTGATGGCGGCTGACGGCATGTCAGAGCGGTCGGGCCGTAATCGAAGTTGTCAGTGCCGTTCGGGCGTTTAACGATGTGTGCTGGAAATTCGTCCGAAGGCTGGAAGGAAGCGAAACGCTGTGGTTGAGTGCTCGACTGGTCGCTGATGTGGAAAAACTCACAGCAATCAGCAAACTCGTCAGAGTTATCAACTTTGAACTGAGGGTTCAATCACCTCTCCCCACAAAAAGAGTCCTTTTGTCATGGCGCCTTCAGTCTGTCTCCTCATTTGACCCCATAACCAAGGCGCCTCACTGTATTCACGCGCAACACTTTTCAGCTAAATCGAATTGTGTTCACCTCAGTTCTTGGCGACCGAAACCAGTCACCTGCAGACAGCTGGCCGTTCAAAATTTTGCTCGACAATTCCAATTGTGCTCGACCGCTTCAATTGTCCATGAAACGCAGCAAACGGCTCGGCGCTGATTCGCCGCCGCCTCTCTCTCTCGCCTGGGCCATGCATCAAAAATCCAATCAACAAATTTCCTGAAATTTTCTTCACCTGACGACAACCCACAGATTCGACGAGCAACAACATTTTGCGCGTTTAATCATTTAATTTTATCAGACGAAAAGGTAGCGCAAAAAAAACATTCGCCAAAGATGAACCGAACCACAACAACAACAACAAGAAGGGTATTAAAGGTAAAAAATATGAAAGCAGCTACTCAAAATGCCAAAGGAATTGAGGTCGATAGGGATAAGCGTTGGCGCCCGAAAAAAGTGCGCCGCGCAGACAAAGAAGCAGCAACGACGGCCGTCACCCTTCTGGCCGCGACTCTCCTTGGGTTGTTGCTGCCTTTTGCGGCACAAAACATTGAACATTTACGAAGGTACAAGAGGCAAAAAGTAATTGACTTCCAATTTTCAAGCGACAAATGTGACCTGAGCCGCAGTCGGTCGCGGCCGACGCAGCTCGATCCCAGCGACATTGACGGCAGCAACAGTGGAAGCGCAGGACTGCTTTTGAAGTTGAAAGAAGCAATGAAACAAAAAAATTAAATAAACTCGCGCGCCGTCTAGTTGTCGTTGTTGTTGTTGTGGCTGTATGCATAAAGCATTATTTTTTATGTCGACGAAAGATTATCTTTACTTATGGATCCTTAAGTCACTTACGCTGTCTCCTTCCTTCGGCCCCCCTTCTCGGCCGCTGCCAATGACACAAAAAACTTGGCCTAAACGTTTCCTGCGTCTGCCGTCAGCTGCTGTGCGCAGTCTTCTTGTTTTATTGTTGTTGTCTTTGTTGCGGAAATTATGCTCAAAAGTACCGAAAAACACACACTTTTCGTACTTATTTTCGTTAACTGTTGGAAAGGAAAACACGAAGAAGAAAAATTCTAAAAACGCGCGCCGGAACAGTAGCGAGCAGCGCGCAACTTTTAGGCAGCCAATAAAATTGTGAGCGCGCAGCAGCAGCAGCAAGAAGTCATAAAAACAAACACGGCACACAGCACTGGTTGTGGCTGTTATTTTATGATTGTGTTGTTGTTGTTGCTGTTGGCTCTTTAAGTTTGACAATGAAGAAAGTTGCAGGCGAAAAACACTGCAGCCGACTTGGCGAAACAACGAAAGCGTGTTGTTGTCGCTGCGCTTCAAGTTGTCAACACACTTTTTCGGCTGCGCGTCGCTGCTGCATTCGTCGAGCGCATCGCATCGCCGCCACACTGAACCCTTTCCTTTTTGGCCTTTTTTGTTTTTATTTTACGAGCGCTGTGTTCCATTACTTTTCCACTACAATTTCTGGCAGTCGTTTTGTTTGCACCTTCACCGTCACAGTCACCGTCGACAGTCGCCTGGTCGCCTGTCGCCGGCACTTACCGCAGGTAGCGCGCTGCCAGCAACGCCTGTCGTTATAAAGTATCTCTTAAATACGTTCAAGTGGCAAAGTATCTGCTGGATGCGGCAGTAAGCGATACCGTAAGCCGGCAGAAAGCGAGTAAAAAAAAGAAGGAAAGAGACAAGAGGCGACCGAAGCATAACAACCGAAAAATCCAGCGCGGAAGCAGACTGTCTGAGGAGACACGAGGGGGTATTTCGCGGGGATGAAGAAGTTGGAGTTCAGCAGACAGCCGAGTCGCGTGTGAAGTTATCCTTCGCTGCTGTCGAGCAGTGCGACTGAAAGACGCGGCCGCGGCGAAAAGGTTGTCGCAGATTTTTATTGTTCCTGTTGAACAACCTAAAGTTGGGCTCTGGCGTTGTTGTTGTTGACGTTTCGAAATGCTACCCGCTCTGCGTTTTGTGTTTCATGTTTTTGTTTTCAAGTGAAGAAATTTCTTCTTCTCAGTTGATATACAGGGTGGGTAATTTAATAAGAACTGATTTCGGACTCGAATGATTATAAAAATGAATAAATAAAATAAAAAATTAATAAAATAAAAAAAATAAAAAAAAATGGGGTTTCTCTTTGTTACAGCTGGAAAAATTTAAAATTCCATATTCATTGGCAAAAATCTTAGAGAAACTTCTTTTGGCCCTAAAGTGTCATGTTGCCATATGGTAACAAAGGTCCTAAACGGGTTAAGTTGTCCCCAACTGTCGCACACTGTATAGTTGTGGCTGTAAGCGCCGCGGCCGTCGTGGCGCGTCAAACACAAATAACTGTTTCGGCGTTTCACAGCTTCTTCGCGCAACCAACTTCACCGACATCTGAGTCGCCGAGTTGCTTTTCTTCTGCGTCTATTCGGCGACTGCTAGTTGCTTACTTTTCACTTACTTTTGTACCTCGGAGCGAAGTGTTCTGCGTTCTGGGCCGCGTCGTCTGTCCCTTTGTGCCTGCGGCCGTTTACAGCTTCGCTGCTCGTTCTTTGCTGTTTTTCGAGTTTCACACAAAAATGTTTCTTTGTTTCGTGAAGCTGTGAGTTGCAGCACAATTGTCCGCTGCAGCAATTCGGTTGGCATCTTCAATGACAACTTCCACAGCCACTTTTTTCACATTAAATATGCGAATTTGTTAAAAGATTTTAAGAACCAAAAAAGTGTTGCTTAATCTTCGTTTAGCGTTTTTAAATGTAATGTGCTGATTTTTGCCGATTCTCGCATTTCTTGGCAATCATTCATTCGTTCAGTTAATTCGGTTTCTGTGCCACCAAATCACTTCTGATTGCGCTGCCCTCGTTCTGGGTTTCCCTCGTTGGTTCGTTCTCATAATTTAGAGATTTTATTGGCTGCCTCGACAGGCATTTCCCCCATCAACGCGCAATTGAGCTTTCCGCAAAGCGAACCGAAATCCAGCCGTGAACATTTCACACATCCGCACAAACACAGACACACAAGACACACACAGAACACAGACAGGAACGCACTAAATAATCCTCCAAGTGAAACCTGTTCCAATAAAAACTAATTTATTTACAATTTATATTTAGTTCTGTCGGCGCGTTGTTGGCAGCGTGTGTGGCTAATCAGAATCAAATTGATTTGAATGTGCGCGCAAAGCAACAACAACAACAGCAACAACACCAGAAAAGAATTCAAAGTGCTCATCCAATCAAACAACAGCAACAACTCCGCACCACACTCGAAATTCGAAATGCTCCAAAAGCAAATGAAGGCAGCGAGCGCGCGCAGCGTTGGGCGGGCAGCGCGCGGCGTGAATTAGTGAAATCAGCGTAATTCGTTACGTTCGAAAAATCGTGTTATGTCTGTTTGTGTTGAAATAAAATAAAAATGAAAATAAATAATTAATGATTGCGATACGGCCGACTCGGTCCAGGTCGGCCGAGTGCGCCGCCGCACAGCAACCAAACCATGAATGAGGTTAGCATCGCTTTTCAACGCTAAAGCGCCAAAGCTACGAAGCGGCGCACATAAAGGTGGCCAGAGGGGGGTGAGGGAGAGAAGAAACGAAATTCCCGAAAAACGAAACAAAAACAGAAAATCACAAAGCGGCCGGAGGAGCAGCGGCAGGGGCCCACATGGTGCGGGTGAGGTGCACATTCACACATAAGGCACTCTGACACTCAGTCGCGCCGCGGCGCATAGACGCTAAACACATTTCAATTGTGCTGTGGTGCTTCGGTATTTCGGGTTCCCCGCAGCACCCAGCGCCCATTGTGAGAAAGTGGCAGTTGTTGTTGGCGCGATTTGTCGATGGGTCGGAAAGATGAGAACTTTGTTTTTCGGATTTTTTCTTTATTTTTTGTTGAGGAAATGTGTTGAAAGCTCCAACACGGGAATTGTTTGCCGAGGGATTACTGTTCGTCGTGTTGTAGTTGTAGCTGTAGTTGGTGTTTTTTTTGTATTTCATTGTTGTGTAGTTGTTGGATTGTTTGCACTGCCGCTTGAGCGGTGAATCGGCAAATCAATAATATTTTGATCGGCCGGTGAGAGGTGCAAACTAACAATGAATTTTATATGCGCTCACAATGGATATTAAAACGCCAAGCGGCCAGCGATATAAATTCAGCAAAAAAAAAACGAAGAAGAATGTAAAAATAATGTTGGAAAGATTTTGCACTTAAGGGATTTATGGGCGATTCTTTGTGGCGGCGGCTGTAGGCGAAGATTGTCTTAACATGAGGGAATTTTTGGCTTGTGGGAATTTCTGCTCATATTTGCAACACTGACAGCTTGAAATGTTGTCTTGACGAATAATTTACAAGTTGGATGCGAATTTAGGTAGCAATGAACTGTAGAATCTATGATATGATGTGAGAATTGGCAATTGAAAGCTTATCGAACGGAGTCAAGTCACATTGTCTTCGATGACGTGGATACGTATTTCACATAAGCCATGAACGTCTGCGAATTAGAACCTTAGAACCATTCAATAGGAGCTCAATGGATCGACGAGTAGAGTGGATCTTCAGATATGAAGAGACATGAACATTTATTTCTCATGGGCCATGAATGTCTGCGAATAGTTTTATTTATCCTCAGAACCATTCAATAGAAGGTAAAAGGATCGAGGAGTATAGTGGATCTTTGGATAAGTAGAATAGTCTTTGCAATAGTTTTTAAATCGAATTTACTTATCTGGAGAAGCATATGAGGACCCAAGGATGGAACTATGAGGGAAATAGAACCAGATGCGAGAATTGATAGACTATGGTTTGCTGGTTCATAAGTAGATTAGAAGACATGCAGAGCAGTGTTTCAAATACCTAACATGAGCGTTCATGGAAAGAGCTTGGATTTGGATATAGTTTGGTGAGACATATACGGATATCTGGGATTTCTATTAATAAAGTAACTTTTGGTGGAAATTTTGATACAACGACACCATGATCTCTATTGTTTATTAGATAACTGCAGAATGAAAACAATTTTCAATGGTTTTAATGGACTCTGGTTTGAACAAATTTTCAAGTAGAGTAAACGATGCTTGTTTTTAAAACATTAGCATAGTTTTTAAAACATTAAACATGAAACATGGCTTGTCTTTAATACTGAAACGGTTTGTTATACAAAATATTGTTATAACAAATAACTTACAGACTGAGCCATAATGGAGCCTTTGGGATCGAGAGTATCTCAATCACTTACTTTTCAAAGCCATTCAGGCAACTTGAAGACTTAAACATGCTTCATGACTTGAACATGATTCAAGTGCCCAACTAATGGTTTCACTCTAAATAAGTTTATAGCTTCAGTTCAGCCCAGACAGAGGCAATGAAATGATCTGCGAAAACTTCATTCAATGATATTTTCTTCGACTCGGAAGCATCTCTCCACTGTAAACCAAATTGTGAGAAAACAGTAATCACCAGTCGCAAGAATTCCGTATCGTTCGAAGAAGTGTCGATTTTTTACACCTCAGCAACACTTCCAACAATTACACAAATTTATGTATTTCGACAGTCGCGCAAATGATTTTCGTACAACCGGAAATTGTTGTCATTAGCCGAGTGTAATTTAACTTGAATTTCTGTTGCTTGGCTATTTTTGTTTTGCAAACATCATCGCCTGCAACAACAACAACAACGAAAACAAAATAGCCTTAAGTATACAAGTTGGTAGTGGTTGGAGCTGGCCGGGCGGCGGCGAGTTGTTTTTTTTTTAAGAAGATTAAGTGTAACTTTTAGCAAAACTGCCGCCGCTGTCATTGTCGTTGTTGCCGTTGCTTTGTGTCATTGTTGTTGGTGCCGCTTGTGCTGTCAATGCCATTAAATGTTGCAAAAAGATTTGCTGTGTGCGTGTGTGCGCTGGTCCGTCTGTCGGCGCGTCTGTTTGTCCATTTATTCGAGTGTCCGTCCGCTCGAGCAGCGTCCGGATACGGATGGCAGCAGACAGGCATGACACATGCGCTTAGATTCCATAATAAATGAAGTTTTATGGCGACGACAAATGATAAATGAATTCGTGATAAATGGAACATGTGGTGAAATGTTTGCTGAGCGCATGAATTCAGCGCCAACAACAACGCCAGCGCTAACAAGCAAAGGAAGTGGAACAAAAGCGAAGAGTATTCGTTCGCCTTTGGCTTTCTTGTTTTGTGGCGCTTTGTGTGCGCGTTTTGCGATGGCGACTGCGGCCAAGTGTTGAAATCAATAAATTGATTGGGTGGTTGGTGTCGCTCGGCGGGCGGTGGCACAAATGAGGATTTTTTGGAATTTTCCGCAAAGCACATAGGACGAAAAGATTTTCGTGAGAGTTTTTCGCTTTGAATGTTGTTGAGAAGTTTCCAAGTGCAACATTTGTCACATTCTGCCGTCGCGGGTTTTTTATTAGAAAAACAAAGCAAATTCGAATTGCGAAGCAATTAAAAATTCAACATTGCTCAAATGTGCGCATAAATTAACCCCTTCGCCGCCGCACAGCTGCCAGCGACTGCTTGCGTCGGCGGGGGGCCAACGTGCCACGTCGCTGACAGCAAAGTTTTCTTTATGGGCCACACGGCTGTCATAAACAAGACAACGCAAACAATAACCAAATGCAGCGCGGCGACATAACCGGCGAGCCACACAAGCAGCCGGCTGGAAAGAATGCAGCCGCCCACCCACTGGCGGCCACACCCACATGTGTGCGACCGCTGGGTGCGCGCCAGACACTCGAAAGCGAGCGGAGCGCGTTCGCAATTCGCTTTGCTGCGGCTTCGTGGCGCATACAGGGTGCCGCGCCGCACTGTTCCGCCATGGGGAAAGCGCCTGCTGCCCATAAACAGTTAAGTAATAACTGCACTTTGCAATACTCAGCGCTAAATTCAAGTGTGCAGTTTCAAACAGTTCGCCGGCCGCGCAGATTTGAGAGCGCATTGTCCGACGCGGACGTCAGCAGTCAACGGCCAAAGCCAATTAATTTCGTTTTGTGTGTCAGTTGCCCCTTGCGGCGCTGCCCCCGTTTGCTTTCCCGTTTGCAGTGCGGTTCAGAGTTCAAAAGGGCGGCACGAAAGACCCTTTTGTGCCGCCCAAGTGGCCAAACAATGGCAGCGAGTGGCGGCGTGCGGCATGTGCCGCATGACGAGAGCGTTGAAGATTTTATTAGCCACGCTGCACAGCGGTTCCGGTGCGCGTTTACACTTTCGTTGCATGCAACATTTGCGCTTGATGCGAGTTTCCGCTTTCTTGTTGCTATTTATCAGTTTTTTTTTTGGAGTGATTTGCTCGGCGCTTTTGTCGATTTGTTTCGCCGCCATTGCAGTTTTGTTGTTTCTAATTAGCGCGCTGCGAGATCAAAGCGAGTGGCCGCACACGGCTAATTTGCATACTTGCGCCAAATTTGTTGTTGCCCGAGTGCGTAAACACTCGCTGGATGTCGATGGATATTTTTATGCGGATTTGATTTATGTCGCGTGTTAAGTGCCGCTGCACAGTGGTCTTAAATCACTTTGAGCAAATGTGGCAATTAAGTGAACGCCCCCGAACTGGCAGCCTCATAAATTAATCCGCACTGGCGTCAGAGGCGAAAGAAGTCGCACAGAAAGAGGGTGAGGCGCATAGGGAAGGGAGGAGAGTAAGCGAGCAGTTGCAGATGCGAACACAAAGCGCAGCCAAATCGGAGTGGGGTTTTTTTGATACGAAAAAAAACAACAACAACAACCCAGAACACACTTGATTCGAGTGCATTAAAAAATTCCATAGTTAATTTATGGCATTTTGTGTTGGCATCATTGTAGAAAGTCATCCACCAACAATGCATTCAATCCTTTTGCTTTGAATTCTGCTGCTGTTGTTGTTGGTTTATTTCATATTTTTAAGTTGATTTATGTATATTTCGATTTTTTCATAATAGTTTTTTTTATACATTTCTGCTTTGTTTGACACGTTTTTAGTTTTCATTAAAACACCAAAAATTTTCAAAGAATGTTAAGTATTTCAGTCAACTTCGGTGGCTTTTTCAAGAACCCTTAAAGCTTAAATAAATCTTTGTTTTTATAAAATTGCAGTTTAATTTATGACCAAAAATTCAAAATTGCATTCCTCCAGTCTGCTGAACTCGCGACCAAAGCAAAGCAAAGACACTGCAAAACACAAAATTCCCCAAAACTTCCCAAATATTTCCTTCGGCCCGCAGCGCCATTTCGGTCAGCGCTACCGCAATTGCTGCCTTGTACGCCTCTTCCGCCACTCATAAATTTGATGTGCAGCCGCGCTGGTCCTCACCATTTTTGGCGATTTTTTATTTGGTTTTAATTAATTTAAATTTAAAGCTTTGCCCCTCGACTGCTTTGTCGCGTCGAGATTGCTTCGAAAGCTAACGAATCCAAACATAAAAAAGATCAATATTTGCATAATTTAAACTAAACGAAACGAAACGAAGCCACAGCAAATCTAAATATGGACTCGTGCAGTGAACGACGCCTGCGCGCGCGCCGCACTCGCACAGCCCACATGAGGCGCGCAGACGACGGCAGCTGCTGCTTCTTCTTCTGCAGTTGCTGGCCAATAGTTGTCGCTGCGAGGCAATCGAACTCGAACGCGCAAGTGAATGCGATGTGAGCTGCATAAAATTAACTCGAATTGCAGAAAAAATACATGCAACAACAACAACGACGATGGCAACAAAATACAAGAAAAATCCATAAACACATTGTTGGGTAAATGGCTGCACGGGCAACGATCTGCATGCCGAAGCGTCGTGCACGCTGCCCCACGCTTCACCTGGCCGCAAAATCGAGTTTCGAGTTTTTCCGCGGCATATTGTCGTGCTTGTTGTTGTTGTTGTTGTTGTAGCAGTTGGTATCGCTTAAATGCATTCGGCGCATTGCATGCTGTGTTTAATTGTCGATTTAATGCCCGTCCGCCGCTCTGTCTGTCCGCCTGTCTGGTTGTCTGTCGATCGCGCTGCGTGAAAGGCAGGTTTTGTATTTTTCATTTTTACGTTTTTGATTTTCTCAGAAGCTTTAACATAAATTAATGCCGATTTGTAGCCAAAACTCGACAGACATGAGAAACCAACTACGAAAGCGGAATTTATGCGGCGGCGTGTGGACGCGTGGGTGCCACAGAATATTTTCAAAGCTTTATTGATACCCGAAAGCATTTAAAATCGACTTTAATTGACCTGAAAAACTGTCTCGAAAAAATGTGTCTCGAGCTTGAACGACCACAAATTTGCATAACTTGCGCGGTGTCAAATATCAAACGAACAGTCGGCAAACTAAAAGAAAAATGAAATGAAAATTGCCACACTTCCCTTGCAACTTGTAGTTGCAACACTTTGCGTCTTGCGTGGCCACTTTTTTCCTGCGAAAACAGTCAACTGGCACACGCTGCAAAATGTGAGTAAAGCTGCCAGAAGCACAAAAATTGCTCGAGCCTCAAGTTGCACTCGAGATTGCAACGCCACTTGCAGTCAGCAAGGCGGCGAGTCAGCTGTCGAACTTTACGGGCATTGGTGCAAAGCAGCCACTTGCTGCTCTCTCAAATAATTTGTAGCAGCTTCCTTTAAAATAAACTCGAGCGGAAGTCAATAGACGCCGCGGCTGACTCTGTGGCGCGCGTGCCACTTCTTGGCTGCTGCCGCGACAATTTTCCGCCTTGAAATGAAAAGAAAAACTTGTGCTTTATGCTTTTTCACCTGCACTTCTCTGTGAACTTTGCCTCTCTGCCAGTAAAATTTGAATTTTCAGACATTTTTTTTGCTCCTTTCGAGTCCTTTGGCCTCTTGCGCGTTTTTCTCGCCTGCAACGCGCTTATTTGATTAAGTTTGCGGTTGAATGCGGCGCTGTGCTTCCTGCAACTTGCTCGCACTGCTACTTTCCATTTCCCTTCTTCGCGCCGTCCTGTGCCCCTCCTTCTATGCGATTTTTTTGCGCTTTCCAAGTGCGTCTCTTCTGTTGACTGCGGCGACTTCCACTTTGACATTATTTGCACTACTTCGCCTTTGTGCCTCGGAGCCTGCAAAGTTTTCTTGGCCTGTCTGCCTCGATTGGCGCACTTGCCAAGTGTCACAAATAAACGCATTTGCCTTTTGTCAAACGCATTGGCCTATTTTCATCGCAGATCCTCCTACCACGTGATGTCTAAAGGCGATAAAGTGCTGATTCTGATTAGGAATCGACTTCTGTGCCTTCATACACCATGGAGTCGTTAACAAAGACTGGAACGCAAGTGTTATTTTGCAACATTGCTACTTGAGGGTCAAAGTCCTCATCCCGTCTTATTTCAACTGACGTCCCCCAGTACTTCATACATCAGTTCACAAATAAGAATTAAGAAAAAATTGCATATTTATCGTTCAATTTTCATCGACTGCACCAGGAAACTGCAACTTTTGCATTCGCATTTTGGATCAATGCCACAAATTAAGAATTTCTTGGCCACACACATGGCGCGCGCCCGCTCCATTTTTCCACCACAACAGCTCACAAATGATTTGATCAAATAAAGTTGTGCCATTTCCACCCAAGACACACATTTATTTACATTCGAAACATTGGCATTTGATTCTGCTTCCGCAATGTTGTGTACACTTTTGTGTCATATTGCATGTGTGCAGTCAGCTCGCTCAGCTCGTTGTTCCTCTGCAAACTTTGCATTTTCCATTTCTTCTAAATTTGCCATTTTTCCATTTTTCAAATTTAATTTTTCTCTTGTGTGTGTCTCGAAGTTGCCACAACTGTTGGCGGCAACTTTGCGTCAGCGATGCGCGCCCACCCACTCGTTGAGGCCGCTGCGCCGCCTGCCAGCCAACCAGTGTTGCCAGATCAGGAGATTTCCTTCTAGATTTAGGAGATTCTTGGGCTTTAAGGAGAATTTTTAGGAGGAAGAATCGTTTAGGAGAAAGTTTTAGGAGATTTATATTTTATGTTAGGGGATTTTTCAGATCCTTAGTGGATTTTTGGGAGATTTTTGGATAATGAAATGAAGAACAGAACATATTTCGGCAACTATTTTAATAGTCAAAGCACCTTATTGTGTTAAAAAATTGTTCTCACTTATTGCTGTCACTATGAAATCCCGTCAAAAATTGGTGCTTTTTTAAATTCATTTGTTATATGTTTTGTTTTTGTTAAGTTGTTGTTGTTAAGCTGAAGAGGAAAAAAACAGGCTGCATTAAAAAAAGTATGTGTAAATATTTTTATTTTTTATGAGAAGTTTAATTCCTTTAAAATTATACAAATTATAAAAAATGTAGGAGATTTTTTAACTTTTGGGAGGAAATTTCAGTATTTTTTTGAAGATATTAAAAAAAATCTGCATTAAAAAAATTATGTGTATATATTTTTATTTTTTATGAGAAGTTTAATTCCTTTAAAATTACGCAAATTATAAAAAAAATTCTAGGAGATTTTTTTAACTTTTGGGAGAAAATTTCAGTATTTTTTTTAGATTACGATTTTTTGAAGATATTTCAAAAAACCTGCATAAAAAAAGTTATGTGTACATATTTTTATTTTTTTATAAAAAAAATTATAAAAAAAAATTTAAGAGATTTTTTAAACTTTTGATAGAAATTTCAGTAATTTTCTTAAAATAAAGAAATCTTTTAAGGTATCTGGCAACACTGCAGCCAACCGGCCCAGCCAGCGAGTCGCTGTGTGCATCGCCGTGGCGGTTCGGTTCTGTCGTTTTCATTGACAGCTGTTGGCCGAGTGCCAAGCGGCGCTGCCCTAAGCGTCCCGTGCAACGTGCCTCCTTCGCCGGCGTGGCTCTTCTCCTCCCTCTCTCGCTCCTCCCTCTCTCGCTCCTTCGTCTCCGTGCTCGTCACCGCATGTGCGCCGCTCTGGCTGCCCGCTATTCGTTGCACTGTCGTCGGCGTTTTAATATTTTCCTTCTTTCCTTTATTTTTCATTTATCATTATTTATTTGCCTTGTTGCCGTTTTGCTCTGCGCGCCGTTTTGTGCAATTTGCCCAGAAATTACTTCACTCCACACATTGAGACATATTCACGTTGCACATTCCGACAGAGCGTCCAACTAGTTTCGTTCGTGTCATTGTTGTTGTTGTTGGCAGTTGTCAATATTTGCTTTCTTCATTGTAGCAATTTTTATTTGACAATTTTGTCTCTTTCGATTCGTGGCGTTTCATCTGTTGTATGTGTGTGTTGATTGTTGTTGTTGCGCTCCTTTGGGCAAAACAAGTTTAGCACTTCTTGTGCAAATTTTGCCAAAATATGAAATTCTTTTCTATTTTATTATAGTTGTTATTGTTTTTGTTTAGTGTACAAATGTCGTTGTCTTTGTTGCATGATTTAAAAAATCGCGCACGTTTCCTTTGTTGCTGCCAACAACCGGCAAGCGGCATCGATGACAGTTTCAATTTTTGTCGCCATTTGATTTGCCGCAATTGTTGGCATATTTTGTCGAATCCAGAGGAAGTCAATAAAAAATAAAAACCAAATCGAAATTGTTATTGATATGGGTTGGGCGAAGGAATGAGAACATAAAACCTGTAACAATGGTGGCGTTCACGATGTGCGGCAATGTTGAAATATTGAAAAGTTTTGATAGTTGCAAATCGGGTGATTTCTTTTTACTATTCACGGTCCATGCACAAATGTACTAAAATCCAGACCAGACTGCGTCCAATCTTCCAGTACTTTTGTTATGTTAGTTATTGTTTCTACGTCTTGCAAATCTCACAATTCTTCTTTCCTTTCATAAGCACCAATTAGCTTCTTAGATTCACTCTAAAATGTTCGACGTTATTGAAGAAATGGCGCTCATCAAGCGACGTACACTTTTGAAAGAGTCATAGATTGTGAATACCGCCAATGTGTGTCTTATGCCTGTCAGGTTCTTTGCTTAGGATTTTGGCTCTGTTTGTGTGGTTTGTTCAGACCTTTTCAGTTGACTTTGCCCAAAGAGTTCGTCGATGCTTTGTTCCTTCAGCCTTGTAAGTGTCCTTTCACTCGCTTCACTGCATCATTGCCGACTGCCTTTTCGCAATCTAAAGTGCCAGACTTTGTTTAATGCCAGATTTTTCGTTTTATGATCTTTTTTAAGTGGCCATAGCCAATTAACTCCATGCAGCCTCAATCGAAGTAGCAACAACTCGAAAAGATCCATTAGGCCGACACTGGTCAGAAGTCAAATAAAAACTATGACTACTTAAAAAACTACTACTTAATTGATTTTGCGTCTGCTGACGATCATAAAAACCGATATTGCACAAGGCAGCGCCAGAGTGACCAGAGTTTGCGCTGAATCTCGCACAAGTCAATCAGCGGCGGCGATTGAACGTTTGTCAGGAGTTGTAAAATTTCGGCGTTGCAATTCGAGTAGATCAACAAATTTGCGTAGAGCCACAAAACTGACAGTTGAGTTTGTTTATTATAGGTTTTCCATTAACGCGATGCATTTAGCTGCGCATTAACATTAATCGGCGCCACTCAATCTGCAATTTTTATGGCCACTTATTTAATCGAAAGCAAATTTTAATTGTTCCCATGTTGATTGAAGTCGCTAATTGATTATTCCGTCTTTCATTTGCAGGTATGTACCGTTACTTCAGACTGTTCAAACGATTTTGTGGCGCAATCGGCGACTGCGGCTGCGGCTACTGCGGGCGTGTGAAGGCGTCTTGGCGAATTGCCACTTTAAACAATTTTACGGTAAATAAGCGTCAAAGTGTGACTCGAGTAACAACTACGAAATTCTCGTTTTTGGCTCCCACAGCAAAGCCGCAACACTGATGGGCACAAAAAGCGCAAAGGGGGAGGGGCGCGAGAAAGACAACTTGATTGGCTTAAATTTCAAAACGTTTTGGATCTAAGCGGATTTTCGCGCGCGGCCGCGACGACGACGACTGCTTTGTGGGTTACAAAGACCGGCAACAAGAACACAATGCGGCACATGACAACAACAATGTGCCGTTTCGCCGACTGGCTGACTGTTTACTGGGCGTCATGGCGAAATTTGTACTCAAGTGACATCCGATGCTGCCGACATGTCTCACTCCTGTTGCCCGTTGGCCGCCTTCGCCAAAGCTCAGCTCGCTGCATTCGACGTTGCTTACTTTGCTGCTGTTGTTGTTGTTGCGGTATGGCTTTTATTTTGCCTGTAATCAAATACGTTCACTTTTGTGCAGATTTCCGCGAATTTCCGCCATTCTTCTGGTTGCCTGCCTTTCTTTCTATTGTTGGCGACTTTCGTGCAAATATTGAGTTTTCCCATTTTCACGTGAATCGCACAAAAGTTATTAATATTTGGCTTACTTATTCTCATTTTTCTCATTCAGTTCTTTTTTGTTTTTGTTCATGTACAAAATGTCCATTGAGTGCGAAGCAAACGCCCTTTGAAAATAATACCAAATGAGAAAAATATGAGAAAAGGACACGGAAAAAAATGTTAAAAAAACATGAGAAAATTTGGGTAATTTTCAGATCAATGGCATAAGGTTTCTTCTTCTTCTTTTTATATTGCATTTTTTTATCTTCTTCTTCTTAATAGAAAAAAACCTATATTCAATGAATTGAATAACCTAAAATAAGCAATTTTTAAAGACAAAACCTGCCATGTTCTGCTTTAAAATACACTTTGGTCACCCTGTATATAGCTTCAACTACAGTTGGGATTCACAAAAAGATTTTGGCACCTAATTTTTTACAGTGCCAAATCAGGAGCCCAAGCCGAGGCTAATCTTTTCATTCCATTTTTCGTTACCGGCTGTCACTGGGCCCCATTAACAGCCCGGATTTTGCCATTGTCCTTTTATGCTCCTTTATTCCACATATTTCATTTTCCCACTTATTCGCCTGCGTTCTTTATCTGCTTTGTGTGGTCTTTGCGCCCGGAACGTGAACGCATCGGGTGACAATATCAGCAAAAGATGAAAAGTAATCGGAAAAGCCGTGGTTTCGTTTGACATTTGACACAGCAACAACAAAATGCACACTTCATACTCGAAGAACAGCAGGTAGGCCGCTCACTCACACACACTCATTGAGTGTAATAAACGTTACCAAAATAGCAGCAAAGAAAAGGATAACCGCAACCGCCGCTGCCGCTGCCACTTCTTATCTGCCTTCGATGCGGCAAATGTTGAAATGCTCGAATGTTGCGCTAAGCCTCGACTCACATCCTCCAACGACTGCGACGGCAACGGCGACTCGGCATCTTTTATTGCCCCGTTAATATACTGTAAACCGGCGAAGGGCCGAAGGTAGCGAGTGCGCGCCCCACAGCTGCCAGTGCGGCTGCCGACACGTAAATGAGTCTCGACTCGCCATAAAATTTCGGCAACGGAAATCGTTTAAGTGTTCCAATGCCCAATTCGAATGGGTGCGCGAGCACGATCCCGGACTCGTTGTCGGGATCTCGGCGGCCGCTGCGTGCGTCTGGTGGCATGTGTGGCGCTGCACTCACGCATGTCGGCGCATTCCGTTACGGTTCGACTGGATGCTGCGTCGGCCTGCCGGCACGCAAAACAAACATTTCAATTGTCAATTGCAGGATTTATGACGCAGCCAGTGGCAGCCGCTGCCTGAACTACGGTTATGGTTGCCTTGGCGGCGGCTAATGGCTGCGCGCGCTGGAGTTTATTAGTGGCGGAAATGTGCCGGAATTTATGGCCGCATTCGGGCGCATAAATTGTGTCCAGAACTTTTGCCAAAACTTGTATCGAAAGCATTGATTTTCACTTGCATTGTTGTTGTGTTTTTAACACTTTCTACGTGCAGTTCGTTTATGGCGTTTAAGATGTGAAAAAAGCTAACAAATCAGTTGAAACTGCGCAATTCTGATTGCTAACTTTAGCACGTTTGGCGCTTAATCGTCAAAGAGATTTTTTCTTAGCAAAAAAAAGTAGCAACAACTCCTGTTAAGTTCATTAACTTTTAATAATTCTCAAGTTCGGCTCCGCGCACTGCACTGCACTCACCGTTGCAATGAATTCCATGTTGCGGTGAAAATTCTGTTTGCCGCTGACACAGCACACACACACACACACCACCGCAGAAACTTTTCCACATGCACTTAGCGTGAAATGTGCGCTTAAGCACTTCATTATTCAAATCATTTGCAGAGTGACTGACAAATGAGCAGCGCGCCCCCGCGTTCCATGCGCCTGCCACCAAATTCCCTCAAAGTTATTGACTTTTGTCATCTGCAAAAAACACTAAAAAGCAAATTAAAAAAATAAAAAAAAAATAAAAATTATTCAACCTTGTTTGTGTGTGTCTGTGTCGGCTCCACACCTAATGTCGTTGAACTGCTTGAGCGCAACACCCCAATGTCTATTTTCTGCCTGTCTTTTGCTTCCCCTTTCGCTGCTTTCACTTATGCGCTCGCACACACTCACACACTCACACACGCCCAATAATGCCGCCATTGCAATTTTACTTTTTAAAAACTTTGTGTTTTCCCTTTTTTCTTTATTTGTTATTTGTAAAAAAAAAAGCGAATCCTTTCTGCAATCCTTTACGTTGCTTGTTTTTTGCCAGTCGTTGCTGCCTGCCTGCGCTCTCCAAAAATGTTGTTTTGCATACTTTTGCGCGCACACCCACACATCGACGCTTCTCTTCCGGCTTCCTAGTTCCGCTGCACATGTGAGCACTTCTTCTGCGCAGTTCTGTGTGTTGGTTTTGCATTTGTTTGTCTGTTTGCCTGCACCGTGAGGAAGCTTTTCATTGTTGCTGCCAACTGCCATGGCAATTTTTCATAAAAGTCGCCCGCCGCCTCATCGCCCCTCCGCAGGTTGCTGCGTTTTTTATGCGCAAGTTGCACGCGCGCTCAGTTATGAGATTAAGTAGACAAGTTGGCAAAGCGCAGTTCGTCGCGTGCATTTCGGCGCCGGAGCCTGCGTCACATGTCATTGCGGCAGCGGCGCTTCAGGGGCCGCGCGTCCCGCTGTGACCGTAAGTAAGACGGCAAAGGTGCGCGTCGCGCTGGGCGGCAGCAGCTGGCTCAACTTTCCTAATAGCATTTTTGCATTCACTCTTCCCCACTCTGCGTCGCTGCTGGCACCGTCATAAATGCGCTGCCAGTTTGCGGCGCTGATGTGTGCTGGTAGGTGCGCGTTTGTGTGTGTGTGAGTGATTTTTTATCACTTTGCGTTTCGAGCGCAGCCTTTTGCTGCTCGTCCTCGCCATATTTCGTTTTGACTTGTGTCGCTTTGTAGTTGAATTTTATTATTTTAAGACCGCTTGTATGATTTCAGCAACAGTGTTTTCTTTGCTTTTGTTTTTGCATTAGTAAAGTAAAAAGGAGGAACTTCTTGAAATGAAACGTGGAGGCGTGAGACGAAGGACAACTGAGGTGTGGCAGCAATATGGTTGGGTCCACACTCGAAGTATTCATTACTGGAATATCGACTTGAAGCAGAGCAATACAACAACTGGCAGGAGCACAATTTTGTTGTTGTGTGAATAGAACTGAACTGACTGGTTTCCCCAAAAAAGGCCCAAACTGGGTAATATTCCATAGTAAACCAAAGTTCAAGAGCGACTTCCAATTGTTCAACTACCTGAAGATCCCAAACTGCAGAATCTACCGAACTCAAATATGGTTTATCTTGTGGCAATACTAGCAATCTTTCCAATCAATTTGGACTTGAATGATGACTTTGAAGAAGTCCACTCAGTACACCGTAATCCAAACTCGTACTAAATGTGCCAATTGAAGACTTAATTCGTCCTTTTGCTACTCAGTTCATAGGGAAAGTTGCCAATTTCCACTTCTCTCCCCTTTCATTTCACTCACTTTTTTGCAGTGCTCTCTCTGCTCTGCTGGCCACCAAATGAAAGCGAAGTCTATTTGTGACGTTTCTGTGCGTCGCTTTGCTGCGTGTTACCGCTTCAAGTGCCGACCGCCCGTTCCCGCCCATCAATAACACTGAAATGGCTGCACAAAAGGACTCGGGAAGTGGAGTAGTACTGTTCGTTGATCGCCTTCCGTTTCCCTCTCGTTAGCCTTCGCAGTTTTTGTGCTTTTCCCGCTCCCGCACTCCTGCACCCGCCAAACACTTCCACGGCGCTTTGTTAGTGCCAGCAGCACTTGGCACACACCTTTTCGAGGCCCCAAGCAGCGCCCCTCAAGTCAGAGCTCCACGCTTCGAAATAAATAAATGAAAATGCAACAATAAAACAGCGAGCGAGCAACGGCCGGGGGTGGCGTGCAAAAAAATATAAAAACACAAATAAATGGGCGCGCGGGGAAAGCGGCGGCCCCACGGCTTACTTTGACGGTTCATTGTCGTTTGCACTTGGCTGCACTGCGCAGCCGGCGCACTGCATTATCGACTGCGATTCACTGCCGGTTGCTGCGTTGTTGTGTAAATGCCATAATTCCCAACGCGCCCTTGCCAGACCTCCCCTCTCCACCCGCCCCGAGGGTGCAGTTTTTATTTCAACATTTATACGCGCTGCACTTTCGCGTTGTTGCAGTTGTTGTTGTTGTTGTTTGTGCTGTTAGCATTATTATTTTTGCATTGCAATAATTTTGCTTTTGTTGTTGTTGTTGTTGCGCTTACCTCTCCATAAGCCACCGTTGCAACATTTCATTTTTGCTCGTCGCGCTGCGCTGCCAGTGTTGCCATGTGTTGTTTTTTAATATAGTTTTTGATATTTTGCTGCCGAAATGCTCCAGCAAAGCTGATATTTTCCGCTTTGACAACGAACGCGCGGCGGCTGCCACACACGCGAATTTTAAATAAATTCACTTAACACACACACACAAACACAAAAATAAACGAACTTACAAATGTGTGCGGTGTACGCATACAAAGGGATTTTGCGCGTACTTTGTTGTTGTTGGTAGCAGCAGAAAAGCAGTTCATATTTTTGTTGTTTTCATATTTCGAATGCTTTGTTGTTGTTGTTTTAGTTGCTGAAAATTAAGTTACACGCATGCAGCGAAAAAGGCTTAAAATAAATTGGAAACAGCGTCGACTTACGAGTACTTTGCGCTGCAGCTTTAAACCTCCGCCGCCACCCCCTTCCCTCCGTTCTTTACCGCAATTGTGATGTGCGCGTGCGCGCGTTTGTCAAAAGTCGCTGGCTGTTGCATGTCATGTCACTTACAACAACAAAAGCGGTGCGCAAGTTTCGCCACTCACACATGTCGCACAGGTGGAGGCGGCGGTGGCTCCCCTGAACCTGAACCGGTCATGGCTCACCCACTGCCCCACTGGCAGTGGCTACTTGACAGCCGCCCGCACTGTCCGTTGTCCGCACTGCTCTCGGCGTCGCTCGCGTCTTTTGGCGCTTTCTTTGCGTTCGCTTCGTTTCGTTTCGTTTGATTTCGCCAGCTTTTAATCTAATTAAACTTCTAGTACGCATTCATCAAAGTGCGTTTTGTCTTGTTGCTGCTTCTTGTGCTATTTTTGCGGCGTTTGTGCTGCTGCGGATTTAGCAAATCTCATTAAGTTCGCATTAAACCGCAATTTGCCGCCACTGCATTGCCCCGAGTCGAGTTAATTGAAAGGCGTCCGGCACTTTAATTAATGAATTACGCACTGCGCTGATCGCCAAACTAAAGTGGCCCCAATGGCCATGTGGCCATTTGTTTTGGTTTTGTTGTTGTAATTGTTATTGTTGCTGTAAATTTTTCGTTGGATTTTAATGAAATTAGTTGCGGACATTAAATTCACATTTGGCACAAATTTGTGTGCAATTTAATTAGAATTTTGATTGCAACAATTAGCTGAAAATTGGTTGACTTTATTTCCGTTTGGCAAAGCAGAACTAATGACAAATTCGAAGCAAGAAAAAAGTAGGTTTTTATTAAATTTCAACGCACTGTTTGTGGAAGTGGACCTAGTTACGACATTCTGAAATGATCGAACTAAATGTTTAACTTTTTAGTTAATTTAGTTGTTAAGTAATTTGTAGAAGATTTTCGTTGGCGGCTTTCACGACTGGTGCAAATAGATCTCAAACTACTGAGGAGACGACTTTTTAATGGCTTTGTGTACATTTTTTACTGAAAACTGAACTCTGAACTGAAAGAATTTCAAATAGAAGGAACGTTTTTGAAAAATATTTTAAATAAGAGATTTTCCATAAATATTTCGGTCGGGTTTGTATGTATGAAGGACTTCTGCTGTATGTAGAGCGACTCCAATTAGACCGAACTGAACAAAAATATGATCGAACTAAATGTTTAAGTTTCTAGTTTATTGAGTTGTTGTAGAAAATTTGCGTTGGCGGCTTTCACGACTGGCAAAGTGATCTCAAACTACTGAGAAGACTTTTTAATGGCTTTGTGTAAATTTTTTACTGAAGACTTAACACTGAGCTAAGGGTGTTTCAAATAGAACGAACGTTTTTGAAGAGAGCAAATATTGGAAAAAAAATTCTGAAACAAAAGATTTTCCATAAATTTTTCGGTCGGGTTTGTATGTATGACGGACTGCTGCTGTTGTATGTAGAGCGAGTCCAATTAGACTGAACTGAACAAAAATATGATCGAACTAAATGTTTTACTTTCTAGTTTATTGAGTTGTTTGATAATTTTTAGGAGATTTTCGTTGGCGGTTTTCACGACTTATGACAAGTAACAAGTTATGACAAATAGATCTCAAACTACTGAGAAGAAGACTTTTTAATGGCTTTGTGTAAATTTGTTACTGAAAAATTAACTCTGTACTGAGAATAGAACGAACGTTTTTGAAGCTCGAAAATATTGGAAAAATATTATTTCAAATAAAAAATTGTCCATAAATATTTTTAGTCAACCTGAGAAGTATTTTTCGCATAAACGTTACTTGATAAATTATTACATTATTTGTGGAATTTTATTGATCGATAAAGTTGGCGCAGCACCCAATGATGCATTTTAAGCCAAGTTTATGACAATTTAAAAGCTTCCAGAATTCCTTATAGCGCCGCCTGAACTGCACCCTCGTCCAGACCCCAATAGATGAAAACTTGGCAGCTTTTTTTGTCAAACCAAATCAAGTACATCTCGAGACTGTGTTGTCACATTAAATTTAAAGCACTTTACTACATTAAAATGTAACCTTGAACGGCGTTGCGACTCCACATGTGGCATTGCGCCACGATTCACGCTCGAGCGGATCAGTGGTGCTTTGCGTTTTGAAGTTTGCCACTAATTGCAACAAGTTCTGCGAATTTTCATGCGCCCAAAGTGGGCGTAAAAAATACGCGTACACACACACACATACAGACGCAGTCAAACACGAATGCGAATGTACAAAAACCGCATAGAACTGAAACTAATCGCTTAATGTGCGCTTTAATGGTTGAAAAAGCGCTGCAACAACAAAAACCAATTCATGGCATATTCGACACATTTCCAAGAATGCTGCCACGAGCAACGCGCATGTGAGCAACAACAACAATTGCGCTCAGTGCCAGTGCCAGCGTCCACTTGACGCAAAGACAAACGGGCCAACAATTTATGAGCAGACAAATACAGTTACAAGCCAAGGCACACATATGTGTGTGCGAGTGTGTGTGTGTTGATGTGTTGTTGTGTTGGCATTAGCGAGCGCCAAAGTGAAAAGTGAAATATTTCACCATTGCAAATATTAGACATTTGCTTTGCAATTAATTAATTTTCTGTTTACCATCGCTGCAGTCGCGCGGCCAGTCGTCGAGGCGCGCATTTTTATTCTCCCGACTCGACGCGACTCGATTCCATGCGACTGGGTGTTGTAGCTGCGCTGGTTCGGTTGGTTGGAGCGCGTAGTCCCACGCACGCGGCAGCAAACTAACCGACGCTCGATGCGCCCTGCCAGCGATTTCCATTCCATGCGTGCGCGCTGCTCCAAGCTCCAAGCTCGCGTGTACTGTCTGCTCCGTGTGGCTGCGTGTGGCTGCGCATGTGTGTGTGTGTTGCATGTAGTTTGCGGCACAGCCAACCAACCAACCAGCCGTTGCGTTGCGTTGCGTTGAACGGCGCTAATTAATTACGCTCAAAATATACGCGTTGCGCTGTCACGTCGTATACAAGCGACAAATGTCAGCTGTCAGAAGGCGCAACGAGTTACATGCCCGTCCGCCGGCTGCCGCGCCCGCCTGCGAGGGGGGCGCTGGCTGCTTTTCCGTTCGGAATATTTAAATTTTTCTGCTTTGGCTGCGTGGAAAAATGATTTTTGGGTTCTTGCGCGCTGAAGGAAAACAGAACGGCAGACAGACGAACGGACGAACAGACGGACAGACAGCCGAGACAAGGCAAGGCAACAAGGTGGGCATGCCGGCAGCGCAACTTGACATGTCTCTGTCTGTTGGTATGTCTGTCTTTCAGCAACACGGCCGCGTCGCTGTTTTCTATTTCGAGCTGCGCCGCTGCTGTTTCTACAAATTAATTTCTCAAGCAGCAGTTTTCATTCAAGAAACGTCGTTAAGTGAGTGCGTGCAGAGGCGGCTCGTGCGGGAGGCCGAGGAGAAGCACTTGCTGTGTTGTTGTTGTAGTGAGGCACAGATGGGGAAACGCACGCAGCGGTGCGAATTCAGCGGCCTACGAGGAGGCGAATTCATAAAATGAGTCGCGTACGCTTCGCTCGGAATGGTTGCCTGCTGCACGCACAATGCAAATGCGTTCGCTGCACGCAATTTCGTTTAGGGAAATGCGGCCGTTAGGGGCCAAGGAAGGCACAGCCGTCAAGGAAGTGACGCCGAAAACGAGCAAAGTTCCGTTTATGTGTAATGAAAAAAATGAAAGAGCAGTGGTGGGTTGAAGGAGTTAAATGACATTTGTTGTTATTTCCATTACTCCCACTTTTCTACGCCACTTCGCCACTACTCATTACTTGGGCCCCCTTGCCCCATCCCCCTTTGCCACAATGCACTTAAAATTCCATATAATTTCATCTTTACGCGGAAACGGAATTACTGTAATTTATTGTTGTTGGAGTTGTTGGGGTGTGCAGCGCTCCTGCGCCCTTTACGCCTTTGCATGCTTTTTGTTTTATTAGAAAACAAAAAGCCCTCAGAGGGGAAGCGGGCCAGGGGCGGCGTAATTGCACTGCTTAACTGGGTGGCGCCGGGGTCAAATAGTTTCGGCGTTTTTATGCCTCGGCATTATGGAATTAGGGGCAATGGCGACTAAAAAAAAAGCATGCAACAAGAACAACAACAACAGGAAATATGTAAACCTGCATAAACAGCTGTAAATCCGCTTTCCATATTTATTTGTTGAGGCAAATATAAAATATGGGATTAAATTCAATGGCAAATAGTTTTACGAGTTTATTTATTTAAACAGCCGCTAAAAGTATGTAATTAAATGGTAAATGTCGATTTCGTGAAACTGTGGTCGCGGTGTATTTGTTTGAAAAATTAATGCTGCGCAAAAAAATTAAAAATATACATTTTCCTTCATAGGAAGATGTGTGAGTTCACTAGTTCAGTGTTTGCTGCAGATTTATTACTGGGTGTTGAACCGCTGGGTTGTCGGTCATGTTTACATGTATGAAGGACTACTGAAGGATGCAGAGCGGCTCCAATTAGACTGAACTAAACAAAAAACATTTTCCCTGGAACTACTTAGAGGATTATAATAATTTTATAATAATTTATAATTATAATTTTAATTATAACTTGTGTTATTATTATTTTTAATTATAATTTAAATTATAACTATTAATTATAATTGATTAATTAAAGTTAATTAAACCCATTAATTATTCAATTAATTTATTAAAATAATTATTCATTAAAATTAATCAATTCAAATTAATTAATTAATTAAAATAAAATAAAATGGCGAAAACTAATTAAATTATTAAAATTTAATAATTAATTTAAATTAATTAATTAAATAAAATTAAATAATTAATTTAAATTAATTAATTAAATAAAATTAAATAACAAATAATTAATTAATAATTTTAACTAATTGTAATTATAATTAAACAACAAACAAATGAACAAAAAACATTTCCTAAACAAATCGATATTTCCGACCCAGACTGTGGTCTTTGGTGCTCCGAAGAAAGCACATCACCATTTGTTGGACTCAAATCCTATGCTAACCGAACTAGTCGCAGCTACGAGTGAAGCTGTGAATGGTCTCCTGGATGTCGAAGAACAACTGACCCAGTTTAATCTTTTTTTCCAGAAAGTTTAGGACATATATACCTGACCTACCGAACCCACTTTCCAAACCAGGGAGCCTTGGGATACCAACGCTGCCATAGGGGAGTGCGAGACGGTCACTGACGGTTCGAAAATGAGCTGCGGGACAGGTGCGGGGGTCTCTTCGGATGCACTATCACTAAGTAGATCGTTTGAACTCTCTGATCGGTGGAGTGTTCAGTCCAGGTTGGGTCCAGTCTCAGTCCGCACATATGATCGGAATACTGGACTTGCCTCCATCTAACCTGATCATCTGTGCAGACAGCCAGGGGGCAATCAAGGCACTGGACTCTCACACTATAAGATCGAAGACAGTTATGGAATGCCGTATATTGCTGTACGGTATCAGGGACCACAACATTGCACTCTGCTGGGTGTCTGGTCACAAGGATATAACTACATATGTGGCAATGAAAGAGCGAACGAACTGGCTCGCAAAGGATTAGAGCTTACGGACGCAAGCACGGTGCAGGCAGGGATCTACACGCCACTTCAGAACTTTTACAGTGATCTTGACAGGAAGGCAATGAAGCGCACCAATGATCAATGGATCGCTCGATCGAGTCATGTTTATTTCACCATTTATGCATTTATTCGCTCATTTGTTTGAAGATTTATCCATATTTTTGTAAACCGGCTGGTCTCCAGGATGCTTTTCAAAGGAGTAGAAAATACTTATCAAAGTTTGTTTTTTATTTCATTAGGAAATGAATCATTCAATTATTTTTTAGTAAGGCTTATGATAGTCTGAACGATGTGTTAAAAACTATGAAACATTAACACTAACCGAAATAATCAGTCAATTGATTGCAATTCAAAGCCATAAATGTATTTGGAAATTCATCTTTCTTCCTTGATGAAGTTTCTGCTTCAAAATATGATTTATTATTCTTAAATCCAATAAATTTTTGTATGTATGAGTTTAAATTTTTTTGAGAAGGCGCCTAAGACGCTTTTTTTAATTGGGTTTTCATACGAGAGTATTTTTGGAAACCAGACATTCTTGGGCCCTGGGTTTACTTAGGTTAGATTTACTTTGGTTTTCTTCCTGTTGAAGATTGTTGGAATACATGAAAATTACTAGACCCAGTTTTCTGTTAATCCATTGGACCATTTTCGTATTCACTGCCAGCTTTTTCCTTCCCTTTTTCTTTCACATATTTGCAATCACTGTGAGTTGTAAGTAAAGTTTCCATTGAATTTTTTGAGTAGCTTAAATTTTGTCTCTGTTACTCGTTTTATTTGGTTCGTTGTTCGTTCGTTTCAATTAGTGCTTCACAGTTGCCGCTTTGGGGGCGCCCATTCATTGCCGCCTTTTGCGTTTATCATCTTCATTTCCTTTCATACACACACGCAGCACTCACTCACACATACGCAACTCATATGCCGCACAACAACACAAACTGAGCTGTTTAATATTTTTATGCGCATGTTGCGTGTCGCGGCGGCATTAGTCGCGCCCGCTCTGATTCCGGCGCTAAAACAACAGACACAACGGTAACGGCGGAATGACGGAATGGCGCTGACGAGGTGTGCGCCGGCACACGCCCAACATTCCGCAAGTGTTTGCTGCGAGCCGCAGCCATGTCGACTGTTTAATCTAAATGGCGACGCTCACAAACGTCGAACGCAGAGCCGAGTTTGCTGGGGCGGCCGTGGCGCACGCGGAACTCGAGCAAAATGAAAATAATTGCAACAATCATTTTTTGGCACCAACTTGTTGTTGTTGTTGTTGTCATCGTCATAATGGTCGTTGTTGCCGTTAATGGCAGTGGCAGCAACAAAAAAAAAACAACAACCACAACAACAACAAAACATTGAATTACTAAGCAGCATTTTACCTCCAACGTTGTTGACTCGCAGTCTCGTTGTTATTGTTGTTGCTGTTGGCTTTGCCGTGGCACATTAGTCGCACCGCTGCGGCAAATGGCTTGTGGCAGCCGTTTTGTTAATTTGCTTAGCACACGCTGCTGTTGTTGTTTTGTTGTTTTTGCATTGCCTCTTTGGCAGCGCAGTTTTTCATGAATTTATATTTTGTTCAAGTATTTTTATTATTTTGGCTGTGTGTGTTTTTTCGGCGTCAAATTATAATCACACCTCGTTTTTGACGCCACTTGAGCGAGCGCAACATCGGACGGCAGGCGGTCCAAGGCGGTGTGTGTGTGTGTGTGTGAATGTGGCGGCTTGTAATGGCAGCGGCGGTTTTTTTGATTACAATTCGGCCATTATGCGGCGAGCGGCGGCACAGCGCATAAATATTAATTGAAATTGTTGTAATGGCGTTGGCAGTTTGCGCGTTTCAAATTACACACACACACACACACACGCATGACACGTATGCGAGCAGTTGTGGGATTAATCTCAACCAACTGTTCAGCTCGACAAGACTTGCGAACTGTGTTGGTTTCTTTAGGAAATTTGAAGCCGCTGACGAGCTCTGCACTTCCTCTTTCTCCAGTTGTGAATCTTCTTCCACATCTTAAGTCTTCTTCGACTCGAAGTCCCGCGAAGTCGAATTGTTCAACTTGTTCAATTTTCCATTTAATGTTTTTGTTCATTGGTGGTTGTTGTTGTTGTTCTTTTAATTGACCCCAGAACTTTTTATTGATTCCTGTCATGTTGAAAGGACATACAACAATAAATTGGCCGGAAAAGAAGCCGCATCGAACAATCAAAACAGAAAGGCCCAAAACAACAACAACAACACTGCACTGCATTGTGGTAACAATTGGCAATACAACTACAAACGACGCGGGCGGCACAAAATTATTCTAATTAAAAAGTGATTTTTTGGCTGCATGAAGGTTTAATCCATTGGCCTTTGAAGCCGCCGCCCGCCCCGCTGCCCTCCCAATCCCATTTCGTTGTTTATCAACGAAAACATCACCGAAAAGCGTTGAAAAAGGTCGTCGTCAGCAGTTTTGTTTTTGTCGAGCAAGGCGCGTTCGAGCAGACGTCAGTCAACACGTCAGCGGCCAATGCCGAAACTGAAATGTCAAAAATGGTTGACGATGCGGCGCAACAATAACGATGCCGGCGCGTAACTCCATCAAAGAAACACTGCGCAAAAAATTGAATGAGGAAGGAAAAAATGGGAAGCATAAAGAATCAAGAGCGGATAACGGGAAAAAGGCTCACGTGCTCATGCAGCACCAACCGGCACTGCGGCAGTGCGAGTGATGAGTCCTTTCATTTTTTTTCGCTTCTCCGCCAACGTCCGCCAACCTCCACAAAGCCGCGCGGTGCGCCGTTCAAAAGAATCGCATATGCGGGCCGCTTTGTGCCGCGTCGGCGGGCGGCGCGGGGCGAAAAGGTTGAAAGTAATCTTTACATTGCAAAGTGAATGCATTAATTTATTTATTATGATCGCGGCACAATCATGTTGCCGCGCACGCCCCACCACGCACACGCACACGTACGCGCGCACCGCTTGCCGACTCGGGGTGGCGCTGACTGACTGGCTGCTGCAATGACACTGCAGTAAAAGTGGATTGAGGCCGCACAGCGAACGGAACGGGAAAAGCATAAATGGCTATGGAGTTTATGTGTGTGTGTGTGTGCTGCGGCTGCATACGCAAAAAGAATATGCGAACGAGTCATAAAGCATCGGCGCGGCATATAAATAGCACTGGAAGGAAAGCGCGAACGTTCGTCGCCGTGCACGTCAGCGCCCATGGAGGGTGGGCGGACGGACGTGGCTGTGGGTGAGGGTGAGGGTGGCGGCAGAAAAAATTCATTAAAGTAATTTCCTGTGAATAAAACGTGACTTTGTCAGCAGAGCAGACCACGTCGTGGCGCGCGGCAAGTTGCTGTCTGCCACATGTCGACGCTCACATTGCGTTCGGTCGTGTTGCAGCTGCAAACGCGAAATTCTATTAACATTAATTGAAATTAATTTACAAGGTTAAAGGAAAAGAGTTTAGTTGAATTTCTTTTGCTCTTCGCCGGGCGCAGCCAAAGACGGCAGCAGGTGAATGGCTGAAAGTGAAAGTTTAAGGAAGCAGTCGCTGCAAACGAGGCGACTGGTTTCTCTACGATTTCGATACAAAAATGTTCAGCAGAATTTGTTTTCCATGGAAAAATAATAAGGTTTGTTAGACATAACCATTTCAGTTTCTATTTTCATGAAATTTCGATTGAAAATTCAAATTCATTCAATTCATTTCATAAGTTCAGACAATTTGATTTGGAAAATATTTGGATAATTTAATAGAGTCCTTAATGGGTTAAGCTGAAATGCCGATCCAGAACAACAACACAACTCTTATAGCAAAATATTTTCCACTCACTTTAAGTTACATTTTGTTTAGTTTTTAGAAATTTATTTTTTCCGCTCTGTCACCCGCGCAACTGCTTCTGAAAAGTTCACATTTGTTTCAGTCCGCAAACTGTCCACACTTCAGAAACTACCAAAAAGTAGTAAAAAGTAATATTTTCTCCCTTTCTCACTCCTCACTCCGTCTCGAGCTGTCGCTGTCCGCAGCCGAAAAATGCTGACGCGCACCGTGTCGCCGCACAAAGTGTGTCATTAATCAAAAATGACGTTGCCACTTGCCGCAAATCGCTGCCGTTCGTCAGCGCCGCTCACAGTTCGGCGCCTTTTCGCGCACACTTGACATGTCACCGGCGTTTGCCAAAGTTTTTCAATTAATAAGCGAACAATTTCCATCGATACTTGAAACTTTGCCGATAAGAGCTGCAGCTCTTTGCCGCTGGTTGTTGTTGTTTTTGTATGAAAGGGACAAAATTGCATTTTAATGAGTGCGACGTGTTCGCTGCTCGACTTCATCAAGTGTCCGCGGCAGCGACTTTTGCATGATTCCAATCAGCGCTGCAGCTACGCTCGGCGTCAGCGCGTCAGTGCCGCAAGTTGCTTAAAGCGCTGCAACATTATTTTTGCGAATGAAACAATTTCTGCTCGGCGTACCAAACCATCCCCGAAAATAGTCGTCGTCGCCGGTGTTGTGCGCACTTAAAGTTTCTGTCCGCACACGCACCGGGGGGCGCGGCAGTACGTCAGAGAGTGTTTCGACCGGACGCCAAGCAACAACCAACAACAGCAGCTGCTGCCAACCGTTTTGCGTCGAAAGTTTTCATTAAAGTTTGCCTAGCGTCTGTCGCGCTGGCGTCTTCATTGCCGGCGGCGGCAGCGATTGCCGCCACTTGCCGCAGCATTTCGTCTTCGTCAGTCGAGCTGTCGCAAGTTCTCCCCTCGCTGGCGTAACAACATCATCAAAGTCATTGTCGAATTCCGGCGTTTCCGCATTTTCACTGCCACTGCTGGATTCCTGCGGCCGAGACGGACGACTCGACGGCTGCTCGCTGCACATTTTGTGTTGTTGGCCGCATTTTTCATGTACTCTGCGACGACTGCTTGTTTGTTTGTTCTTTCGTTTGTTGTGTTTGTATTTTTATGTGCTTTTCGCTACTGTTTTTGCTTTTTGGTGTTGTTGTTGGTTTTTGTGCTGAAAGCTGCTGATTTAATTTACCATAACGCCGCATGAATGCCGAAAATTCGCTGGACAGCAAAGATTTTCCTCTATTTTTCTTGCTGGTTTCTCTCTCCATTTTTTCTCGACCTTTGTTTTGCTCCACTTTGGCCGAGTGGAGAGGAGAGAGAGGGCGGCAGCGTCTTGGTAGTTTTTTATTTTTTCGTTTGCGCGACAGTAAAATGGCGGCGAAATCTTAGAAAGGGACAAACGGGCGGAAATTAATTTATTGCAGCATTTTACGCGTTCATAATCAACAATAAGTAATAACCGACGAAAGCGCTGCCGGAAGCCAACGAAAAACACTGAAAATAAAAACAAATTTGCGCAATAATTGAGCCGTTAGTAATGCAAAATGGCGGCAAATGGTCGACGGGCGACTTTCTCCTTCGGCAATTAGACAATGTGCTGGGGCGAGAGTGAGACGAGGGTAGCGGACTGCAATGGCTCAGTGGTTAAGAGTCATGGGTTCCAGTCCAGACTTGTGAGTGATGTGAGGGGGCTGCAGGAAGGGTCCATTCGGGTCCATTCTGTGGGTATAGAGAAAGGTAGGAGAGAGAAAAGGGATTGTAGATTATGGTGGCTGCCTTTGTATGAAACACACTTGGGTCTATTAAATGAACCGTTCTGATGCCACAAAACCCACCCATTTGAAATGTTTATAAGTTTGTAAGCAACATTGTTTTTTCTTCAGTCCTGACTGACTGACTTAAGCTATTCACGACAAGTGCACACAAAAAACATAGTAAATAGTTCGAGGGTTCTTCTTGACTCGTCCCTAAAGACGGGGTTCAAGTTTCCATTACAGTCTTTTCTCCATCAGATCTGTTTCTATGTGGTCCGCGCATTGGAGATGAAGACTTCTATCTTGTCTGCTCTTCTACCAAATTCAGGGACACAACTCTAGGTTAGCTAATGTTGAATCTGCCTCACATATATATACACACAACAGGAATAGGAATATAGACAAACTCAGTGGAATTTACGACCGCTCAGCGAAACTAGTCAGAATTGGTGAACCTACAAGTTTTGGTCTAAGAACAAGATTTAGTTTAGAAATGAATTATGAGTTGGATGGGTTAGTTTAGGTTACAGAAGAGGTGCACTTCCACTAGGAGACTCTGTGGGGTCCATTGTGATGTCCTTAATTTTAGAAGGTGAGTAAGGTTCTTCAGCGCACATTGCCCATAAATGTTGGTTATTAGAGGATTCCGATATTCTTTCAACACACAATGTAATCGTTTTAACGACATTAGGAGATTAATGTCCAATTTTACTGATGCAAGATTTGATAGAATAACCGACGTTGAAAGGAGGGAGTCTCTCTACGATGCCTCTATGTTCTTGTTTCCTCTAATAGAAAAATAATTATCTATATGGATCCCAAACTGTCGTTCCAAATCAACACAAGTCTATTCCTGGTAGTTGGATTGCGACGGGGTAGATGGAGCATGATCCCTCTTGCTTGAGCAATAGACGACATTAACTACATGGAAGTAGAATTCGAGAGGGATTCGAGTATTTCAGTGACACTAAGAAGGCCTGTTATGCCAAAGTCCTAATTGAGCTACAGATCTTGGCTGGATTTGAGACTCAAACGAAATGCATAATCAGTTCAAAAGGTCCTTTTTGGTAAGGAACGAATTTCCCCACGAACTGAAATCTGGTCCCACATGGACTATGAGAATGACACTAAATGTACTTTGCTTTCCTTCCACTTTGTTTCGCCAGAACTATTGGAGCTTCAATTCTTTTAAGAACCTCCACTTAATCAAATTATTTAACTCAGACATTTCCGTGATTACATCATAGAATCGACCAACACACGTTGCAGGCCATGCAACAAGCCGTCAATATTGCCGTAAAAAATAATATTTCAAAATTTGGTAAATGATACCCAGACAATGTTTCACCATAAATGCTCAAATTAACACACAAAAAACAAAACAGAAACAACAAACAGCCAAGCCACCATTAGAGCTAAGTGACTGTTCCTTCGTAAAACCAACAACTGGCCAGCGGGCGCTGCTGGTTGCTGGCTGCTCGCTTATTGCCTAAATTGTTTAAACAATACAACTTTGGTCAGCCGCAGCCGCAGCCGCAGCCACATTCCATATATCATAGCGAAAGGTCATCAATGCGCCGCGCTGATAAATCCCACAAGGCTTGTAAACACTGAAACGTCGATCTCGCGCGATCTCGCTTAAGTGATCTATGAATCATATCGCCGATAGACAGCCGCCGACTCCGGCGGACGGAGTGCGCAGTACATTAGTGGTGTCGTAAAATGGGAACCTTGACGTTGACGTTTTCAGTCATAAAGCATAAATAAATTCATAAAACAATCCAGCGCGCCGAATGGGGGAACGTATGGACTGCGGCGGCTGACGGGGAGTGGAGGCTGAAAGCGCGTATTGATTATGTCCAAAGGCGCTGCGAGCGATAAGCTGTCAGTCAAACAATATTTTTGTGAAAAAACACACATCAAACATTCATAAAAATACAAAAGCGCGGGTGTGGGGTTTCAAGATTATTGTCAGATTTTGTTCGGAGCAGAGAAAATGCGTATTTACCGTTTCTCACAGCGGACGCTGGCCAACCGTCAGACAGTTGGAATGGCTCGATTTCCTCATTAGGCGAAAATCCGAAAGCCATTAGCTAAATTATTAAAAAAAAATGGAGAGGAGATGGCAAAAAAAAAACTCCAAGTCAAAAGCATGAAGAACAAGAAGAAGAAGCGAAATGTGAATGCTCGAAGTGCCGACGCTGCAGCGAAAGGTTAACGAAACGGCATTAGGTGCCACACCGAATTAACCTCAAATTTGTGGCGGCAGCGCGCGCGCTCGTGTGTGCCGCCGCGGCTGTGTGGGGGACTCGAGCGCGGCAAATTGGAGGTGTAGGCGTAAATTTGTTAATTAATTGTGCATTTAGTCTTTGGAAAAGTGCGCGGCGCAGCCAGCATTGATTTGACATTTCAGTTCGGTTCAGTTCGGCGCGGCGTCTGACGAACGGAACGAAATCCCGCGGCGGCTGTAAAAATTCCCAACTTTGTGATGTTTGGCGCCCGCAAGCGAATACTTTTGATTTTTGTTCTTGTTGCTGTGATTGTTGTCGTTGTGATTGTTGTTGTTGTTGATTTTGTTGTGATGGTGATGGCAATTTAAATGTTGCGCCGCTGGCAGCGTCAAGTCAACAGCCATTCCGGCCGAATGGCCAAAAGACACACGGCGAAAAACAGCAACGATAACAACAACAAAAACAACTACAACAATTACGACTCATAAATATGTAAGCGAACGCATTAATTTTGTAATGGCTGCGTGTACGCGTAATTGCCGCCAACCCCGCTTGAATCACAACAGCAACAACAACAACAATGCATTAGCAACGCCCAGCGGCGGCAGCGCGGCCGCACAATAAAATCAACATTAAAATGTGTTTTCATGATGGTTTTTCTTTATCTCTTTTGGCTTGCAGGTATTTGCGGCAGCAGCGAAACGACAGCAGCTCCTCCGGCCACGCGGCACACGCTGCCGCCGCTGAACGCGAGCGCGCTTCATTAATGAGCGGCAGCCAAACACGGCCCCGCAACGGCAACGGTCGCGCATATTTCGACTGCAAATAAGGTAAAATTGCTATGCTTTCGTCAGCCCACCTCACCTCATCCCACTCCTCTCTCGTTTGGCCGCTTTAAATGCATTGCTTTGATTTTTATTACTTGGCATTTGTCTGCTTTGGCGTTTTGATATCTTTGTTTTTTCATTATTGGTGTTGTTGTTGTTATTATTGTTATTGTTTTGCCGTGATTATTATGCGGCACTCTAAAAGTTCTGCTTTCGCAAAGCCAAAAGCTGTCCTCCAGCGCTCCGCACACACAAACACACACACACAAACACGGCAGTTGTAAAAAATTCTTAACCTTTGCCCATTTTTGTTGGCCACATTTGCATTTGCAGCGCTGTTCGTGTTATTTTTAAATATGCAAAACGATTTCATGCCAATCGAAGCCAAATGTGGGCGCGCAGCTTTTGGTGTGGGCCAAATTTTCAACATGCTTTTTTGTTGCCTTTCGCTGATAGAAAAATAACGAACATTTAACTGACAGCTGGCTGAAAAATCCCTTAAAGTTTGCGCCGCAAAATCTGCGCTGCATTATGCCTCAAATATTTTCTTTACTTTGCAGCAAGTTTTGTAATTAGCAGCAGGATTCCGCAAGCACCGCAGCCGGCGCACTGCCGTCTTTCCGCCGGAAAGTTGCACTGACTTGGCTCGGCGCTGGCAGCAGACAGCCGCGGCGCCAGTTGCTTATCGGAAAATGACATGAGCAGCGCGGTTAAAGCGCAACGCGCCGCCAGGCAGCGCTCGACAAAAATTTGCATTTTCATATCCTGCCACTTTTGCATGCAACACGCCACGCAACACTCGAGCGAAAAATAATAAAATTAAACTCGCAAAAGTTGCAAGCAAAAAAGTTGACGCCAAAGAAATAACAAGGTTTGAGTCGGTCTTGATCGAATCTTTGATGCGCTTGATGAATGAATTACGCTTCCTTTGGCTGCCTACAAGCGATTTCTTCAATTTGTTTCAAGTCAGGAATTTGACAAAATGTTTCTATATTGAAATATTTTTCGTTGAAAAGTCGTTGAATTTTTCGTTGATTTTTACAATCACATCTTCGGCTCTTAGATAAAATATAATTAACTAAATTTATAAATGTCTGTTCCTCTGAATCTGATTGTCTGATTGTCTACGAGGCGGCTGATGATAGGACGGAAGATCTCACAAACGTAGCCAAAGTGTTTCAGGGAGATCATTGAGTACTCGAAGACTGCAAACTGAGTAATTTTTACTCAGATGAAGAAAGATTGGTCTTGGACACTTGCAAGACACACAGATTGGCACAACAGCTTGTTTAGCACCAAAACTAAGTTAGAGAGATCGAGTCTCGCATTGTAACTTACTAACCAAACCTTCTTTGAAGCCCCCACACTGAAAGTGAACAACTTTTATCAACCCTGTGTCGCGGCTCTTAAAAAGCAAAAACAATCAACGCCAATTTGCCAAAAATACGTTGAAATGAGAATTTATTGTTGCACAAAGTGTGCCACATACTTTGCTGATTATTGTTGTTCTATTGTTGTTGTTGTAATGTTCTTCTTATTGTCGGTTGGTGTAGCGCCTCCAAAGCGCTGAATTTCAATTAAAGTGTGCAGCAGCTCACTTTACTCACGCGTGACGCATTGCAAAGCGTGCAACATTGGCGGCAGTCGGTCGAGCTGAAGCCGAAGTCGAGTTTGTTGTGCGTTGCAGCTGCGTTGACTCGCATGTGCGAAATAAATTCAAATGAAATGCGGCCATTACAAAATTTGTATGTGTTTATGTGTGCGTGAGACATTGTAGATAGACTACTCGATAGTTACAGATGTGAAATACATAGATATATCCATAGTTGATTAGATCGGACAAATACAAACACAAAGATAGATATCAACATGACTTGGGGAGCGAAATGGACTTTTGTGGGTATTCTTTGTCTTCTGCTCAACAATTGTCAAATCGAATCCTTCAAATCTATTCTTTGAGATGGTTTAAAAATTCTTACTTATACATATTTTAGTCAAAGTTTATCTTAGCTCCAGTCTTGGTTTTGTTCCATAGTTCTTTAGCTTTAAAAATTTCTTAATTGATGTCAAACATTAACTGAGAATTGTATTCTCTGCTACTTGAAAGAACATTCCTTGGATATTCCTGTTGTAAACGTGCATTTCCTGTCTTTCTCCGAGTATATTAAAAGAGTATTGTTGCATGACTAATGTTAGACAGTCAAACTTCCCTACAGTGACTCTACACAGGTCCAAAAAAACATTTCCTTATATAAAATATTTGTTATACAGAAATGATTCTTTTTTTCAAATTTGTTTATTCCAAATTTTCTTCATTTTCATTTTTCCTCCTCAACAAAATTGTCTAAAACATTTAGAGAAACCAGCACAAATGTTGATACATTGTTCCTCATCTGCTGAAAGGTTCGAAACATGTCAACGATGAAGAAATTCCTGGCCACACTTCTGCATTACTTTAAACCTCTATAGATCCCCTGAGACTCCACCGTTGAGAATACGAGGTTTTATTTTTTTATGATGTCAGTTATTTTGAATATTTCCTGCATTCATTCGTTCATCAGTTCAATCAGCTGCACGAAATTTCTTTCCTTCTCGCATGGACGTGTTTCGCTGACTAATCCCCCATGAACCCTTCTGCCTGCTTACAAATCAATCAGTCATCTGTCCATTCGTTGGTCCACCTGTCTGTTCGTCGATCTGTGTATTTGTCTTTAGGTTTTCTTCATTTCGTTTTGCGCAGCTTTAACGCTGCTTGCAACTTTCTGCTCTGCCGCATAATTTTGTTTCGCCTGTTACTGTTGCAAGAGTTGCTGTTGTTGTGGTTAGCATTAATTTACAAATTGCTTTTTCCGCATTTATTTGCTGCTGTAAAAATTACTCGAGCATATAAACGCACAACGAAACACGCACACTCACACACAGAAGCAGGAAATTACACACACACATACACACGCACACATATGTCAGTAGCCATATGCAAACACATTTAGGTAGATAAACAGAGGCTCACTGCTGTTGATGATAGACACGGCAGCCATTCAAACCGACGATAAACGAAGCGATAATTGAGTTGAACCGCCGCCGCCCACACCGCAGCCCGGCGCTGAATTTCGTGAAGCCAACTGGAGGAGTGGCGCCACATCGACACTGCAGGACGAACAGTCGAAATGGTTAATAGCGAGCGAGGTGTGGGGGGGGGAGGCGGCAACATTTCGGCAACGCGGCTTGCGGCAACCAACGAAATTCCCCGGTGTGGCGTTCGCAGCCTAAGAAGTGCTTTTCTCGTTTCGCTTTCTTTGTGCATTCACTTTGCTATGCGCATTCGGCTCGAACAAACTTTGCCCACTTTAGTTCACTTCACTTCTGGCGGCCGCTGTGTGGCCAAAGTTGCGGCATTTAAGGTGATTTAAATTTACTCGACTGTGGCCGAACTGGCGGAGTCTGTTTGTGCGCGATGTGCGCCGCCGGCGACTGTCTTAAAGTGGCTTTAATGGATGCGCAATTCAAACACTCACACACACACACACACACACACACACACACACACACAAACACAAAGAGGTGGTGCGACAGAGCAGCCTCAGAAGTTGGCAGCGTAGGTGGGACGCGGCCAGATCAGGGCGTTGGACACACCGCCTTATACCCGACTTAAAAGTGTGGATCGGCAGGGCAGGCGGAGAGGTCGACTACTACCTGACCCAAATTATGAGTGGCCACGGGTGCTTTAGAGCTTACCTGCACCGGTTTAAACGGGAAAATTCTCCCTACTGCGACGTCTGTGAAAATCTGGAGGAAGATGCCTACCACGTTTTCTTTATCTGCCCACATTTTGACACGCTGCGCGAGAGCTTGGCCGACTCCTTCGGTGAGCGGCCAACACCAGAGAACTTGGTGACGCAAATGACGTCGTCGCCAGAAAAGTGGAACGCAGCGTGCAACATGGCGGCCAGTGTTATTACTGGTCTTAGAGTGGCAGAAAGATGGCGAAACCGGAGGTAATTGTAGGTAGTACAAGAACTGTTGACGAGTATAAACTATAACGGACGATTGAGCTTAGTGCTAAACCCTCCTCCCGACGAAAAACCTGACGGTAGTACCGGGTGGGCCAAAGGACGAGAAAGAGATGGTTTTAGTGCGGTTAAAGTCCCACACTGACGGGGTTTTGGCTTTCGATGCTTTCCATCTCTATAAATAAAAAAAAAAAAAAAAAAAAAAAAAACACACAAACACACGCAGACATTTTCTTACATGCCGCCAAATAATCACAAACACCCGAAGCGCAAATTGTTTTCAGCTTATTTTGCTCGAACAGAAAAACAAAAAAATTAAATGCAAAGCAAGCAAAACAACAACAACAAATGCAGTTGTTTGCATGTGTGTTGGGGATTTTTGTTTTTTTTTTTGGGTTTGATTTCGAGTGTTTTCGACGAATGTGTGTGTGTGTGTGTGTGGGACTTTGGTGCTCTTGGCTATGAATGTGAATTTGATGGCTTCGCGACGGTTATGAAATGGGCCAACATCCTCGGAGTTTGATTATGAAAATGAAATTTAATTCAATATGCTGAAGCTGTTGTTGTTGCTGTTGATGCCGCTGGTCGATTTTAGTTTATTTTTTCGGCACTTCACTTTGCTTCCGGGTCGAGTGGACGAAAAAATCGTAAACAAAACACTCCCCATGGAATGTTGGGCTGGGACGATGGGTGAACTTGAAACATTTGATGCGAAGAGATGTGCCCGATGTGGCTGAAGTGTTGACGGTCGATGGGTGGACTTCTGCTCAGTGAGTGTGTTTCAGTAGTTAAAGTTCAAACAGCGTTTGAAAACTAACCGAGAATTGTAAATTCATCACTCAGCTGCAACATACACTAGTCAGAATAAGTTTGCGTACAGGCAAGTCAAAAATATTTTATGATTAATTTTGACCTCAAAAATGGGTTCTCTGTTTATAAAAACTTATCCACATTATTCATATATGCCTTAACTGCACTTTTTGTTCTGTTTTAGATGAATTAAAATAATAATTTTCCATGTATTCGTATTTATTGACAATATACTCACAAAACGGTGCAGAATAAGTTTGCGTACAAAACTAATAACGGGAACTTCCGGTTATGCTCTTTATTTTTTTTGGAAAATTTGTATTCCATTGAACAGTAAACGGACTTGTAAGTTATTTGGAACCGTATATGTGCTTGAAATTTTATAGAAAGCAATAGAATTCAACAGAAAAATATTAAAAATGGATAAAGAATAATCTTGGTTGGTTGGTTGGTTAAGTGGCTGCCTCTGTATGAGACACACTTAGGCCTATGGGCCCGTTGTGATACCACAAATTCCACCCGTTTGAAATGTGTATGCAACACTGTTTTTTCCAACATGTGATACAACACAAATTTCAAACGGATGGGGGGAAAGGGAATAATCTTACAAAAACTTTTCAAAATTGACAAAAAATTTCATGAAATTAGAGAAACTTTTGGGAGAACACATTCGTCATTTCAAAAAGCCATCTTAAATCTAAAAAAAACAGAAAATCTTGTTTGGTTACTACGGTCTGACCATTTTCTTAAGTTACCCGAGCAAGAGGATTCGATTGTTTGCGATCAGTGCATCACAATCTAAGGCTAGTTGCATCCAATATCTTCAGAAATGTACAGAAATATTTTATAAACCCCATTAGCAGTGACTTTATAAGAAAAGTTCTGAAAAAACCATACTTCCCCTACATAACAGCATGTAAGAAGCCCATATTTAGCTTACTTACAAGGAGCACAGAATTGCTTTCGTAAAAGAGTCCATCAAGGAGTCTAAAAAACCGGATTTCCGGGACGAAATGTTATCTATAGAAAGTGGGACCTTTCATTATTATCTGATAATGGTTTGGCATATTTGGCATTAAAAGGCATCAACTAATTTGAAGACGATCCTGTTAATAACAAAAATCTGAAATTAACAGTGAAGCATAGCATATGTGGAGATATGGTATGGGGCTGCATGTCAGGAAAAGGAGTGAGCAGGCGGTGTTGTTTTATTCAGAAATGCTTCCGGGGGGTTATTTACATATTCTAAAAGCTTATATAAGCCAAGGTTTCAAAACTTTGGATCAGATTCCAACATATCTTTTCAACCTTAGCGCGCAATGCATACGATGCGAAGCTATGTTTGCTATTAACTGGCTCAACAAAGCTGCAAAAGTCCCTCCCTAGTCACCTACCGTGCACCTAATTGAGTATATAAGGGGTTCAACTAAGCCCTGAGCCCAACAACACTCCATCTTCTAAGATATAGATAACCAATACAACAATTCAAGGAAATAACAAAATAACCGCTGAAAAAACACCGAATTTGAAAAAAATTTGCGCCAAAACTTCTGCAGGGAGTTCAAGCGAGAAAAGAAAATTCACAAAGTTATTAATTTTTGGACAAAACTTAGTTTCAATTGAATTTTAACTACATAATCTCATCTTGTACGCAAACTTTTTCTGAGGTGAATTCATAACATATTTTGTTTTTGGCCCTCCTTTTACAGTTTGGTCAAGTTTTTGTTATTATTATCTTAATGGAATAATAGAACTAAGTTTACGGAAAAAATAAAAAATATTTTGTTTTTGAAAAATTACTTTAAGTGATTTATTTTTCATATAAAAAAACTACGTACCCCTTGTACGCAAACTTATTCTGACTAGTGTATCAACTTATGATCTTTAAATCGATTCTATATATACGTTTTTTGTATAGTTCAAAGTTTGGCTCAAACCACTAACAATGATGATTTTTTATGATACATTTTTCATTTATCTATCATAAAATATTTAAAAAATTCCACTTGCAAATATTCAAATTAAATTTTGACCCACAATGTATTTTTTTCCTCTTTGTCATTGCAAACATTTGAAAAAGAGGAAATATTTCCACACCACAACACTTATTAATTAATGCCTGAAATAACGCAAATAAATGAAAAATCGAAAAGCGAAATAGCGACACAGAAGAGTAGAAAAAGCAGGAAGACTAATTGACAGAGCCAGCAGAAATGGGTCCGAAGTGGGCGAGTTGGCTGACCTTCGAGTTTGAGGCACTTCAGGTTCGCTACATTTGAATGCGACGCACTTCCAGTTCATTTCAGTTGCCTTTGTTGAGTTTGTAAACAAATTTTATGTCACTCCCCCGCACCCAGCACAGCGGGTCCTTCTTTCATTTCCATTGCTGCCAGAACTGCCGAATGCCGAAAATGCCAACATGTGCCGAGTAATTGGTGCAAAATTTACAACAAACAAATTGCAGCAACACATTTCAGCTGCCGCTAGTTGGTCCGTAGCATAACAAAAACAATAAAAGCAACAACAACAATAACTACCACAATAACACAGTCGAAATATGTTGGTAACAAATTTGCTTAAATACTGCGAGGAGAGCAACCGAAATGCCGTTTGCCGTTTGTTGTTTTTTCTTTTTGCAATGTTTACATGAAAACAAGAAAAACAACAACACTAATAACAAGAACAAGAATAATAAAGCAGCAGCAGCAGCAACAGAAACAGATTTCTGCTTCCTGCTGGCCACTCACCTGCGAAATGGCAACGGAAGTGGGTCGGTGGGGCGCAAAGGTGACTCACAACTACAACTACAACAATTGCATTGTTTTTGTTGTTGCTGTTGTTTTGTTCTTCCATTCCATTGCCGTCTAATGGTTAGCTGCAGAAACTTCTGCAACAACATACAACAACAACAGCTACTGTGGCCGCCGCACAGCTTTTGGCGCTCGCGTTGAGCTTCTTGGCTTCCTTTCGGCTTCCTTCCGCTGCCGCTGGCTGCAGGCCGCTGCTGCTAACGTGTGTTGCCAACTAGCCACGGAAAACACATTTTGGCATTTCGGCCAACACGTTTTTCTCCCGTCGATGTTTTCCTTTTGCTCACACGGCGGGTCCTTCGACAAGTTGTTTTTGTTTTTTTCCTATCGCGCAGCTCTTTTGTTTTTGTATGTTGTGTGCTTTACTGGCTACCTTCTTATTTATTGTTGTTGTTGTTGCTTCGCTGTTTCAGTTGCTTGGCTGTGTTTGTTTTTCTTGTGTTGTTGTTGTTTGCTGCCTTTCATTTTTTATTTATTTTCTCGCTGCTCAGTGGACCGGACACTCACTAGACGGCGTCTGTCTGTCCGTCCGTCTGTCTGCCTGCGTGTGTGTATGTGTGTTGCCACTGCACAAGTGAACCGATATCTATGTTTATGTAGGGGCACGTTACGAAGCCAACAACAGCAACAACAACAACAACGACGACGACGACAATCCTACTTGCAATAACAAGCAACAACACCAGTTAAGAAATCACCTGAGGGCTACCTTTTTGTTGTTTGTTTGGACCTTTTTGGCCTTGCACATGCTATTAGCAATAACAACAACAACAACAACAGCAACATGAAATTAAAGAAGAACAAGAACAAATTGTTTTGTGTGTGTTGGCCATCTGGCCGTTGGCCATAAATTTGTTTGTTTAAGTTAAAATTTTTTCCTTTTTTGTTTCAACTTCGCACTGTTCTTGTTCTCGTTCTTGTTATGTTGTTGTTGTTGTTATTGTTCTTTTTCGAGAACTTTTTCTGCCGCTTCGCTTCGCTTTGGGTTTCACTTTTAATTTTGTTTGCGTTTATCAACGCTCAGCAAAACGCCAACATGTCCTTTTCCCATGGATTCCGCTCGCTTTCAGTCTTTCTGCACTCAACTTTTTGCCGCAGCGTTGCCACTTTTTATTAAAGCGAACGAGCCGCGCCGAACTGCCAACTGGCAGCTGCGCTTCATCCGACACTTTTTACCCGCTGCTGCTGCTGTGCGCGTCCTGTCCGGGTGTCACCGTTGTGTCGCCTTATAATTTGCACCTCTTTGCCATGCACTTTGTTGTTGCATTTTATCTGCCCATAATCCGTTTTAATGGTTAAAAGCTACTTTTTTGCATACTGAAAAAAAATTTGTTCTCGCCGGCATCTGCGGCAAGTTGGCTGTAGTTGCAATGTGCTCGCTACTACTCGCCATAACTGCTGCAGTTGTTGTTGTTGTTGGTTTTGTAGCGAAATTCCTGTGCATCTGCCTCGGTACGTTGATTCGCCTGTTCGCTTATCTCGTGCGCGTCTCGCCTGTCTCGCATATTTCCGCCGCCGCTTTTTGTGCTCACCTACGGATCCGCCGCCGCCGCGCCGCGCCGCAGACATTTGCGCTTTAATGCGTTTTTAATGTTTTTTTCGCTTCCCCGAACGCGGCGCATTGTTTCGCCGCCCCGCGCCCAAACCTGGCACCTGGCCGCATCGCTGCTGTTCATCAGCTGCCGTCCGACGCCGCAAATATGCTGAAAATTTGCCAAGCTAATTTTTGGTTCAAGTTTGAAGCTCAAGTTTGCTGTGAGTGAGAGTGGCGAGCGGCAGCAAGGATGCCCGGGCGGAGGACGCTGGGTGTTTATTAGCATTGCGCGAGTGGCGGCGGAGACTTTAAGTGGCATTTTTGGCATTTGACATTTGTCGACATTTGCAATCGCAAATAATAAACAAAATGCTGAATTTTTTATAAAATTAAAACATGTTCAGTTGTTGTTGCTTAAGGCGTTTTTGATGTTCAATACAACAACAAAAAATGACACGGAAATTGGGCGATATGCGCTTTTTGTTCATCTTGTACATTTCTTTGTTTGTCAGTCGGCCAATTTTCTGATGAATATTAGTATATATGTATATAGCACAACATCAACAAACAGATGAATGAAACTACAAAAAAATAAGTTATCATAATAAACGAACCCGAGCGAATAGAAAATGGGAGACAAAAAATAAATAAATATCGATTTAAAGGAAAGGAAACATGATCAGAAAAACGAGATAAAATACATAATAACAACAACAACAACAATCACGAATATATTGCAAAATGAAGAAACAACAAGAATAAAGTCAACTTGAGCCAATTTAGGCAAACAAAGCACAACAACAAACAGCGCCAAAAAACGAAACTAAATACTCAACACTGATCGCGGGATATGTAAATAAACAAAAAAAATTAATGAATACATATTTACACAATGACGCATTCAAAGTGGTAAATTTACACCCAAAAAATATTCAACAAAAGAATTTTTGGCTCATGCGATAAAAACTTTGCAGCCCTGCAAAGCAATGCAATGACGCATTCAAAGTGGTAAATTTACACCCAACAACTGTTCAACAAAAGAATTTTTTACTCATGCAATAAAAAATTTGCAAGCGCTCAGTTGATAAAAATAAAAAAAAAAATAAAAATTTGGTTATGGAACGAAATGAAAAAATCAATTTGCCTTCGTTTAACTTCCCGCAAAATATTTGCAACATGCAGTTGCCTTGTGGTAAATTTACACCGTCAATTTACAACGAAACATTGCAACTCAAACCAGCTGCGTTCCCAGCGTGATCGAGCAACAACACTAAAACCAAAAAAAAAAATGCAGAAATTTGCAACAAAATTCCAACACTGGCAATTCCACTGTCGAGGCATTCGCTCAACATGAAACATCACTTAAGGTTTTGCAACATGCAACATGCAGCAACTTGGCTACACATTTTTCCATTATTTTTTTGTTGTGCGTCCTTGCGAGCGTCGACAATGTGTGTGTGGGTCTGAGTACGCAACAACAACAACAACACTAATGCGTTCCGCATGTGCACCATTAAAATCACGCATTATGTTCATCAACATGATCGACAACAACAACAACAACACCAACAACAGCAACGCATGCGGCTTTTGTATGGATTTGCTTTGTGCCGTGCGGCCGTCGCCCACTTTTGTTCAGCCTAATAAGGGTTAAAACCATGTTTTGTGCATGTAGCCGGCGCTGCCCGACACGCCTCTTCCTCTGCCTCGCACAGCTACCTGAGTGTTGTTATTGATTCTGGCTGCCGCCTGCTGCTGTTGTTTTGATCACCTACGATCGGCAGCTGATTTATGTTACGGTTGCATGTGGGACGAAGACACGCAGGTAATCTAAATTGGAGCAACTTGTCACGAAGAAGACTGGGAAACTCGACGCAGCAACGTCTCAGCTGTGCTTCGAAGGGGAAAAAGGATTCGGGTTGAAGGAAGATCGGCACAATTGAATTAGACGAGCGGGTTGCGCTAGGCAGATGCGTGATTCTCGAAGGGTTTGCAACAGGAAATCGTTTCGAAACGAGACAATAAGTGGCTGGGCGTTTGAGCTGGGAACCGCATAAATTACGTGCTGAACAAATTGATTCGGCGATAATGCGAGGCTACTGTGGCTGTGAACAAACCCACAGAACTCAGTGAGGCTAATAAATTAACCCTTTGGGAGAGGTTCAAAATTACTAGAAATTTCGTACCAGTAAACTGTTCAGCTGTCAAATGCATCAGCAGCAACACGAAAACTCCTGAAACTTTTCACATTCGAACAAGGACCAAGAAATGTTTAACACATCAATTTGTACTTTACTGTGGCTTCAATGCTGCCAATGCCGCAAATTGGCGAACATCTCACTTGCATTAGCTGAATTTTAAGTCATGTTGGCCACAAATTGTGGGCGACCCCCGAATGACAGCCGAAAATGCCCAAAATTTATGCGCCCATCAAATCGAAAGGGCCAATTTTGCATTTAATGCCAACTTTGGTGTTTATTTTCATTGCCTAAAAGCGACACAACAACAACAACCACTGTGAGTAATGGCATTGTTGATGTGGCTGTTCGTTGCTCACTTGATGATGTTCTCAATGATGATGCCCGACATTTTATTGAGCGCATGTTGCACGTCGCACGTGTATAAAATCAACAACAACAACAAGAACAGGAGGCATACAACAGCAGCATTGCAGCATGAAGCACCGAAATGGGCCGCAAATGTGTGCCAAATAAATGTGTGCGTGTGTGTGTGTGTGTGCCCGAATTTGTCCGCAACGAAACACATAAATATTAAAAATCCATCTACGCTTCATGTCGATAATGGAATCTCGAATATTTAATGCGAAAGGCTGCAACGGCAACGACGCAGGGCAACGAAAATGTTTGGAAGCCTTTGGAGGATTTGCAAGCTTAAAGCTGACGTTGTGTGCTGCGTGCCAAATAAATTTCTGGCAACAAAAAACCTTTGGATTTGACAAAATAATATAGAAAAAATTTTCGAAAAATATGGGATTCGCGGTTGGACAAAAAGTGTTGCAACATTTGCGTACCTCGAATTTATAATCGTTGAGAGAAAACAAAAGCTTCCTTTGACTTTTCCCGTTTTGTTGACTGTGGAAAATGGCGTTGGAAATTTTCTTTTTCTCTTCTTAATTGTTGCTTAAAAGTTGTGGCCAACTTTTGTTGTGTTTAAACGCAGCCGACAAGTGTCCTGGGAAAATTGGCATCCGTTCGGAGAGCAAAACGGCTGCAATTGAAAGCAGAGACCATAAAAAAGATCAACTGAATTAATGCTGAATTATTGCACAATAACAAAAAAAATCGAAAACATTTAATTCGATACGGCAGCAGCAGCGAAACTTTAAACTTCAACCGATTGGCGTTCATTGAATTTTATATTTTCGCTGTCATTGTTTTTGTTAATACCTGGTTTTTGTTGTTGTACACCTTTTAAGTAATCGAGTGTACAGTGGCTAAATTTGAGTGAAAATTGAAACACTAAAAGGTACAAAAAGACAATTTTTTTTTCAATTTTTTGCAATTTTTTTCAGTGGTCAGTAAGTCGTGAAAATTAGAAGTCGCGAAATTATTTTTCGTTAAGAGGAGACTAAGTTCTGAAATTAACAAAGCTCATAAGAATCTCATAAGAAACCCTCATAAAGTACTCCAGGCTCTTTGGAAACGTCATAGAACTTCAGGTTTCAGTTATTCCAAAAATCCACTGGTGGAGTCTGGAGTCTACGGCTGAGTTCCTCATAAAATTTTTGCACTTCCGAACGACTAGAACTGGCCCGTTCACCTTCGCTTCAGCCCACTTACAGGTCCCACGATCTCTTTTTGGCTGCCTTAGCCCAACTTCTGCCTGGATTTTCGCTCATATTCCACTGCCACACCATCACAGTTGATGTTTACTTTCCATCCCTAATGAATTCCATTAAAAAATAACAAATAACAACAACAACGCACATTTCACCTTCGATACTCTCGACGTATTTCGCATGCGAGCGCTTACCCCTCAATAAACGCCACGGCTTGCACAATGCATATCCAAATATCCAGGCATATCCTTTGAGTCCTTTTGTTAGGCTGCCACACCGAGACTCAGTTGGCTCGTTTTTCCTGGCATGGGTGCTCGATGCGACGGCAGCTGAAGTTGTAATTTGTACTGTAGCTGGTTTTGTTGCCGTTATTGTTGTTGTTGTATTCACCAGTATTTCAAGTATGTGCGCGTGGATTTTTTATGCTCCTTCACCATTTGTCTTTTTTGTTTTTTTTTTGGAATTTTTTCTGAGGGGGTCAACAAAATTTGTGTTTTGTGTTGTGTTTTTTTAGCCTCACCGAGCGTCGCAGCCGCCGTTTTTTTCGCTCCAAAATCCACTCAATTACTTGTAATTTCAGCCTCAACAGTCAATTTGCGCGGCCGACTTTGTTCGTTGGTATCTTTTCCTCGATGTGAAAATAAAACGTGTTTCTATTGTTGTTGTTGTTGTTATACTCTTTCCGCTTTGTATTTTTACGCCGGCTGAATTTTCATTGCACTTTTTTGCGTGGCGTATTTTTTCTGTCCGTGTATGTTTTTTCTGTCCGTCTGTGGCGGCGCTGGATTCGTTGTTTCGCTGTTTACGGGAAATGGGCGTTCGTTCGGTTTTCCTTTTGCGTTGCTCTTTGATATCCTGACTGGATGCGAGCATGTTATGCTTAAATTACTGTTATTTGAGGTGTAACAATTACAAATGATAAATACCCAGCAGCGTTGTTATTGCTGTTTTTATTGTTGTTGCATACACATGTGGCTTGTTTTTGCTGTTGTTTGGTGTATTTATTTTGTGTTTCTGAAATGTTATTCCACCGCAGGAATTCGAGTACTTTGTACCTACGCGCCTCTCACATGCTGCGCGCTCATTATGCCGAATCCGCCGAAACCCGACACTCGACACCGGCAGCGGGATTTTGTTTGCTTTGCTCGTTTGTTTTCGATGTTGAAATGTATCGGCCGTTGTGGGACTCGAGTGTCTTAACATTTTACGGCTGATCCGAAGCAAATTTTAAAATGGAAAAAACGATTCAGATTCAGATTGTTTAGATAAGAAGAGGAGATTAGCTGAAATTATGGAAACATAGTTCATACTAGAAAAACTTCCTGTTGCTTTTAAAGTTCCAATTGAAATTTTCTAAAATCTTTTAATGGTTAGTTTTTATGAAAATTGTGAACGTGAAAGCGAGGAAGTAGTATTTTCTAAATTTATTATACATAATTGTGTGTTTTTCGAGTCTAAACTGTGTAGTTGTTGGTGTGAATTGGACAGATTTCTTTCTATGTTTGCAGACATGGATTTCGGTGGCGTTGAAACCAAAAACTGAAACTATAAATTAATTTTTAATTAAGATTCCTTCCGAGATTTTCTCCAGTTTTCATCTTAAATGTTCATTACGATGGATAAATTAAAATGAAAAATAGTATAAAAAATAAACTGATTCACAAGGATAAAACTTTACTACTCGATTAGTGGAGTTTGATTAATTCTCGTCAACCTTGGGATGAGCACAGACTGTCAGGCAGATCTCTTCAACTTTGCTACATGATTATTGAAAATAATTTGAGTCCCATTCATTTTACAAGTAAAATATCCCATTGATCTTTTCAAGTAGAAGAATAATCCTGTCTTTGTCTTCGTCTTTGCACTCATCGAGAGAATTTTTTTTAATACTCCAGCCAGACCTCTTCGTTGCTCAGAGCAGTGTTGCCAGATGAGGAGATTTTCTTTTAGAATAAGGATATTCTTGGCCTTTTAGGATAATTTTTAGAAGGAAGAATTGTTTAGGAGAAAGTTTAGGAGATTTATATTTTATGTAAGGGGATTTTTCGGATTCTTTGTGGATTTTTGGAAGATTTTTGGATAAAGAAATATGGTGTATTGACATATATTGAGAAGTTTAATTCTTTTAAAATATATTTAAAAACATTTAAGGAGTTTAATTTTACTTTGGGAGGACATTCCAGTATTTTTGTTTAATTTAAGAGAAGTCATTTCAGGTATCTGGCCACACTGGCTTAGAGTTCTTCCATGTTAGTCATTTTAAGGCTCTGTATGCTGGAAATGCACCTATTTTCAGAGCCTTAGTTGAGTTCAATAGAATCGCCAAATTTGTGGAGAACGATTATTCGGTTTCAAAAAATCTAATTATGTATTTAAAAATATATTAAAAAAAAACAAAATCATTATAAGAAACATTGCTTATGTTTCCTCTAATTCTTATGTACTTTAATAATGTGTTCAGCTTAGCCTATACGAATTTTTACTGTACATATTATTTGGTTAAAAAAGTAAATAAATAAATAAATAAAAATAACGAATGAATTGAATGATTGTAATTTCGTTCTTCTCTTCTCCACCTGTTGTGTCAATATTCCTCATTACCCAGAAGAAAACATAAGTTTCTCAGATCAGCTTTCTTCATTTGACAACCCGAACTATCACCTCTAGATATCACACAACCATAAGTTGTGCTTAAGTGAGCTTTTCATATACAAAGCTGCCACTCCAACCTAACCTAACTCAAACTAACTTCGGTTTTAACATGGAGATCCAACATTTTGTTCTAAACTCACAGCAATGCGACAATTTCGAATCCGGTTTAACCCAATCCAATCCGATCTAAGACAAGCTAAACGTTATCGTACCCAGGTTTTCGAATTTTAGTTTCTACCGAAGAAGGGTTAGTTTTCTCACATGATTTTGTTTTCTACTTTAAAAAACAGTAAAAATATTTTAATAGAATGGAGGAAAAGTAAAACTAATCAGTGAAATAGTAAAACAAATCAAATGGCACACGTATCTTCATCATTAGGGAATATTTTTCATGATCTTGATTTGCTAAATGAAATCGATTGTTCTTGAATTGTTCATAGTTCTGAACTTGCATAGCTTTTTAAACATATTCTTATTAAAATTTTAAAATTGTTCTAGAATTACTGGCAACATTTGTTCACCCAAGAAGTGGAAATGTAAATTTTACCTAAAACTTAAGCTTTGCAATTCTTCAACACGCCCCTCCAGCTGTCTGTTCCCCCTCAAGTTGCCGCAACAACCGCACTCACCTTCAATAATCCTGATTGTTGTGCTTGCCGTGTCGATGTTTTCGATCCGTTCGAATCTAAATATTTAATTGCGCCATTAGAGACTTTTATGTGGACGCGGCAGCATTTAATGAGAAACCAGACATGGCAGCCGGCCGCCGTCGAGCGGCTTTGCGCGGTTTTCAGCAAAGGAAAACACGAAACAATGTGCGGAATTGCAGAATTGCATTACACGGCATGAAATTGATTTTTAGTCTAAATTTCGCGGCGCGTTGCAGACAGCAACATGGACTCGCCACACAGCGCAGACTGGCAGCGTGTTTGTGTGTGTGTGTGTGTGTGCGGCCAGTGGGCCCATTATTTATTTCCATGTAATAAAAATCAATTTTTAGTGCATTGCAATTTCGAGCATAGCGCACGGCACAGCAACACCAACAACAGCAACAACAATTAGCAAAAATGTTCACTAACGAAAATAAAGGAAGCTGAAAAAAAGACCTGAAAAAGTGGAGATGCAATCAATTTTAATTAAATTCCACTTCTAAGCTCGGCGCATAAAAGCGCAGCCAGACAGAAGAGAGCGCGATGCAACAAGAGAGAGCGAGAGCGAAAAATCGCCAAACTGCAATTTAATTGAGTGAAATATGTCGAATTGGCGCGCGGCGGCAGGTGCTGCTGGGATTAGACGCGCGGCTGCGGCTACCTCAGCCGATTGGCGTAATCCGCATTGGAACAGTTGTTGTTGTTGTTTTCATATTCAAATGACTGCGTATTTGCGTGGAATCAGGACAACACCAACCAACAAACTGACAGAAACAACGCAAATCAGCAAATTAGCAAATCAGCTTTTACTGTCCAATTTATTGGCGATTAGGTCGACGCCGATGCCGAAGCTGCTGTCGGTTGCGTGCAATTCGAGCTTTGAACCGCTCGAGCGCATAAACATTTTCATTTTTGTTCAACAACAACAACAACAATAACCCATTTATTGAATTGTCTACGCCAATATTCATTTTCGACTTATTTTTTGTTGTTGTTTTTTTTATTGTATTTATTTGTTGCGTCAAAGTTTTCGCAGCAAAAATTTGTTGGAAAATTACTCGGCACGCAGATATTTGACGCCGCCCCCCGCACTCTTTCGCCTTCGCCCATTCAATTGCGATTCCTTTATCGCGTTTTTGTATGCGCGGCGGCATTTGCTGCTTCGATCTGCGGCCGCTGCCCGCTGTGTTGTTGCTGTGTGTTTGACAGCTGTTTGTCGTTTGTTATGAGAAAAGTTTGCATTTCCACTGAAAGGCTCTCGTTCGTGCCGTGGCCGTGGCCGTGGCGGAAGCGTGGGCAGCGTCGACAGGAAGCGGCCGAAGTGGGGGCGGCGCGTGCGCGCTCGGTGCGTGACTGGATTCGGCAATCAATCTGCGGCGGCCCGGCGCGTGGTTACATACATATTTTCGCGTATAATGAAGGCACATTAATTTGATAATACGCAAAATTACTTCTTGATTAGTTTTGTGACGTCGCTGACAATGCGTTCGACGCGCGACGGTCCGAGCGGGCGGCGGTGTGTTTGCGTTGTTGCGTGGAAATTAAATGCGTTCTTGGCCGAGGACGCTTTCCGTCTTTCCGTAACAATGGCGATGATAGATAGACGAGAGGCGATATCGACAGTTTGTGCAATGAGTGAGTGGAATTGTTGCATAGAAAACTTAATCAATGAATCAACGAACAATAAGTTCACTGTTGCTCTATTTTCGATGAATAGAACAGATTTAGTATCAGTCATGGAAGACTTTTGTCTTCGGATTACCAGACGTGGATTTGTAGCTCCATGAATATTTTATTAAAATTGCTCTGTTGTTGATTTTCCAAAAAATATAATTTATGAACCAAAGTACCAAGAAATGTTCAACGCTGCAGTAAACTACTTCATTGAGCATCTTTCAAGCCAAATAGAAGAAAATGTGTGTGTCAAACAATGGGAATTAAGAACTTTCAAAGGATTAAAGATCTAATGTCGAAATATAGACTGGGTTACGTTGATAAGCCTGACAACAACAAGAGTACAGTACAGTCAGTACACTAATCCATAATCCATGTCACAAACCATTGAGTCACAGATAGACGTTGACAGAAAGAAATACTTGGTTTGGTGTCGTTTGAGTCAGTACACTAACCCATAAGCCGTGTCAGAAACCATTGAGCCATGGCTGCCATCAGTGAAATATAGTTTAGGTTGCGTGGACAAGCCAGACAGACATTGACAGAAGGAGTTACTTGGTTTGGTGTCGTTTGAGTAAGTACACCAATCCATAATCTATGCCACAAACCATTGAGCCAGAGCTGACATCAGTGAAATATAGTTTGGGTTACGGTGACAAGCCAGACAGACGTTGACAGAAAGAGATAGTTGGTTTGGTGTCGTTTGAGTGAGTACACCAATCCATAATCTATGCCACAAACCATTGAGTCACGGCTGCCATCAGTAAAATATAGTTTGGGTTACGGTGACAAGCCAGACAGACGTTGACAGAAAGAGATACTTGGTTTGGTGTCGTTTGAGTCAGTACACTAACCCATAATCCGTGCCAGAAACCATTGAGCCATGGCTGCCATCAGTGAAATATAGTTTAGATTGCAGATGAGAAGCCAGACAGACATTGACAAAAGGAATTACTTAGTTCGGTGTCATTTGAGTGAGTACACCAATCCATATTCTATGCCACAAACCATTGAGGCACTGCTGCCATCAGTGAAATACAGTTTAGGTTGCAGATGAGAAGCCAGACAGACATTGACAAAAGGAGTTACTTGGTTTGCTGTCGTTTGAGTCAGTACACTAACCCATAATCCGTGTCAGAAACCATTAAGCCATGGCTGCCATCAGTAAAATATATTTAGGTAGCAGATCGGCATCTTGCCAATTGCTTGTTTAGTGCACTAGACCCATTCCAGCAGAATTTCAATTGATTAGAAGAAGAAGAAAAAATATATATATAAAATATACAAATAATAATTTTTCCCTTTTGAACCATTTTCACAAATCGTTACTCAAACTTTCGCCGTAGCCACTCAATCATTGAATTTTTCTGCTGCCAACACGTTTACTGTGGATGCCACAAACACACACACACTCTTACACACTCACACTAACAATTTTCACGTAGTATTTCTTTGAATTCATTATGATTCATTAACGTTAGTTCGACTTGCTTCACTTATGCCACAATGCCGTCGTCGCCCGCTCGTCCGCTCCTGTGACACAACGGTTGTGTTGACGGCTTTTTGCTGCGCCCTCGTAGTTGCAACGGTTTGTGGCACACAAAAATTTCAACAATCTTTCACTTAACGCTATTAATGACACGTAAAGGGGCACAACAACAACAACAACAACTATAACTATAGAAAAATTCAATTACGCTTCAGTCTTGCGTACATTTCACTTACGCATTATTGTTGTTGTTGTTCAAGTTAGTTGCCTTGCCACCTGGTAATGGTTTGCATAATTATTGCGTTAATTATACAATATGGGTTTTGTTGTTGTTGTTGTTGCGTGTGCATATGTGTGCTTCTGCGTTGCGCTAAAAAAAAAATATGAGTGAAAATTCAATTCACTTCAAAAACGTCGCCACAGTTCAGTGCGTTTTACGCGCCTTGAAAGCGTTTAAAGCGACGCGCGGTAATTAAAAGCGCTGCCGTGCGTGTGCGTGTGTTTGTGTTTGTGTGCGCAATTCGCGCGAATTATTTTCGCCTTGATGCAATTTTCACACTGCGAATGTGCGCAAAATTTCATTCTGTCGCTGCTGCGTTTTTTCGCCAGCGGCGTTTGGGGGCGCGGTGCAGCCGTTTGTAATCGCAATAATTATGCTTAATTAATTTCACTGCTGATCGGGCAGTTCGATCGCTGGTGCGAAAAGAAAACAACAACATCAGTGCCGTGTGGCGACGCGTGCGGCAATTTCGCAATTACGAAAATTGCAAACGCTCGCCGTCGTCCTTTCGCTGCGCTGACGTGCTGCCAGCAGTTTTGCTGCGCCTGTTGTTACTTTCAATTAATTGCGCACACGGCGCTGCGTTCGTTTGCTGCGCGGCAGCGCTCGCCTTAACATCTTTTTTTTTGAGTTTTTCAATGTTTTTATGAAAAGCGCTTCCGCATTTTCACTGCGCTTGTTATACTTTAACTGTTGTTGTTGGTTTTAAATGTTGATTTTCATTAAACGTAAAACATTGAAGCTGCAACATTTGTCACCGACGCAGACGCGGACAGCGGCAGCCATCGGGTCGCCACACTCGCTGGCGCGTCGCGATATAATTTTGTTGCTTACTGACAAGCGGCTTTTGTTGTTGTTGCTGTTTGTGTTGTTTACGCCAATTCAATATGCAACGAAAGCTTCCGCCGGGTAGTGCAACGGATGCGGCTGCCGCTCGCTGCCATCAAATAAATTGAGCTGTTTGCGCGCTTTGCGCTTTTCGTGCGCTTCATTTAGCTTTCAATAAAGTTGTTGTTGTTGTTGCGCTCTTCATTTGGCTGCCACGTTGGGTTATGTGACTTTAATTAGTTTTTCACGTAGCAACGATGCGGAGTGATTGCCGAATACAGTTAGGGCGGACTGGAGCAAGGCGCGAGGGGAGAGAGGGACTAGACTGGACATGAAAAGGAGACTCACGTGATGGCCTTGAATTCAGGTCGAAGCTCAAGAAACAACTTGAGTCATTCAGTCATTGAAACAAAGGATCCGGGAATCAATTTGTGAGTGAGAAGTCAAAACAGAATCGCTTTGACAGATTTCGACCCCCAAAGTTGCCTGAGAGCAACTTCGCCTATTTGTCATCTTATAGCAACAGCTCCGATTGATTTAAAGGTTTAATTTAAGTAGGCACCAACAAATTAATACTTTTCGAAGTTAGTTCAGAGAAAATTTAAAAAATTTTACTGTTATCCCCAAAATAATTTCCAATAATTTGTAGCGATATCAGGGAATGTTTGTGTTCTAATTGAAGTCTATTTGGAAGTTTTGTTTGAAGTTTGAAGTTTGAAGTTTGTTTCTTTAATTATGGTTAAATAAAATCAAAAAGTGATAATTTTGTATTTTTCCATAAATATTAAATAATTTTTCTGTAATTAAAAAATATTGATACAAACCCGTTTAACCCGTTTTGAGCTAACATTTTTCAAAAGTAAACTAGCTCTAGAACTCAAACAAAGAGTTCTAACTTGAAAATTCGGGGTCGAAGGGTTAAGAAAGTTAGACAAAGTTCATTTTGGATCTGACTTGTCAGATTTCAGTGCATTGTTTGCAAGGTTGTTGAAAGTCGGAGTCTCTCATTGGCAGAAACAGCAGAGACTGATGACTAACTTTAGATGACATCAACCATTCAGAACAAAGACTCGCATCGGTTTGACCTTAATAAAATCTTTAAAATTCTAAAATCAGTTCAGCACACTCCTCTTTCTCTCAAAGAGAGCTTCCTGTCTCTCTCTAAGCGAACTTTAAACTTATTTTAAAAGTCAAACGCAGAGCTTCAATTTATTAGCAAATTTAAATGACCACAAAAATTATGAAAAAAAAACAACAATGTAGCGCACATAGAATCACTGCTCATTACACATAGTAATTAAATTTTAAATTTTTATTGCTGAGTATTAAATTTTATCGACACGCTTAAAAGTTTGCGCAGCCTCAATCGCAGCGCTGCCCATTAAATTTTACAAAGCACTGAACTCGTTTGTGTTAATGTGCGCGCCCCCGTTCGCACTCACACTCACACACATACATACACCTACTTTGTACGCACCGAGTGCGAGTGCCGCCCAACAACACAACAACAACAACAACACTCGACGGTGACTTTCATAACGTGCTTTTTCGCCTGGCCGACTGGCTGCCTGTAATTAGCATAATTGCAGGCGCGCACATACACAAACACACGCACACACCGCGACGCATCGCACAAAGACGCACGCACACAAAAATGGCAAATACAATTAATTAATATAATTAAAAATTATTTACGCACTGCTCGTGCGAACATTGGAAAATCAGCTTAATGAATGACTCGGCTTCGTGTGTGTGCGTAATTACAGTGTTAACGCCTTCGGAGGGTGCGGAGCGGGGCCCGCACTGCTCCAAGAAGTCGTTCGAAGTCAACTCGATTGGTCGCCCCGTTCAGAGAAGAGAAAAATCAATGCAGGCGTCAAATATTGGTTTTTGTTTTTAATTAAAATGTCAGCACAACGTTTCATCAAACGCTTTAACGTTTTTTGTTTTTGCATTTTTCAATTCTCCATTTTGCTTGATTTTTAGTGCTGTTAGTGTTGTTGTTTTTGTGCAAACAAAAATTTCAAATTTTTACACATCATCTGCTTTTAGGCGCCCATGCAAATTTGCAGCGCAGATTCGCCATGTTTACATTTTGCATGGCGACGGCGACGGCTTCTCTCTGTTGTTGTAACCAACAATGTCCACTTTTATATTTGTGCAGTTGCTTGAAAAAATACCAGCAACAACAACAGCCGCAACTATAACGTGGTTTATTTGGCTTTGGCGCTGCTTATCGTAGCATACTTTTAGGCGTGACCGCCCACGCCAACTCGCCGGCTCGTTGTATATTATTTTCGCTGACGCTGGAAAAATGTGCAATAAATTATGACGCCGACTAGTTGAGAATTGCGCGCCAGCTGCCGCCGCAGCTAACGGCCGCAGCCGGCCTGCTGCGTTCGTTGCGGCAGCAATTTTACTATAAATTTTTACTAACTTTGTGCCAAATTTTGTGTTGTTGATGCGCTTTGGTTGTTGCAGTTTTATTGTTGTTTGGTTGTATTCGTTGTTGTTGTTGTGTATATGCAGAAACGATCAACGTTCACACACAAAAGCCGCGTTGGCGAGTGGGGAAAGTGTGTGAGAGGGGAAGCGGAAAAGTGGAAAATTGCATGAGATATGCCAAATAAATTTCGCTTAAATGCTTTGGCAAAGCGGTGGGGGGTGCGCGGAGGTGTTGTAAAAAAATATTTTTAATTAAACTTTGAATATTTCCGGTGGCTAATGGTTCAGCTTCCAGTGTTGTTGTTGTTGTTATTATTGTTGTTATTGTCATTGTTGTTATTGTCATTGTAGCGGCATTTTGATTTAGTTGATTTGGCTGGACGCTTTTAAAGTTTGTTTTAAAAATGTGATTTATTATGCAAACACAAAAAAAGGACATCGTGTTGCCAGGTCGCTTTGGCATATGCCACATCAGCTATGCGGCATTGTTGTTGTTAATATTGAAATTTTATTGCATACACTCAGGCGCGCGCGCTTTCAAAGCAATTCGCCATAAATTTGCGACAAATGCATTTTGTCATAAATTCTAACCGAATTTGTTGAATATTTAAGAATAAAAGTTTAGTTGGTCGTTTGGGAAACTCGCTTTAAAGGGCCATTTCGAGCGGATTTGTTATTCGGAAAGCACAGTGAACTATTTAATGAATATTGATACCTTGACAAAAGCATACTTTGAGGCGCCCACTCTCTGTAATGCTTTGAACACTCACTTTCGAGTAAAGAAAAATGTTTTGATGACTTCGAGAGATGTTGCAGATTTTCATAGTTCACTTCCTGCCCATTTTTTCAGAACTCTATATACGCTGCGCTCTGCTCGCAGGCGATACAATCAAATTTTAGTTACTTTGTTACCTCTGACACTCATCTATTCTGCACTTTTTGCTTCATCTCTTTACAGGTAATTGCTTTTTCCATTCAGCCGCTCGGCTCGTTCTTGCCGCACCGGGTGAGTACTCAAATGGCACTTTAGAAATTCGAAAAAGCGCACAACCAAAGCATCTGGTTCGCATTGCATTCAGATTCCGAGGCAGAGGGAGCGGGTGGACTCCCATTTCCAATCAATTATGCTCATCGAGCAGGCAGCACTCGATGTCGTGATCGCCAATTCAAATTGCCCATAAAACTCACAGCGCACTCGGCGCAGCCTTTTCGAGTTTATTAACGCCGCAACAATTGCGTTTCCGCCGCCGACGCCACACACCCGACCGTCCCTGGACGCACGTTGCTACGAAAGTTGTAAGCAACTATTTATCGCCAACATTTCGGCTATGGGATTTCAGTTTAACGGCTCTCGAGCGTCTCGAGCCAAGCGAAATGTGGAAGCGTTAAAAAGGGAATCGGCGCCGTCAGAGCAGCAACATTGGCGCAGCTTGCAACAGCCACACGCCACATGCCGCCCGCTGCTCGTTGCGTCAATGACAATGAGGCCAATCAAGTTGCCAATAAAGGCGCTGCGCTGGGAGTGTTTGCATGCGGTGGAAAAATGCCATAGCAACAACCATAGCAACAACTACAACGACGACTACATGTTGCAGCAAAGCTACGGTCGGTGTAATGAAGACGAATTCAATATGCAATTTATTTCTTGAAATTTGTTGCCGTCCTTTGTTGGGCCTCGTGTGTGCGGTGCGTGAAGGCACATGGCAAGAAAATTTCGCAGCCAGATATATTGGCAATTCCGGCTGGCAGCGTGTGCAATGTTAAATTGCTGCGAAAGTGATTGCTCAAAGGCTCGCAACAGTGCAGTTTTGCCGAGAACAACAAGCAGCACAAAAAACGTTGTGACTGTGTCACAATTATGAGTTGGCAACAGGACGCATAGTTTATTCTCTCCCCATTCAAATGGCATCTGAAATGCTCTGTGGACATTCCTTAGTTTAGTCGGAATAAAAAATTATTCGTCCTGCATTCCCAGCATTGCCCGGGTGACACTGTTCCCTGCTTTGATGCTTTTCCAAAAAACCTCAGCGGACATAACTCGAGAAACAGTCTTCTCGAGTTATGTCCGCTGGGGCACTTTAATGTTTTTCAAGTGCCCCAGCTATGAAGATTCCTGGCATTTCTCGGAAGACGTCTTCCCCACTTTTATGCTTTTGAAGCTGTCAGGATTCCCAACCTCCTGCGGGAAATATGCTTTATCAGTTTCTTCTTTTTTGAAACGCATCAGACGCATGAGGATTCCTGACATTACTCGAGAGACATTCCTCCCTACTTTCCCTTATTTTTCAAATGCCCCACCTGTGAGGATTCTTCATATTACTCGGAAGACACTCTTCTTCAGTTTCATGCTTCTAAAGCTGTCAGAATCCCCGACCTTTTGCGGGAAATATTCTTACAGAGTTTTTAGCCTCAACTGTGCAGATTCTTTACTTTACATTCTTTACTTTTCTACTTTCATGTTCTTCAAGTGCCCCATCTGTGAGGGTTCTTGCCATTACTTGGGATTCCCTTTCTCAGCTTCTTGTGTTTTTTAGGCACATCATCTGTGATGATTCTTTACATTACTCGGGGGATATTCTTTCGTACTTTTAAGTTTTTCAAGTTCCCCAGCTATGGGGATTCTTTACATTACTCGGAAGACAGTCTTCTTCAATTTCACGCTTTTGAAGCTGTCAGAATTCCCCACCTTTTGCGGGAAATATTCTTTCTCAGTTTCTTATTTTTGAAGCGCATCAGCTGTGCAGATTGTTTACATTACTCGGAAGACATTCTTCCCTACTCTCATATTTTTTTAAGTGTCCCACCTGTGAGGATTCTACACATTACTCAGGAGACATTCTTCCCTTCCTTTTCATGTTTTTCAAGCACTCCAGCTGTGGGAGTTCTTGACCTTACTCGGGATTCCCTTTCTCAGCTTCTTGATTTTTGAATCGCATCAGCTGTACAGGAACTCGGGATCCATTCTTCCCAACTTTCATGTTTTTCAAGTTCCTTAGATTTGGGCATTCTTTACATTATTCGGGAGACATTCTAACCCACTTTACTTAGTAGGTAGTTTTCTTCAGTTTCATACTTGGGAAGCTGGATTCCAACGACCTTCTGTGGCGAATATTCTTACTCAGTTTTCAGCCTCAGCTGTGCTGATTCTTTACATTACTGGGGACAGATTCTACTCTACTTTAATGTCTTGTCAAGCATCTCAACTTCTTTCCCAGATAACTGCTTTTTCAAGCTCCTTAAATGTGAGGATTTCTGACATTACTCGAAAGACTTTCGATCGTTTACCAGCAAAAGCTTTTCAAAGACAATGTTTATCAATTTCATGGAATTCTTCGAGTTCCTAACAGAAAACTTTTTCAAAATACACTTTAAAGGTTCACGTTGAGGCTCTGTCTTCAGGCCTAAATAAACAGGCAAAGTGTTGTGTGATCAAACTAAGGTTGACTGAGATCAACTGGTAACAAAGTCTTCCATACTCGAGACTCTATGTCCCCAGCGTTGGCGACTTTCGCCTGAACAATTCGTTATGTGCAGAACTTTGACTTACCTCGTCCAAACAAAGTGTTCTTCATATGAGGAATGACGAGTTAACGTCTTCATGATTTTTTTTATATTACTTGGTCTCAAATTTGCAGGAAGCTAATGGAATCTTGACAAAATCGGCAATCGTTCGATTGTGATGTAAATAATTCAACATTTATCACAAAACCCTAAACTCGCTTGTTGGCATTTCAATCCATTGAAAATTCTACTTTTCGCAAAACAAAAAACGATGACCGATCAAGTTGGATCACTGCGCGCTCGTTTCATGCACTGACAGCTTCCAAAACAAAACAGGAAAAAAGGCGAAATTCTTTTCGTCAAACGATTTCGCAGTGCAGTGAATCGCCAATGGCCGATGCGACTGGCCCACGTAAAACTGTCACTTGTTAACTGTCAATGTTGTGTACACGGCGTACGTGAGCATAGTCGCACGCGGCACGCTGCAGTGCGTGCAAGGCCGCAACGGCGACGGCGACGGTGACGGCGACTGCCTTTTGGCCTCGCACTGGCATTGCCAGCAAGATTGATCGATAGTTCTGCGCCGAATGCAACAGCACAAACACACATACACACACACACACACACATAGAGTTTTATTTATGCCACTGATGGCTGGATGGGCGGATGGTGTCCTGCAGCATCGTTGCACGTTCGATTGCTCGAACGTTGCCAATTTAGCATTGACGCGCGTCTATGATACGGCGAGAGGCGCACGGACGGCTGGCCGGCCGCTTTTCGGGCTGCTGTCTGGCTGCCATTTTCGCCTTATACGTCCAGCATTTAATACGTGTTTACGCTTTTTTGCCTTTTTCGTTTGTGCTCTTTCGGCTCTGTCCATTTGCTTGCAGCATTTTTTCGCAGCATCGCTGGCCGGGCATTTTTTCGCCGGCCGCTGCGACCCGTCCGCGCCGCTCGATCGTCTGCCACTGCACTTCATTCAATTCGATGCTCGTTCGTGTCAATTCTTCATTTTTTATGCGGCCAATTGCCGCGATTGCTTCGGCCCGGGCCGCGCACCAGTTGCGGCGTTTAATGCTTTCCGCTTTGTTCTCTGCTTCGCATTTGGCATTCGCATTTCGCATTCGTATCTGAAGTGTATCCATCACTGTTTATTGTCTGCTTGTCTGCGTTTCGGATGCAGTTATTTGATTTGACTTGACTCGTCGCAATTGAGGAAATCGCATTGAATTTGATGGACTGAACGAAGCGAACCAGCTTGCGAGCCGGGCTGACGGCATTCCCGCTGGCGGCCATCGAAACGGGCCAATCCTGTTGAATACAGTTTGCAGTTGCGAGTAGGAAATTAATTTAAGCAAATTAAAATTTTAAATTTGTCCGCTTCGTTCCGTGTTGTCGGAGGTAATCTCGGACGCGAGCTGCTGCCGGTTGGTTTCAATGGGAGAAACTGTAGAAATGATGGCGCCGCTTTCAATTGAATTTCGTTATGGAGCTTAAGAAATGTTGCAGTGGTATAAGGAGTCTTTCTTATAGAATTGAACACTTGTAAGATTTCAAATTGAAATCCTTTGCTACTTTTACTTCTGCGCAATTTTTCGCTGCCGCTGTGGAGGCGTTTTAACTACATTAAAATTTTGCCAAATGTTGAGCTTCGCTTTCGTCTCTTGTCTCCGCTAACTGACAGTCTTTTTGACTACAAAGCGACGTGTTTCAAAGTACGCAAACATTTGCCAAGTAAATACGTTTTCCACAAAATTTCTGGGCTTATTTACAAATTCTTTTTTTCTCAACGAAAAAGCACATTTTGTGATTTAAAGCAAATTTTTTTTGTTTTCCAACTAGTTTTTCTATATGCATGTTGTTGTTGTTGTTGTTGCATGTAATTGCGACTGCAACATTGTGTGACTTAAAAGTTTGCGCCGCTCGCTGCACGAAACCGAAAAAGCGAGCCGCAGCAGTGTCAGGTGGCGGATGGAGATGAACTGCAGTGTGGATTAAAATCACTGAAGCTCCATGGAAAATTCATAAAATGTGCGCCGATGTTGTTGCAGTTGCTGAACCAACAGAACCAACAGACGGTCGGCGGGAAATGCACAAAAGTCCGCAGTTCTTACGCGTTCCGCGTCTGCGGTAGTCGGTCACCGGCCAGCAACCTTTGAATAACAAATGAATGCACGGACACCGACAGACTTGCGTACAAAAGCATTTAAATACAACGAACGAAAGATACAGCAACAAAAACAAAACAAGCCACGCAAGTTGCACATTAGTTGTGGCCGCTGCCATGAAACCAGCAAAAATTGCAACAAACAACTATAGTAAAAACAACAACAAAATGTAGTGCAGGCTGCCAGTGGTTGCGTTACAATGTGGTAAGATGCGGCAAATGCTGCCGCGGCGCATGCAGCATGCAACACTTGCCACACGTCGCACTAGTTGGCTCAGGGAGCAGCAGCGAGACGCGGCAAGTGCTGGAAAATTTCATAGTTCCTACGTGTCAGCGCCGTAAAGTTGCCGCTGCAGTGGCTCTGCGGTTGCTACTTGTGTTGCTTTGCAAACTGAAACTTTTATTGTTAATTGTGGTTATTGCTGCTGCTGTTGTTGTTGTTGTTAGTGTTGTCGATGCAGCGCTTAAAATTTAATGCTGCAACTGAAGCGTCCGCCTGCTCATCAAATGCCTCAGCGGCGGCCGCATCATTGCCGAGATTTAAGGAGCCGTAATGACGGACTTATGTCGGCGATGGCAGCGTTTATTGTTGCGCTAATTGAAAAAGCGATTGGCGGCGGTGGCGGTGGCATCGGCTGTTTGCTGATGTTGCACGTGCAGCGGTGCGCCAAAGGCCAAGAACGCCGATGGCAACTTTTGAAGCTATTCGAATGCGGAAGCGCAAACAGTGGCGGCTTTCAATGCTTTTGGTGCTCATTTTTCTGTTTGATTGCAGCTTGTTTGCAAAAACATTAAACAAATTTTTATTATAATTTAAATCAATACAACAATTTCATAAGTGAAATATAAAATATTAAAAAATTAAAAAAAAAATAATAATTAACTTTCTAAATAATAATATTTCACAACTACTAATAAATGCCTTTGTTTTTTTCTATTCTTTATATATGAAAAATAATTTTGTTATAAATATTAAAAAGAATATAAAGTATTAAACAATTAAAAAAAATTAATTTTCTAAAAATTTCATAATTACTAATGAATACATTTGTAGTTTTTTTCTATTTTTTATACATAAAAAATTATGTTGTTATTTAAAATTATAAAAAAAAATTTATTAGAAAATAGTAGTTTTTGTCTTCCATTGGAGAATCTTTCAACACAGTGTTAAACTACAACAACAACATCAACAACTCCTGACATAACGACCTCAGTGCCGCATAACAAGATTTCGTCGTAGCGTCCTGCCGCATGCGGTAGCCGCGCACCTTTAATCTTATCTTCGCTGTCGCATCGGCCTAACCAGAGCCTCCAGCGCACAACAACAACAACAACATAACAACAAAATATCAATTTCAAAACATCAGCCAAACGGCAGCAACCAGCCTCACACCAACTACACCGCACCACCTCACTGTCCGCTGTCCTCTCTTCTTCTTCTTCCCGCTCCCTTTTACAATTTAATCCCACTGTGCGCTGGTTTCTGCTGCCTCTGTGGTTGTTGTTGTTGTTGTTGTTGTGACAATATGGCCGCAAATGGCACTTACACGGCTCATGTTTTCAACTACGCGCACAACGCGCTCAGCCTTCGCTGCTTATCAGCCATTCCGCTGACTGCGCGCTTTTCCGCCTCCATCGCAACATTTTTGCGCAGCTCGCTTTTCCCGCCACGTCTTGGCGCTTCTTACATGACGTTGCAGCTGCCGCTGTTGCTGTTGCTGTTGCTTTGGACTCCAACAGCCGCTGGCCAGCAGCATGAAGCTCAACTATGTGTTCCATTTGTTGTTGTTCTTGTTTTTGCTCTCCTCTGATATCTATTGCGCCGTTTGTTGTTGTTGTTGTTGGCATCACACTTGTATAATTTGTTGTTGCTGTTTTGTAGAATTTTCGTAAGCGCTCCAATTGTCGTTGCCACAGTCACCGCCGATTGACTCTGCCGGCCAGCGCGGCATCGACTTTCCAGCCGCTCGTTCTCACCTTCGCTTTCCGCCTGCGGCACTCTCGGATATCACATTTTATTCTTATTAATCACTGCGGCCGCCTCCTTCTGCCACTCCGATTCGATTTCCATTGCGGGTTCCGCAGTTTTGGCTGTCGGTCGCTCGGTCGGTCGGCCGCAACTCCAACTGTCTGCTTGTCGCTGCATTGCAATTTTAATTCCAAATCCGATTTAAATTTATAAGCCGCGCCGCAGTGGCTCCGCTGTTGATTGCTCGTTTTTCTTGATGGCCTCCTGTCGGTCCTTTGCCCAGACGCGGCGCGGCTCCCTCGCCGCACCCAAGCAAGTGAGGCAGTGAGGCCGGCAGAAGGAGATCTTTGTTGTTGGCTCCATGTTGTAATTGTTGATTTTTGTTCGGAGAGGTGCAACTGAAGTAAATTCCCGATGCTTTTTTATATTTGCAGTTTTTCTCTTATTTTCTCAGTTTCTTCTTTTCTTATTCTTTTGGTTCTTATTCCTTTTCGGTGTTCTTCTGTTTCTTAGTTTTTTTCTTTCTTCATATGTTTGTTCGTTTTTCTTCTTCTTTTTACATCATCTGTGTCCCATTTTTTGCCATTCTCGGCGTGTTTAATCCGAGCATACGAAATGAAACTGCTGCCATTTATTCTTCTTCTTCTTCTTCTTCTGCTCCCATTACAATATTGGCAGCAACACTCAGACACACATTGCGAGCAGCTGTGCCACTGTCACTGCAGCCTGGCAGTTGCACTAATTACACGTATGAGTAGCGTAGTTGATTTGACAGCATCCCCCTCCAACGCACCGCTTCTGCCGTTTGTCAGCAGCAGCTGACCTCGCTGCGAAATCCAAACGAGCGCCGCTGCCCACTTGGCTTGGCGGCTTTCTTTGTTGATTGGCTCCTTTTTTCTGGCTCTATTTACCATTTCTGCGGCCAACAGTGCATTCGTCATACACTCGTCGAGCCGTCCGTCCAGACAGACCACTTCAGCTCATGTATCCATCTGTCTGTCGCTGCCATTTCTCTGGGCCCCCACTGGCCGCGGCCGCACCAAATATTGGCTCGACTTGAGTCCGTGACGCTGCGCGGCTTCGCCAATTTTCGCTGCTGCTACCGGCCGCAGCATTTGGCATTTGCTGTTCGTTCGTTCGGCAGGCGGCATAATCATTTCGCCATTCAGCGCCACAGTTCGCACAGTTTGTTTTGGCCTCTGCGCCTCCGACCTGCTGCCGGCCACCAATGTGACTGCGGCTGCGGCGCTTGCAAGTTGCTGGCTGCAGTTGCAGCAATGCGAATGGAATTTCTGATTTCGTGCATTGCACTCAGGTACGTGGAGTGCATAAATCGAGCCGAGCCGAGCCGAGTCCAGTGGCTGCTGGCGGCCTCAGTCGGAATCGTTGCCTGACGCGGCCGCTCACGCGCATTAAACGCTTTGATTTATTCTCGATTGAATTTTGATTTGGCGTGTAATTGAACTCTTCTGAGTAGCATTTGCTGCATGTGAGTGTATGTGTGTGTGTGTGTGTGTGTTGTATTTGCTTTGGCAAGTGGACACAGTTTGTTGTATTTAAGTTTCCAAGGAAGCGCTCTCAATTTGCGTTGTTGATTTTCGAACCATGGCTGTCAATGTTGTCGTTGCTTCAGCTCTTTTAATCTTCTTCTTTAAGACTTTTGACTTTCTTCTATCTTGTTCGTTTGTCATATTCTTCTAAAGACAACGCACAACTTTGTTTTAAAGACTTCGAAATGCCGGTCAGATTCACAACCCTTCCCTTCCAGCCTCTCGAGGCATCGTAGGTTTGATAAGGTTATCAACAAAACCTCGAACAATGTGCGGACCCTAAATGTGGTCTAAGTTGTGATTAACAAAATTATGATCAAAGGGCAACAAGTTCCGTTATTTAATCCTGGAATACTAATGTTGTTGTCGATTGTTTTGCAATACCTTCGCGATGCTAGTCGAATTGCAAAGTAATGAATTGGCCCAGGAAATCGATTTTTGTCTTTTATAGATCTTTTATAGACCACTAAAATATTCACTAACTGGGGATCAAAGCATGCCAAGTCAGGACAATAACAAGTAAAACATAGGATGGCTTGCTTAGCGTCTGGGGATCGTAGACTATCACAGTAGTCAATAAAAGGAAATGTGCTCTCTGGGAATGTCCACCAAACTTGCAATGATCTCTACATCGAATGAACCTCATCCAAAAATAGTCCTTGGATGTACCTTTCTAACATGCAGTGATCTATTAGCGTCGAGAAGGTTAAGACTCGGGCATTCTAGTTTCGTCGTGCTCCAGATAACCCAGAGATTCTTAGAGTCCGCGTGAGAATTACTCCCTAATAGTACAGAGGATTGATTTGGTTGTAAGAGGATGTAAATATTAGGAGACAAGGTTTTGGAGGGAGCATTTGTTGGCAATGAAGCTCCGGCGAAAAAGGTGTTCGATGCGGTAGTTGGAGGTCGACGCCGAAGTGGAAGGCCGTGTCTCCGGTGGAAGGACCAAGTTTGCTCCAGATAACCCAGAGACTCTTTACGTGTCCTCGTGGGAAATACTCCCTATTAGTACCGAGTATTGCATTGGTTCTAAGAGGATGTAAAGAATAGGAGACACGGTTTTGGAGGGAGCATTTGTTGGCAATGAAGCTCCGGTGAAAAAAGTGTTCGATGCGGTAATTGGAGGTCGACGGCCGTGGAGGGCCGTAACCCGCTAACGACAGGCCGTAACCCGCTAACGGGTTGTTATGGCCGGTTAAGTAAGTTTGCTGACTGAAACCACTCAATTGAACAGGGTTGACCATTTCAAGACCGATTGGTGGAAGCCAAAATGAGCCCCTCTCTCTCTCTGTGCTGCATAGCGCGTTGTCCGATTGTTAAAGTCAATGTTTCGAGCAAAACCCGGTGTGAGATACCTCTGTCAAGCAACAAGTTCAGCATTGCGGCCCCACTTAGAGTTAGTTCGCTTAGTAAACAACAAAAACTATTTGTTGAGTACTGCAATTTTGTCGTCGCCTAATTATTGCTCGTCGTATAAATCCGACATAAAAACCCACCTAAGGAATTGGCACAGCAACGCGCACCGAGTGACTCAATTTCAGGCAAAAGGAAACTGAAATAAAAATGAAATTAAAATAAAACCAAGTTGGAGGCGTGTGGACGCAGATGGAGATGGAGATGAAGATGAAGACGGAAAGCGACGTTTACTTTGCTCGCTAATTAACATTCAAGCATTAGCAATGCGTCGCTCGGTCGCCTGGTCGCCACGACGACTGCCGGCGCACCAACATAAATTTCAACAACTTATTCTGCAATAAATTTCGCCCGCCAGACGCAGCGCTGGACATTGCTCCAGCTTGTAACTATTTAACTTGTACACTTTGCGTCGCCGCGTACGAAGCGCAAGGAGCGCGTCGACGTCTTTGCCGCTGCGCTGCTGCCGCATAATAAACTATCGTCGCTTGGCGCGCAGATAACCAAGACGCCGGTTGTCGCGTTGTCCTGCTGCAAGTCCTTCATAAAGTGCCACTTTTTATGGCAAGAACAAGCAGCAGCAACAACAACAACAACAACGACGGCTGCAAGCGTGTGGCGCAAAAAATTAAGTTGAAACTTTGCTGCCGCACTATCGGCCGCCGCAGTGCAGTGCCGCTGCCGCTGCTCCTTGGGGACACAATTTGCTGGAATGCGCCGAGCGCGCAAAAACCGCTTGGCCAGCACAACAACAACAGCAACGGCAACAGTGAGAGCGCACAAAAAGTGCCTCGGCCCATTCGGTCGCCAAGATTTGCCGCACTAAATGCAGTCAGTCGCTGATTGGCGGCCAAGTCGCGGCGCACCTTGGCGGACGTTGGCTGCAACTCGCCTTCGTCCGTTCTTCCCTCTGCCGCTCTCTCTCTCTGCGCACACGTACACAATTTGCTGCGTGTTCATTTTCATAAATACCGCATTTAAGTAGATGTTTAATGTCACTTCTAGCTGCAACCTAAATGACATTAAATCTTCACGGTGCGTTCGCGCGCTCCGCTTCGTCCAGCGTTGCTGCGCGAGTTGTCGGAAATAATGTGGCTCGTCCGTCTGCCAGATTATTACCGGTTTCAAATTGCATCTACGATATGCGATATGCCGAATCGGCGACGCCCGACTGTGGAGGCCAAAGTGCGATGGTTTGCGGCTTGAGTAAGTCTGATTGAAGTGACCAGGCTGTGAAAAAAGTGTTGCTCAAGTGATGGTCACTGTTGCCATTTGACTTGAACTGGGAAGTGAATCAGATCTTAACCCTTTAGACCCCAAAATTCCCTGAGAGCAACTTCACTTATTTGTCGTTTTATGGCAAAGCTAAGATTGATTTATGAGTTTAATTTAAGTAGGCACCAACAAATTAATGTTTTAGAAGTGACATCAAAGCAAATTAAAAAAGTTTTACTGTTATTCCCAAAATAATTTCCAATAATTTGCAGCGATATCAGGGAAAGTTTGTGTTCTAATTGAAGTCTACGAATTGGGCGCGTTTGATCAAAACCTCGTTTCTTCAATAATGGTTAAATAAAATCAAAAAGTGATAATTTTGTATTTTTCCATAAATATTACATAATTTTTCTGTAGTTTAAAATATTTATACAAAATTTATTTAACCCGTTTAAAGCTAAAATTGCTCAAAAGTAAACTAGCTCCAGAGTCCAAACAAAGAGACGTGGCGACTTCAAATGTCGTGTGTACACTTCTTAAGAAAGTATTCCATGATTTAAATACCAAAAAATAATATCGAGACACAGAGTAAAATTCGGCGTCGAAAATGTTAAAAAATTGAATGAATTGTTGGCTCTTGGAACAGTTTTTTTAATATTCAGATACTCTCTTCTTATTCGAATCTACCAACGATCCAAGATCAAGTTCTGACTTTAACTTGTTTCGATGATTCCAAAACTTTCAAGCATTTTTCTCGATAGAAAAAAAATCACATATACCATCACAACATAGGCCAGACTTTTTGTCTCTCGATAAATGCCCATAAGTTGACAACATCAGTTAAAACTGAACAAGACAGCCCGTTAAAGTCATTGGAACAGTGCTCAGATTGTCCTCGACACACAGTCCAATGTTGCACTCAGAGCTGCTACGTCAAAGCCAAACTTTATGGTCAGTTTTGAGGCGAACAGCGATGACGGCAGCCGGCTTGTCTCTGCTGCAAATCTCGGCATGCATTAAGGTCTTTGGTGGCTCGAATGCGCCAAAAGCGCAACTCATTTAAATTTCTTATTTCGCTGTTGACGTTGCTGTTGCCGTTGCCGGCGTCGGATTTGACGATGTCCGGCCGCAGTTGTGGCGAGTCGAGTCGATGCCATGCCGGCGATATGAGCCATGGCCAGCAGATCGCTATCGGCAGAGCTAATGTGTCGCCGAGTTTGGTGCGCGCCGGGAGCGTCGTTTGCTGTTTAATTTAAGCGGGAATTAAGCGGAATTAAGTCAACTGCACAGAAAGGGAATTAGTCGCTGCCGCAGCTTCAGCCGGCAACTGTGCGTAATTATCATAAAATGCCACAAACTGTACGCACGCGGCGCTTATCTGCCATCGCAGACGAAGCTGGAGCTGGCGGCCGGAGCGAAAAAGGCAGCGGCCGCCAAACTGCTCTACGAATGTTGACATTTCGGGAATTGGTATCCGCCGGTTTGCATCTTTGCAACTATTGCTGCGCAGTATTATTGCTGCTACTAGTTACTACTACTGTTACTGTTGTTGTTGTTGTTGCTGATGCTGCTGCCTTTGTATAGACATGAGCACCTAAGCGGGAAAACGTCGCTGACGTCGGTCATCAAAGTGACAACATCGTCGGCCCGACGCTGCATGACAGGTCGTCGCTGTGCGGTGCGCTGTCAGCGCGACAAAATGTCGCATGCTCGCCGTTTTGGTGCGTTTTGGCTTATTAAGGATGCTTTTTATTTCGCTCTGCGGCTGCGGTTGCAGTTAGTTGGTTGCTGGTTGTTGTTGTTGCTGCTTGCAGATAATAAATTATGTCCATGTAATGTGCGGCGCTGTACATTAATCATTCGCCATTCCAGCCGACATTAGGTTGACGGCTATCGCGCGTGCGTGTGTGTGTGTGAGTGTGCGTTGAGTTGGCGGGGGAAGTGTGACAGCTGGTTTAGATTTGATGGCTCGCTCGGGTTCGGTTTGGCGCTGTGCGATGATCAGCGATGCCGCTTGCCGACGTTGTTAATATTTCCCTTTTGTGGCATTTCAAGCTTTCAATTAAAATCGTCATTGTTGTTGTTGTTGTTGTTGTTGTTGTTGATATTAAAGGAGTTGACATCGTTATTGAAGCTGCTGAATTTTCGAAAGTTGCTTCATCATTGAGCATTATTTTTTAGTTTTTTCTTTGCGCTGCAACTTTGGAAACTATTTGAATGCAGAACAGCAGAGTTGCCACGTTTTTTGAATTTAGTTATCTGCAAAGTCTTTTTGAAACTTTTTCAATCAAAGACAAAATAATAAATGTCACTTTAATTCAAAAATTAATGATCAACTAACATTCTGTGTGAGTTGCCAACCTTTTTCATGACTTTTACTGCAAAAATATTTACTTGAATGAGACAAATAGAAATGTAATGTTATTCAATTTAATTTCGGAGCAAAACTTTAGTTCTAATTTATATCGAAATTTGTTCTATTTTTAGGTAAATCCTCAGTAAATCGTCAAACAGTAACAGAAAACGAAGAAGAAGAAGACAAAACAGCTTGTAGAAATGCGTCATTGCTGCAGCATGTTGTAAGTAGCCAATTGAATGGGTCTATTTTTACGACCTTCCTACGCACATGACATATCACACACACACACACACACTTTCCTAGCCATAATGAACACAAATTCGAGGAAAACGCTCGTCTGAACTGCTTGTGCGACTACTTCAAATTCCATGTTGCTAGCAAATTGAAAGACAGCACAGGACAACTCGTGCATGTTGGCGAAAAAGCCAAGATGATACAACAACAACAACAACAACAACAGAGAGATAGTAGCCTGCCGCACCGCATTACAAATGGCTGACAATCGAAGCGGCGCCCCCTGTTTGACCCGGCATGCAACATTACAAAATAGCATTTACAACAACAACAGTGTAATACACTCCTTGCAACAACAACAACAACATGAAATTGAACAAATATAAGCAGCATTGGCGGCAACAGCAGCACAAAATCTCTTTCAGTTGCAACTTTTCTTCTTATATTTTTGTTCACATTTCCATTTGCTGTTGTGTTGTTGCTTTTGTGAATGTTGTTGTTGTTGCATTGGCAATTTGTTATTGCTGTTGTTGCTAAAGGTGGCTGCATGCATAAGCAGCTCGAACGCGAAACGCCAACAGCAGCAACGGCGGCCGACGGCAGCTTTCAGCTTTAAGAAGTCACAGTGCGTGCAGTTGTTGTTGTCGTTGTTGTTGTTGTTGTTTGAGCTGCTACGTATGTAAAACTATAACAAGCTTATATCAAAGCATCATAAATTATAACTTTACGCCGGCTTATAGAGTGCAACAACAAAAACCCAACAACAAGTACAACAAACATAAAATAAGAGTCTCGTAAAAGTGGCAGGAGCCGAGCAGCCAAGACGACTTACTATATACTCTTAAATAACAACAACAACAACCAAATCAGCGTTGCGCTGTTCCTCTTCAGCGTCGCTGAGTGCTTCCACAGTTGCTCGTTGTTGTTGTTATTGTTCGTTGTTGTGCACTTCATTCGTATGTAATTTATTATTGTCCTCGTGTAAGAGTTTACTTTTGTGTTGTTGTTGTTGATATCGTTGTTGCTCAGCAGCAGCACTCTTTCGCCGCGACGATAAAAGCGTCGCGCTGCTCGCTGCTCGCTGCGCTCACATTTGTTGCTGCCGTGTGCGGGAATTCTTGAACATCGCCGCTTCGTTGCCAGTTGCGCTTTGTAACTGCCACTCGACGCTGTCGTGTGCGATAAGGCTCCAGTCATAGTTGGCATTCCTCAAAAACGTCCTTTTTCACTTAGTGGCAGCACCGCAGTGCACAGCACTGCACAGCACAGCGCTGCGATTTGCTGTTGTTGCAGCAACAATGCCGATTCTAGGTGCTCCTCTGTCATGTCGTGTCTAGCGGGCGGAGCGTGGGAAGGGTTTAACTTGAATTTGATTAATTGTTAAAATGTGTTTTCGTCATTCCGGAAGTGCTCGAGATTACTTTGAGCGAGGACCGCGGAGTTGGAGGAGGAAGATGGGATCGCTGGTTCGGGCAGTTGGACACATTTCGTGAAAGTTTCATGGAGAGTACGTGAGCGCATTAAAGCACAGTTGAGGAAGCAGCAAAAATTTAGTGGATCTTTGAATGCTGCGTCTGTATTAGTCTCGAGTCTCTAGAATACGAATTGCTTATTTGGAGACTCACTGGACTGGGGGAGTCTGAGATCAGGCTCCGTACATGAATCCAGCATATTTATTGATAGATCAATTCATACTCAGTGTCATTAAAAATGATCTGTTTGGTATCCTTAAGGATCCGACTGGTCTAATCGAAGAAAATATAAATAACTCTTATTTGTAAATTTGTTAGAAAAACTGCACTGAAGACTATAAAACGTCAGAAACGGAAGTGTATTTGGAACACAGACAAAGCTTTCAGCCAATCGAATAAAAATTGCTCCAGTTTTGGTAAACATGGTGTCGGGAAAAATGCATTCAAAGTTTCAAAATGACAGGCAAATCATCCAAAACGGGTCAGAAATGGGATTAAAAATTATTTTGAAAAAATGTTCCCCAGTAGAAGCATTTTTGCATAGCGATCTAGCGATCTGAATAGAATATTTCAACCATCAAATAAAACACCAAATTTCTATCAAATTGCAGTAATTTCTTAAAGCACAATGGACAACGCCCTGTCTTCATACAAACAAGCAAAAAAAATCCCTTAAATAATCACTCATTACTCTTCACTTGAAAACATTCGTCACTGCAAAGTGCAAAGCGCAGAAATGAAAACGGAAACAAGAAAAATCGCCAAATCATTTCAGCATTTCTTCGCTTTTATGCACCGAAAAACTTGTGCAGTGGGGCGTTGCTTTTTAACCCGGTCGACATTTACCGCCAACGCATTAATTTGTCATTTTCCACACATTTCATATTTGGCACACACACACACGCAACCACTCACATATCCACCGAGCGCAGCGTGCGCCATGCATCATTACCGCCAACGTCGCCTCGGTGCCGTCTCGAAAGATACAAATTGCACACAAGTCAACAGAAATTTGTCAAAAACTTTTTGATAAAATCTTATTTTAAACGCAGCCATACACGCACACACTCACACTAACACACATCAAACATACGAGCGGGCAAAAAACTTGCTTAATTTCTTTGCTCATTAAAAGTTGCGACAATAACAGCCAACACGAACAACAACAAGTCAAATGACAACAACAACAACAACTCAACACGCTCGCCCCCACGACCGCAGCATTGTCAAATGTCGCTGGCAATAAAATTTCTAGACAAAAGAACGCGCCCTGCCACACGACGCTGTCGCTGCTGCTGTTGCTGTGTCAGGCGGCACCCGACACTCGGTTGGTCGACGGTCGATGGGGCGCTTCACACGTCGCTGACATGTGGGATGAGTGTTGAAATTATTGTTTTTAATTTGTTGTAATTTTTTAGCTCAAGTTCTTGTCGCTGTTTGCTGCTATTGTTGTTGTTGTGTTTGTTTCAGCGCGCTCAACCAACAGAAATGACATTCGAGCATAACAACAACATTCCACACCTCCAGCGCGCAGCAACGATTCGCTCGCCGAAACAAACGCGATGAGCGAATGTGTGTGTGTGTGTGTGTGTGTGTGCAGTGCACCTGCATCAGAAATGTCACTCCGAATGACATTTAAATGTTGCATTTGCATTGCTGACATGGACATGGCCAGCGCTGTTGTTGGCCATTGTCGTTGCTGTTGTTGTTGTTGTTGGCAACGTTCATACCGGCCTGTCTCGCACTAATGGCAGTGGCAATGAAGCTATTTGTTGTTGTTGCTATTTGATTGTTTGCTGCGCGTGTGTGTGGGCGTGGTTACAGCGGCACACAGTCACAGTGGGACAGACGAGTGAAAAATGCCAAATTGTCGACTGCTGTTTTGTGTTGGTTCAATATTTGTTGCACGATTGTTGCTGTTGCTAATTTGTGGAAGGAATGCATTTGCCAACTTGCTATATGTTTGTGTGTAAGTGTGTTTGGTGCTTAGTCTTTGTTGAAGAGGGGCAAAACTGTCAGCTGTCAAAGCAATCGCGTCCGCCCCCTTTGGACAATAATTGCTACAATTGCAATTTCACTGAAAATCACTTCTGGAACTGTCAAATCGCTGACATAATGAGGAAGAGGGAGACTTACTTAATTTTATTGCACTTTAAGAAAGAAAAATAAAACTGATTTTTGCAGCTAAATAATTTGATTCATTGTGAGGTAAAACAGTGAGCAGACACTGTCAAAGACGAGTCCAGACAGTCTAGAAATTTTGTATTTGTTTTGTTTGTTGTTGTATGTATGGATGTAAATAGATTTATAGGTACTCACACACAAATATCTGGTCACAACAATCAATTTCGGTTAATTGAGTTATTGAAAAAAGTTTCTAGGTCTCCGCTCCACGATTTGGTAACACCATGGCTCACTAATTTAGTGTATGAGAGACGCCCTGGGGTCAGCCAATCTAAACTACAGTCAACCTCATCAGCCACTCTTCAGACGCCATCGCTTCGCGCCTTGAAGTATGCTTCAAAAACGTCGTAAGGTTCTTGTTTAAGGGAAATATTTCATTAAAACTAAAACATATTCAAAACGATATTAAAACGACTACAAAAAGTGCTCACGCTCTCTCAGTCGAAGATGTAAAAGTTCCGGAATTAATACAAATTCGACGCGTGTTCACTGTCGCGCACGTAATTTCCCACAGCAACATGCAACATGCCGCATACTTAATGGAATCGCATGTTGCGTCGCGTATGTCCAGCTGACGCAGAAACAACACATCGAACACGTCGCCGCATGTTGAGTGCATTTTTCTCGCTGACCACTGCCGACGTTGCATGGCTGCGGGCGCGCAAAATATCAAATAACGCAAAAATGCAAAATGGCGAAAATTGCAAAAACAAACAGCGCCCAAGTAGACTAATAACAGTAAAATATATAAATTCAAACAATATCGACGCATGAAAATGGCAATGGCTCTGGCGACAACTGGAATATGAACATAAAAAATACAATAAAGGCGAATATGCAGTAACAATAACGCAACAAAAGAGGCAACAATAAGCAGACAATCGGTGCGTGAGGACAGCGCGGACGCGGTTCGGAAATCGCATGAAAATATAAACAACATTAACAAGCGGCAAATGCCACACGGCACCGTTCGCTGAGCGGAAAATAGGAGTCGCAGTGGCAGCGCGCAGCATTCCTGGCCGCGGCTGTCCTGTGCGCCAGCTGCCGCGACGCGCATTACTGCGGCTCGATTGCGGCCGGTGCGCGTTGCTGCTTTTTTATGGCGACGGCAGCTGGAGCTGACAAGACGCAGCCATGTCCGTGCAAGGGCGGCACTTGTCCGGCTTGGGTCGCCGTGTGCTGCCACATGTGATCGGCAACCACTGCGCTCCCTATAAGTTTTTATTTCACCATTTCTGTATTTGTTGCCATTCATTTTTATTTATTCGCTGCGCTCGGTGGCGTTCAACAATGCAATAACAGCAGCGGTGACACTGCGTTCGCGGGAGCCAGACGGTCGGACATGCGGCCAGCAGAACATTTTCCGGTGCAATTGCCCGGAAAATGCGCATTCCATGTGCCGTCTTCATGGGCGAATTCATGAGTTCGCCTTCGTCCTCGACTCCGCACTGCAAATACCACATTTTAAAATAAACTCGAGTTGTCGAGACAGGCGTCGGCTGCTTAAAAATCACTTTATTAAATTGGCAACTCTGCACAATCCGAGCTGACGTTGGCGCTGATTCGGCAGCGTTGAGAGATTTCACAGGAATTATCAAATAAAACCAAAATGTCAACAAATATGACTTTCGGGCCAGACAGCAATAAAGACTATGGCTTCTCTTAAGAGAAGATCTTCTGGAATGTAATCCCGACTGATGGTGGAGTACAAGAGACGGTTGAATGCATTCGGTTGTTAACTGAGTGCTTACGAACCCAGCATCATTGAGTTTAGGGAGATGGTTGATGTTCTCGCTAAGAATGGTTCATGTTTCAACTAGAAAAATGTTAAATTGGTTGACGATAACGTTAACAGGTTGATGTCCTTGCTAAGGATGGTTGATGTTTGAACTTGAAAAACTTAGTGATGGAAATTATTTGAAATATTATATGAAAAAAAATTAGTAATATGTGGACACACACACAGACAGATAACGGTGTTCAGTTCAGTTATAGCAAAAGTGGAAAAGATTCCATTAATTAATTTTTTGATTCATTTACAAATCAAAATGCCTCACAAAGGCTTTCCAGTGACTTCTCTTGTGGTTGTTTCAATAGGCCCAGTCATGGCTCAAGTGTTTTCAATAGGGTTACCCTAACACAACCTAACCTAGAAAACCTATAAGAAACTAAACCGATTGCATGTGTTGGGCACAACTATTCTAAACAATCTAGGTGAGGTCTGAATAAAATTTACAGCTTCTTAAGACAAGGTTTTTGGTTTTTAATTAAAACTTATTCACATTCACTTCCATTGAGTTAGTTTTAATGGCCTCAACATGGCACTAAAACAACGACAACAACAACTCGAAGAATCTAAAAATCATAAAGAAAGATGTAGCGAACTTGTTGATTGTTTTCGTTTATTATGGATCGTAAACAGATGAGCTGAAATGGATCTTAGTTGAGTTTTTTTTAATTCAAACTGTCATTTCATACAAACTCATGTCAACTAATACAAAGAATAAAATTTAGTGTTTTCTTTCAACTGTCTTAAATTATTCTATTCTTACTTATTGAATTATTTATGTTGGCTTGAAGACATTTCGACATCATTCGGCTTGAAGCATTTTGCCGGATTGTCTCACCTTAGAAAAACTTTCAACCAATTTTATAATTCATTGATAAGTCCGCCAACTTCTTTGTTGTGCCGCAAATTTATGTAAAACGGAATCAATTTTTGCTCGTTGCCCACCAACGGCGCAGTCATTCACCCCAAGCTTCATCAATGTCAAACATTGCTTTGTTATTATTGATCTGTGGATCAACCTGCAAAGCGGATTCCACTGCGGACCATCGACGTTTGGTGGCTCACACTTTCAAATTTGCTCGCTCCCGGCGCTGTCAAAATCGCTGTCATCTGTCACAAAATGTGCGCTAATTATTTTGCTGCCGCGAACAACTCAATAAAACTTGCCGTCGACACGAAACGACACAAGATCGTCAGTCATAATCGACAGATTTCAGTCGCAATAAAAATCTTTGGGAGCAGCAACATTTATGATTTTCTATCATTCAACAAAATTTTGTGAATTTAATTTGCATAAATTACGGAAGAGTACAAAAAAAACAACAAAAAATCGTATTATCGAATGACGGCAACAACAACGCTCCGCAACATTTCCACTAATCAATGTGAATGCTGCGCTTTAGGCGCTTCGAAAAACTCGGACCGCTTTTATGCTCAACGAAAGCAGTTCGGTTAATGAATGAATGATGCGAATAAACAACAACAAACAATGACAACAAAAACAACAACATATTTTTATTTATGTGAAATTTAATGCGGCAAAAGAATCAAAAATAAATACAACACAACAAGAGTGGAGCTTTGTCTGTGATGGCAGTTTTGGGGCCCATTAAAAAATGTATCTATTGTTGTTTTTGTTGTTGTTGTTATTTAAAGCTGCACAACGAATTGCGATAATCAAACATTTTGTCAAATTCGCTGTGATTTGTCTGCTGCTATGGTCGCCCTGCACTACTTCAGCTCGTTTCTCGTTCAGTATTTATTTTTTATTTTATTTTTTTTTATATTTTTGTATTTTATTTATTTGTATTTTTGGTCCCAGTTTCGTAGCAGATCCACTTCAGAATTGTTGAAATATCGCTGGCGGATTATCGACGGCCACTTGACAACTGTCTCGCTGACTCGCTATCGCGCTTGATTGATGAATGAACGGTTGGATGGCGGGATGGAGGACTTGGAGTGCGCTGCTGCAACGCTGCTAAGCCGACTGGAGACGCTGTCGAGTTCAGCTCGGCGCAATTGATTGGCGTCTTGTTGCGTAAGCGCCTCGTCCTCGTTTCGGCGAAAGTGAGCCTTCGATACAGGAATAATGCCCTGAATTGCCACTCGTCACTTTTCGGCGTTTCCAGAAATTGTCTGTGCACTTTTAATTTCCTGCCTTGCCACGCCCGCTCGCTGCTTGACGGATTCCGTCCGTTGCGTCAGACGACCGACGGCTGCTCGTCATTACGCTCATAATTAATGTAATCGAATATGTCAGCCGTCTTTGTCTACGCTTCGGTTGCGTGATTTTATGTTTCAATCTTAGACGCAATTGTTGTTGTTGTTGTTATTGACTTTGCTGTGATATTTTGGTGCTTGGATTGAGGTGAGCTGCTCAAATTTCCAACAGAATTTAAGGCGAAAAATTGCCACTTTAAAACGATATTTTTCGATATTGAAAGTTTAGTAAGAAAATTTTAACAAAAAAAATTATGAACTGAGAACTTTTCTGACTCAATGCTGGAAAATTGCACTCAGCACTGCATTTAAAATTAATTACAATAATAATGAATTAATTACCATTTAGTTGTTCGCTCGGCGCATCCTTTGACTCAAGTGTGATCGCAAAAAGCGGTCCAAACGATTCTCTTTCTTTGCCAAACTGGGCGACTGGGCATGAATTATTCATAAATGGCCGCAATAAATTTAAAATTCAATTAAAAATTTCCGACACCCCAAAAATGCCACACACACACTCACACACACACTCACACACACACGCACTCACGCAAGCACACATTCCCGCAAGCAGCAAAAGTCACACCGACCGCCCAAGGGACCACCAACGTTTTTCGCGCACTTGGCGGGACGCGACTCGGTGGGACGCGCACATCAAAGCGCACACACTCGCTTTGGATAATTCAATTATTGCCGCACTCGGGCCAGCAACAAAGCACACAAATATGAAAGACGACATCACACACACACACACATACAACTTTGGGCCCTGCGATTGGCCCACTTTGCGCGCAAATTTTTAACACCAAATCCAATAAAATGTGCGCCGCAAAAAAGCCGAAACTGATTTAAAACCAGCCAGAAGCGAAGAAAAAAAACACATGCAACATGCAACGAGAATCGGGGACAGGCAACCGCACAATGGCACACCGCAAAAATTCCCCACTTTGGCCAAAAAAATTTAAAAAAATCCTGCAGAAAGAACAGAAAGGGGGATCGGCTAATAACTCGAAGTCCGTCGGTTGCACGGACCGCATTGCCGTTGCCGCTGCGCACTAATGGGAAAATGAGTGTAATAAACTTTGCATGCGGCCATATAATTAATAACGGTAATAATTTTGCATATGCCAAGCACTCATACGAGCCTTCTGCTTCGTGTATGTGAGAGCCCTTTGTAAGTGTGTGTGCGAGTGTGTGTGTGTGTGTGTGTGTGTGTGTGTGTGTGTGTGTGTGAGTGTATTAACACATGCCAAACACCTAACTGAATGGAACTTGGCGGCAAAGTTTTTGCCATTAATTTCTGCGATTTTTTTTTGTTGCTTTAGCTGCGCGTCCTTTAATGCCTTTCAAAGCAGTGGCGGTGGCCGAAAAAGTGCGAACGCGCCGAAACGTGCCGCACTCGCCGAGCCGATTGGGCGGCCATAAACACGAGGAAACGAGGCGCCACTAATGCAAAGGACAATGCGAAGGAGCAGCGCTCGCTGGACGCGTGTGTGCGAGCGAATTAAAACGTTCTAACCTTGAATGCTTATTTATTTGTTTGGCCGGCTGGCGCCGGAATGTGTGGCACTGGCGCACCAGTGCTGCCGCCTCCAGGGGACCAATAAAACTTTCGTAATTAAAGACAATGTTTCCGCTGCTCATATTTGCTCGGCGCAATTCAGTTGTGTGTGCTTTTGTTGGCCGCCCTGGGAGCGAAAATCTTCACTTGTTCGCTTCATACAACTGAAGCGAAAAAGTGGTTCGAGGAAGTTTTATGAGGGATTTTTTTCGCTTTCAGACTGAAAGTCCTTTAAACTTAATCGAACACGTGGATGGGCTCGAAGATTTGTGCAATTAAATGCATCAGTTTGTATGGGAAGCAAATGACTGTTGAGGGACTACAAAAATTATCCTTTGAAGAGATCCGTTCAACACTGGAGGTGTGAGCGAGAGGTAGAAAAGATGTCGTTGGTGAGGAAAGTGCTTCCACGAACCTATCAGTTTTACTTCAAAAGCAGAACTTGGGAAGGGAAAAGATTTGAACGATTTTGAAGCTTCCTCTTTGTCTTTTTCGCTTCTAAGTCCAAGCAAGTAAAATCTAATAATGCAGTAAATAGATAGATAATTCTTAAGGTCGAGGCTTTCACTGCGACTAGACATGTCCAGGTTTCTTTTACTCCATTAAGAATGCTCCAACCAATTAAATGATAAAGAAATTTGAGCGTCTCGCATTTCTTTTCACTAAAATATTAGATTTTTCAATACATATCAGCCAACAAAATAAATAATAATTTTTTAATTTTTTTTATAAATAATTTTTTAGAAAAAGTGAAACAAAGTCGATTGGACTGTTCTCAGCTTTCCGATATCACGGCCCAAAATGATCAAAAGAAATTCGTGTAGATTACAAGCTCCGCATAGATGCCCAGAAGAAATCTTGGAGTAAAAAGCCTTGGATTATTTTAAAAGTCCCCTGAACAATATTTTCAAAAAATCTTTGAACTTATTTCAGTTCAATACAAAGCAGCGCACTCGCCGAAAAATTCCATGTTGACAATGCTGGCGGCTTCGTGTTGATCAGAACCCTAGAAAACAAAAGAGTCCATGAAATCAAAATGGCCATTCAAGGGTTAAGACGACCTTACTTGACTCCACCACTTGAAACCAACCAACAATATTCGAAGCAATTTCATCGCGTGCTCTCGTAATTGTTGGCGTCAATGTTGCCATGTGTAAAAGACGAAACCAACAATAGCAACAACAACAACAAATTCATGCAGCATTGCACCTGAGCGCACAGTTTGCAGTTGCTTCGTAGTTGTGTTGTGTATAAATTTGAATGCATCATAACTTGCGGAGAAGTGCGACAATTTCACACAATCCGCCCGTCTTGCCGCCCACTTTTCGCTTTGTTCACTGCTCGCATTTGCAGTCATTTGCACGATATTTCGCGTTGTGCTGTCACATGCATCATTTGTCCGTCCGCACCCGTCGCTCTGTGCGGCTCCTTCGAGCAGCACCGAGTTACGCAGCTGTGGCGCCTTGCAAGGGTTGCTGGCTGTCTGTGTGTGTGTGTGTGTGTGTGAGTGTCGGTTTTAGGTGCAATAAGCTTCAGAGTTGCAGCAGGCGGGAATATAAACAACAACAACAACAACGACTAAGTATAGCACCGCCAACAAATGTCGTAACAAGTTGATTTAGTGTGTGCAACATGAGAATTGACACATGAGTAGACGATAGCGCAGCCAGTGGTGCGGAGGGGTGGAGCGGGGGTGTTTAGTATTTATAGCCGAATTTGGCGAGATCATAATTCACTCTCGAGAATTGGGTCTTGCCAAGTAGTTTCAACATTTTAGGGATTGAAAATGTAGCAGTTAAAGAATAAAAAATTCTTTAAAGGGGGTTTTTTGCAATTTATAACAAGAAAAAAATATATTGAATTTATACCAAAAATTAAATTAAAAAAAAATAAAAACAAAAATTTATACCAAAAAATAAAACATTGTTTTCTATTATTTGATTCCTCCTTTTTTCAAATAAGTAGCTAAATATTTTTTATTAAAACCAGACATAAATATTTGTTATCGCCCACAGCCACTCATTCATATTCCTTATTCTTCTCGCTCACCTTTTCCTCCTTCACACACACACACACACATACGTCACTTGGCATATATGCAAATTCAACATTTTCCAGCTCACCTATCACTAATTATACACCAACAACAACCACCATAACAAGCACTGTGCAACACTCTTCAACTCGCTTTGCCAACACTGGTAAACTACAAATTTACTTGGCACATCGTTGTTTCCTCCTTCCTCACTGCACCTCACCTGTGCCCGAGTGCCGTCAAGCGAATGCGGCAACCACACTCGAGTGCGACTATGTAATTTATGGCATTTTGTCAACGTGTGCTTGTCGTTGTTGTTGTTGTTTTGCGTATTTATTTTCACTATATGACAGCATAATTTAAACTAGAAAAATAACAAAACAGCAACAAAATGATGGCAACAACATTGCAGGCGCAAACGGCACCCGAGTGACTGGGTTGCCATGTCGTGGTGCTAATATTTTGTTACAGGGCACGTCAGCATAATTAACGGTTTTCGGGTTACATGTGACGTTGAGTAGCGCAGCGCACAAAAAACGAACGAACGAAAACATTCAATGTACAACAGAGGCAACAATAACAAAAACTCTCGAATAAATATTTGCAAGAGCAACAAATAAAAATTAACAAATTGTGCATATGTCGAGGGGGAAGCGGCGGCGACCGAAGGTCGGGGATACATGCTCGTGTACACATAAATTGTTTAACGTTGCATGCTGCTAGGCGCACTAAACAAAAAAACGCCGCCTAATGAGGTTGTTGAGGTTATGTGCGCAATGCAACGCGACGCGACGCCAACGTTGTAGCCTTCGGGACATAGTTGTCGAGCAGCAGCAGCAGCTGTCAGTATGCCGCACGCATATTTCGGCAAATATCCGACGTAGAGTTGAATTGTTTTCATTTGCCAAACACGCCTAAAAGTATGCGCAAGTTTTATGACATGGAGCCCCCACCGCTCAGACAGAGTGTGATGTGGCCAAACGAGACATGAGGAGGCAAGTTCAGGGACATTTTTACTTTTTCTTTCCAAATCAGCAGTTGGAATTTTTTGAATAAAGTTGAGAAATTTTGTTAAATTTCTAAGGCGATTAAAATGCTTAAAGAATTCGTAAACTGTTTTCTATATTTTGGATTAATTTATTGGCAACAGACTGGAAACATGTTTACGCCTTAACACTCTCAGCTCTAAGCAGCTGTAAGAGCAGCTTTAGTACAACAACAAAACCAGTTGCTGACAGCAAATTGCGTCAAGTCGCCTGAACTTGCAACATGAAAAATCGCAAAAGCGGTTACAAAAATTGAACCAAAATCGAAATGGAAATAATGCGAAAGCTGTCAAAAGGCCAGCGGCAAGTTGTGCATTTGTGTGTGTGTGTGTAATTGGCTCTCAGATATTCACTCGTAAAATGTCGAGTTGCAAATTGTGCTGCAAAGTGTTTGAATTTCAAGAAAAAAAAAGGTGAAAAAATTGCTTTAAATAGGAACAAACCGGGGAAAATAGGGAACCGAACCGAACTGAACCGAATCGCAACGAAATGGCGAAATGCTAATTTGCAAATTTGGCCATAATGCGCCATGAATTTCAATTGCCCCTTTTTCCGATGAAACGCGTGCAAATGTTCGTGTGTGCGTGTGCAAGTGTGGGCGTTCGGGGCGCCATTTTGCAAAGTGGCAGCGTGCTGTTTAGCGCCCATTAACGGCAGCTGCCGGCACACGCACAAGCGGCGCCATTGTCAGTGCGCGTTCGCGTGTATTAGTTCGCATTTGTGTGCGTGTAACTGTGCGTGTCAATTCACTGGCTTTATCGCGTTCGCATTTTTGGTCGCGAAGAAAAAACGCCAAATTCAACAACGGACAACTGGCAGCTGTGCTCGCCCTGCCGCGGTGCCACGCTGCCGCCGCCTGCGCCAAATGTGCGGTGTGCTTTTCACGAATTATTTGATCATAATCGCAACTGCCATTTAGCGCGGAATTGCCATTTGAATGCAATCAAGGCCCTGCAAATAGTTGCGGCCACACACAGAAACGCACACAAAACGCCGGTGTTATTTACATTTAAATGTGCGTGTTTATTGGTGGGATTCCAGGCGCCGCGGCCGCGTGTTCTCCACTTCCCCGAAATGTGCTGGGAGTGAAACTGGGATTTAAGCTTTCAAATGGCTTTAAAATCAACTCGGCCTGGGTGATGGTTTCAAGTGAAAATGTGTCACCGCAAAATGCAGACAAAGGCACAAATGAAATGACAAATTTGAATAGCTTTTCTAGACTTTCTAAAAGGCAGTTCAAGGTCAACTTGTACAAAAAGAATACAAAAAAAGTTTTTTGAAAATATTTTATAGTCGATATAAACCCAATCTTTTTCCTCTTTGTTAGAGTGAAAAATATATCAAAACGTTGCTAGTTGAAGATAACTGATTCTTTTGAATTTCTACACAGCTTTTACGAACCAACTAATTTATAATAAATAAAAAAATTAATAAAACAGTAAATTAATTTTTTTAATAAATTTTGCTGTCATTTATTAAGAAACAATTAAGAAATCACAGCTTTAACTAACCAACTAAAAAAAATACAAAAATAAATAAAACAGTCAATAAGTTTTGCTGTTAATTAAGAAATCTGCGCCATTTGACTCACGGCTTTCACTTTCTCATTTATAATTCAGCAGCGACATTCGTCTGCAAAGTTTTGCATTCCTCTGTTCACCCAAATCCTTTCGGCATTTACGCGTAAATTCCTTGGCGTAGGAATTCGCATTAAATGAAACCCAATTGCCACTCGTCGACAGCTTAGCGGCGGTGTCAGAACGCAATTAACTCGTCGCATGCATTTCGAATGAGTTTTTCTTCTACTGAGAAATTCCCCGAAAGGCAAATTTCCTCATACTGCAGTCTCGCCTCGTCCTCTGCATTCGAAATGCCAAATCACATTGCATGAAATCACAATTTCAGAAGCACCAACAACAAGCGCGACTTTCACAAACCCAGCTCACACTCGGCAACGCAACGCAGCCGGCCGGCTCTGATTAGAAGCCCAATTAAAGAACAATTCATTTCAATTGATGGCAATCAAAAAATTTATTTCACGCTTAATTGAAGCGACACAAACGCAACAAAAACTCTGTGACCCCACACACTACGCCAACAAAAGCAAAACAGCAACAAACAATTGGAGAACCTGAGAAAGGAGATTTCGTAATTTGTGCTTATCTGCCGAATATGCAGAGCGAAGTAGCGCCGCCGCCGCAGCGGTGCACACAATGGCAGCGAACGTGGCACTAATCTGCATCGAGCGATCTCAAAGAAAATCCAACAAAAAAAGCAACAACAACAAAACACACCAAAAATGGAAAATGCAACCATTGTTAGGTGACAACAATGGCCGGCAAAGATTTACAGCAAATGCGGAGCGGCGAGCGGGCGGGCGGGCCGTCAAGTAGCTGCTTGAGTAATCGGCGAAGAGTAACTAAATAATTTAGCAGCATTATTCATGCAACAATGCAGCTGCCGAAGCGCACAACGGCCGACGACAATGAAGAGTTCGCATGATGAGCAACGTGCGACCGAAGTGGTCGAGGCACGGAATTGCAGTCGACTGTAGTCGCTGCAGATATTTTCGAGCCATTTCATGATTTCATGAGTTATGTTGCAGTTGTTGTTGCATTGGTTTTTGTTGCGACGAGGCGATGACCGCATTCAAGTGACTAAATTGAGAGTTTGGCACACATTTTGTTTGTTCGTTGGGTTGAAGCAAACATGGAAATATTGTCAAATATTTTTAATTGTTACCAATCAACACCAAAAAGCGATCGATATTTAATTCTGAAAGAGAGGAAATAAAACGAGTTGATGAATGCAAATGTGGAGAACGAAGCCAAAGCAAAACATTTTCTGAAAGAAACTCAAATAACTAAAATTTCTAAGAAGCATTTAAGGATCGGCAAAGTGGTTTTCAAATTTATGAAATCAAGGAAAACCCATAGAGATATTAACATCTACTATGGACCAAAAGATATATTGAGTTGCGGTGGCTGCAGGGTCTTATGTTTCTTTCTTTTCTTGAGGAAAATCTTATTTTTACGGTCCCTGAGTCGAACCTTCATTCGGCAGCTCGATAGAGTCATAACTGGACACTGCGCTATTGGATCTATGCGACTCTCGGCCAGGGATATCTGCAGAAGCTGTGGAGATGAAGAAGAACTAGAATCGATGGAACACTTCCGTACCCTGTTGTCAAGATTCCTGATGGTCGAACGAATCTCGACCTCAAACGATTCGAATCTTCATTCGGCAGATCGTTGGAGTCATAACTGGACACTGGGCTATTAGATCTATGCGACTTTTGGCCAGGGAAATCTGTAGAAGCGAAACGATGGAACATTTCCGTACCCTGTTGTCGAGATTCCTGACCGACCTCGAAATCTTGGATCAATTTCCCTCAGTAATAGGTTGAACGATTCGAACCTTCATTCGGCAGCTCGTTGGAGTCATAACCGGACACTGCGCTATCGGATCTATGCGACTCTCGGCCAGGGATATCTGCAGAAGCGTAACGATAGAACACTTCCGTAACCTGTTGTCCAGATTCCTGACCGACCTCGAAGTCTCGGCTCAGCCCCCCTTCAGTAAGAGGTCCAACGATTCGAACCTTCATTCGGCAGCTCGTTGGAGTCATAACCGGACACTGAGCTATCAGATCTATGCTACTCTCAAGCCAAGGATATCTGCAGAAGTAAAACAATGGAACACTTCCTCACCCTGGGATCAAAAATCCTGGTGGATCTGGCTATGGCCATGGCTATGGTCCTTCAGTCAGAGGTCGAACTTGTTTGTCCCGGATTCAGACTGTTGAAGGCATTCACAATGGGCCATTTCGGCCTCCCTTCCCTTTCTAACTAAACCTAACCAAAAACATCTGCACCGCAACACCTGTTTTGTTTTGTTTTGTCCTTCTACCATCTTTGTTTCGTCTAATTTTATTAGAATTTATGATCACTAATTGTACTCAAATTTATGTGCATTCAAAGTGTATTTTTACTCACAACTTCCAAGTATTAGTTGTTTATTTTTGAATCGTCCTTACCAAACTCATTAGTCACAGATAATGAACGCGCCTTCTCCCCTCTCCCTCTTTCTTTGCAGACTTTGACCAAATTACTGATTTGAACATTCGCTGCTGAGGAACATCGAGCTCTGCCATATCCGATAACAGACGCACAGGTGAGTCGCCCCCTCAACAACTCATTTGGTGTTGTAATGCAGCGCATAAATCCATTCGAAAGCAATTACTAAAATTTTAATATCAAGTTTAATTTTGCTAAAAGCGTACAAATTGTTTAACAGTTGGCGGCAAGGACCGAAAAATTCAGGCACATCCGTGGATGAGGGGGAGGTGCGCTTATCGAGTCGTAGCTCTAACAACTGCAATCTAACTCCACTGTAGCTGTTTTTTATTGTTATTGTAGTTGTTGTTGTTCCATTGTTATCGCATAACATAAATTGCCGCGCGCACTTATTGACATTTATTTCAACACCGATATCAGCATTTCCGGCAAAACACCCCCCTCACCCACCGACACAGGTCATTACCAAACGACAACAAAAACAAAAAACAACTAAAAAAGGAAATGAAAAAATTGAAAAATTGTAAGCGAGCGAGGGAAAACAGAAAAGCGCCGCCGCGAATGAAACAAGTTCACGCACATTTCCACGCCTCATTGCATGACTTCAATTACATTCGGTAATGCGTTGTCGCTGCGGCTCGTAAATTACACGGCGTGTGCGTTGTCACTTTCCCTGCCACGTCATGTGAGCGATATTCAATTAATTGTGTTCAAGGCGACGCCAACAACACAACACAGCACAAGTGTCGTTGCTGCGCGACGTCAGTCGGTCAGCGTCGCAGTGATCGATGTGGCTGTTTCGATTTTCGCTGTTTTCGACTCGATTCAACTCGATTCGATTCGATTTGTCTGCCTGACACGCGTCAACATTGAGCCGAACTGACATTGCGACACAATGCGTGAACACGCGTCGCGTTCACTCGCGCCTGACGTGCGTTCTTTCGGCTTTCAATTTGAGTTGGCCCCCTCCCCAATTCGCCCGTCGGATGTCGACTGTCGACTGGGGTTGACGTGCGCTCAAGTGTCATGTAAACAAATTAACCAATCGAACCTAAATCAATGCGCAAACAGCGCAATAAAACGTAATTCGACAGTCGCGCCCCGTCAAGTGGCTCCTCAGACTCCTCCCTCGCATCGTTTTCCGTCTTCTTCCGTTCAGCTTGGGAACTCGTCGTGTGGCAGCCAATTTAATTAAACATTTCCATTGCGCTGCACGGCAGCGACTTGCCATAATTTTATGGCAAAGCGTCGCCTTGCAGGCAATCGAAAATTCCGCATGCCCACTAATTGAATGCCGCACAACAAATAAATAATAATCAATCAAGCTTATCATCGGCCGCCCTTTCGTGCCCCGCCGCCTCAGCGCCATAAAGTATGCAACGCAAACATGGAAACGCGGCCGACGCTCATCATTCATCGCATTCGATGCGCTCGCACAAACTGAGCTGGCGCGCACATCAATTGAAGCCCCCGGTCCCGCCTAGCGCCTCGCCCACTTGACTGCAACTTGTGCTAATGCAGCCAAATCGGTGGTGCGTCGAGTGTGCGTGTGTGTGTGTGCGTGTGTGTAATGCTGTAATGGCGCAAATGCTGCATGCAGATTACGGTCGGCCGCAATCGAATGTCGCACAATGTGCCTGAATTATTGCCATTTGGCGTGGCGCGTGCAGCCAGTGGCAACCCCATTGTTGCCACTCCGTCTGGCTCTGCAATGCGACGCGCGGCCGCTGCGGGAATGCTCGAGTGCAAAAAGCGCCTCGTCGTAATTCAAGCCAACACGCGTTGAGCTCAGCGCGCTCAGAGTTTATGGCGAAAAACAATATTTGCGGCCACGGCATATAAATTTTTATGACTACGAGCCATGGGGGAAGTCGTCAAATTTTAACATTTCTCATTACTGTTTAGCGTTGGCGACGATTTCAATGCGGTTTAGAGCGAATTGCATTGAGAACACAGTCGATTTCGCTTCCAATTCACCAACAAAATGAAATTATGTTGAAAATTTTGCTCCATACTGTGTTTGGGAGACTTGCTATAAAATTATAGTAACCACACTGAGTGGATGTATGCGCAATTTTCAAAGCACAATGAGTTACGCTGCCCGTGATTTGTCCAAAATAGTTGCCATAAAATTAACGCGAGCACAGCTAATGACATTATTTTCAAATTTCAAAATGCTTTTGAACTGCTCTCGGCTGGAGGCCTAAAGTGCACAAATTTCAATGCTCCAATTTCGTTGCTGCACTTTTAATTCGATTAACCGACTAAGCCGACGGCGAGAGCGTTGCACTCATTCATTTATGCACTTTTAGTCGCTGTCAAATGCAATTTAAATGGCAGCTTCTACTGAAATTGTGGCAAAACCACAACCGAGTTGTAATTAAACGTGCAGCAGCAACAACAACAACAAAGGCAGCAGAAAGTGTTAAGCCATTGTTTAGCTATGCAGAAAAATCGACAACCAACACAAATTGCACACATAAAATTGCATACAACAAACTGAAAAGTCTGCCGAAATTTATTGATTTTCATGCTTATTTATGTGTTGTGGCATGAATTGCGATGCACGTCCAATGTTTGGGCGTTCTGGGCGGATGATAGCCAATTTTGAGGGCATTAGCAACAATTTTCAGCAGCAGCATTTCTATAAATTATGCAAATCTATGGACGATGGCAGCAACAAATTCGCCAGCTTACTTGCTGCACTGCCAAACTCGTCGCTACTGCTGGCATATTTTTCGGGGAGAATGTAGAGATGCGACGCTTTCGATATTTGTATAATTCATCGGTTGCTTTATTAACTTTTTACACTTGCAGTGTTGCAGCAATGCAATCGAGCAGTTACTGCTATTGTTGTTGTTTTAACTGCATCCATTTGTTATTTGAACGCCAGTGTGAGCGATAAGTGCGGCTCTCGTTCGCTCTGTTGTGCATTTGGATATGATGGTTTAATGGTTTTTGCACGAGACTGGACACATTTGTGAGATCTTTTGGAGATCTATTATTGACATGTGGAAGGGAAAAGAGTCAATAGATTTATTCACATATATATATGAGATTTTATTCACTCAAATCATGAATGGCTGCGAGAAATCTAGGTGCGGTCTCTCTTCGGGCTTTCATCTTATATGCGGGTATGCGGGTATATCGATGGTAATCATACAAGCAGAGACACCTGCGGGCAGGGACACCTAGAGCCACGGATACCTATAGAGAGATATACATACCTACAGGCAGAGACACCTAGATGACGGGACACTTACAGGGTGGGATATCAACAGAAAGAGATACATACGAGTATAGGATACAGGTGGGATGGGACACCTATAGATAGGAATACCGTCAGACATGGATGTCTAAAGATAGGGGCACTTACGGACGGGAACACCTAGAGACAGCTTCGCCTACATGACAAATTGAAGGCATCAGCATAAATAGCGCCTAGAGACAGGATTACCTAGAAAGAGAAGACACCTATTGGATGGAACACTTAGGGGCAGGAACCGCTAGAGACAACATCACCTATAGTTAGGGAAATTGACCCACAGAGCATGTACACACAAGGATATTTAAAGATAAGGACACCTAGAAGCAGTGATACCAATAGCGAGATATACCTACAGGCAGGGATACCTCGATCAAAGGACATTAACAGGCAGGGTACCCTACAGACAGAGATACATACAGAAAGGAATACGCACAGATAAGGCACCTGCAAACAGGGATATCTAGGAACTAGAAAACCCAGAGACACCTACAGGCATTGATATCAATAGCGGGAAATTTACAGGCAGAGTACCTAACAGACAGAGATACATACAGATGGGAATATCATAGCCAGGGATTTCTATAGACATGGATATCTACAGAAAGGGCATATTACATAGGGGTTACCTAGAGACAAGTTCACCCACAAGCAGTGACGTGGAAAGGGAAAGGGACACCTCTATAAATAGCATCAGAGACAGGGTCACCTACAAACAGAGATACCCATAGGTACGCATACAGTCAGGGACACCTATTGAATAGAACACTTAGAGGCATGGCAGAGACAGCGTTACCTATAGGTAGGGAGGTAGGGACATTACATACAGGAACACCTAGAGACAGGCATACCTAGAGATGGGGTCACCTTGAGACAGTGACAATAAAAGTTGGGGACACCTGTGAAAATTACAGTTGCAGCCTTGGTCACGTACAGATATAGGTGGTGGCTATGGATCTAATATCTACAAATGGAACACATAGATGTAGAGCCAGTTTGAGGCAGGGAAATCTAAAGGATTATACAGACAGATATACCAACAGACAGGGGCACAAAAGGCAGGAACGACACCGTAAGACGCATAGGTAGTTACATCTATAAACGTTGATACTTGTGTGTTTGGGATACCTAAACACAAAATCAACCACAGGTAGGAACACTAATACTTGGGAAGCCTACATACAGGGACAAGTACAGGTACGGACTTACAGAAAAGGACGTGATGCCGTTCTTGGCTTTAGGATTAGAAGCTGTTCCATAGGAGCTTGTTGAATCAAAGCGATTGGCCCAAATTGAAACAAGCATACTCAGATAAAAAGAAGAACGATTGGGCATTCTCTGCTTAGAGATCCTTGAGACCGTACGATTTTTTTGTTTTCCTTATTGAATTTGAAATCGTTTTATTATAAACTGATATACTTAGATAGAATATATCATTTATAGATTCAGTTTTCTAACACACTATACTTCACGTTATACATCCTTATATATTGTAGATCCTGTTCGACTCGCGGCTGATTTATTTGTAACACTTTTGAGGACAAAAGATTTGTTCTTTCAGGACAAACCAATGAATCTAGACTCAAAACTTTAGTCAGTTCCAAGATCGGATCTTGAATGGATATTGAATATGTATTTCATGTTCTAGTCGGTCTGCAATTACCGTCCTTAGCTTTCGTGTTCAGAGTTCATTTCTCAATGCCACTTACAAAATTTGCTCCTCACTAGTTCTGCTCCACATCCAAACTGTCCTCCCCCAATTTTCGTCTTCAGTATGATCAAAGCATTTGTTTTTGTTGTTATTGCAGTCTTTGCGAATAAATGCGAATAAATTAAATTACACTTGAATGGCATCTTCAAGTGCTGCCCGAGTTGTGTGCACTGCACTTTCGCAGCTGTGGTTCGGTGGCTCGGGTCTGCCTCTTCGTTGCCTGTGTTCGGGCATTGTCATTGCGATTGTCATTAATATTAATTTATTTGTGATTTTAATTTATGCTGCAACAACCATAACAATAAATACTTTATCCTTATCTATGCGCTGGCTGCACTGCCGCCGTCGCCCTGCGACCCTGCAACATTGTTGCGCAAACATTAATTTATAGTGTAACACATTTAGCAGATTTTCGACAGTTTGCTTGTTGGTTTGGTTCAATTTGCAACGAGCTGAGTCGACTCGAGTCGGGCTGAGCCAAGTCGAGTTGCTAGCGAGTTGAATTTTGTTGCTTGCCGCCCGATGTGGCACTGAATGAACGGCCGGCGGCGTTTGTTTGCTTTTCGATTATTTTGAAGGCATTTGCGGCTGACAAATATGCCAGAAGTGTTGACATTGTTCCGCAGAGATTATCGCAGCGATGGCGATGAATTTTGCAAATATTTGTTATCGAAATAGTATGAAGAATGTCTTGACGGCAATTTCAACCATCGCTCAGGGGTAAAATAATTGGGAGGAAAAGTTAAATGGATGTGATTGTTGTTCTTGATTTGTTATTTATTTAATGTATTTTTGTTTGAATGTGACATGCTCGGCTTTTGCTTAATTCAGTCATCGCTGGTAAATAGATTAATTGACCGAGAAATTCATGAACTATTCCAACTATTTTCATATTTTTATATTCTTTAGTTTTGTAATTTTATGTCAAATTTTTATATATTTCTTGGATTAATTCGTTGAAAACTTTTCCCACACAGAAAGTAATTTCTTCATTGCAGCCGTAACGCCGGCAACGCAAGTTTATAAAAGTAGGAAAAAAAGTGTGGAAACAATTTCCACTTCAGAGCGATTGTGCTCACGTTTCAAAAGCGGCCAGCAGACAACAAGCTGCAGCATAATTTGGCCCCAACTTGGCCTTTTGACACTTCATGGCTCATTACAAAAACAAACACACACACACACAAAACTACTTAAAATTGTTGAAGCATTCGCACTTCAAAAAGGCCAACGAAAGAAAAACGAAAACAGCCAAAGCGACGTCTATTGATTTCTCCTTTGTCTGCGCATGTCAGACTGCGATTTTCGAAAATGTACTTTTGAGCGGCGTTTTTTAAATGCAATTTGCACGGCCCACACAGTTGGACGAGGAGTGCGCGGCGCGGCGCGGCTCGGCCACTTCACTGCGTTCGCATGCTCCACAATGACAGATTCGCTCTTGGCGCTCATTCCGCAGACAACTCCAACACTTTCAGCACTCGACTGACGGCTCGAGCAACACCTGCGCGCATGCGTCATGCCGTCGCCCAGTCATTTGCCGTTCTTTGCCTCGTTCGTTCGCGCGTTCGTTCGGTCTTTTGTGTTGGCGCGCTGCCTTTCGTTGCCGTAACGTGTAATTATGTAATTTGGCGGCTGCAATTATGCTGTTCGTTAATTGAAATGTAAACGTCAGCCTTATGACAGCCGCCACTCCGACCAGAGTGCAGAGTGCGACTTAAGTGTTGAATTTTGACTTGAATTCAGTTTTCTTAACAAGTTTTTGTGCAGTCGAACACAGCGGCGCATTGAAGGCTCGAAGCACTTTGCTGAGCTGAGTTTCGATATGCGTTGGTTTCTTCAAAAATTGTCCAAAACTAACAAATATTTATTCCAAAAATTATCGATTTTTTTCACCATTAATCCCTCATTATTGTGTGTGTGTGTGTGCTTTGAAAAAATTCTGAAAATAAATTCACAAAGCCATGAACAATTTGAAGCAAATCATGGTTGATAAGCGATAAGCAAAACGAACAGTGACAGCACCAAAAAAATCAGCTGCCACAAAATGACATAACTAAATGCAGCACAACGCACACAACCAACAACAACAGCAACACCAACAGCCATAAGGCCCAAACAAACATCCAACAAAAAAGAGCATATGTGGGTCACTTACGTGACATCCATACCAACAACAGCGAAAAGCAGCAAAAAGCTTATGGATGGATTTTCTTTTGTCTATGTGTCCCCAAAGACCCCGCGACGACAGAGTCGGTTCGGCAAACATATTCCCGCCACACTCGAATGGGCAATTTTTCGCGCTGCTCTGCGCATTTCTATGCTCTGCAGATTTTTCCATTCCCTTTGTTTTTGTTTTCACGTTCACGTTTGTTGTTGGGTTCGTTGTGGTGTTCGGCGCGCAAAACTGCGTAACCGATTAATTAGTGCATGAAAACGCTGACCGGCCAAGCGGCCCAAGCTGGCAGTCATTGTCGTAGAGTGGGCGGCAAGTGGGAGGTGCGAGCAGCTATGACGTATGTGCAAACACTTTGACATGTGGCACCAGCAACTGTCACTTGCAGCAACGCGAAAAGGACACGCAACGCAACAACACCAACTCGCTGGATACATTCAACAAGTTCGATGGAGTGAGAGCAACAACAAGTTCTGCCCTTTGGCCCACCTTTGTTGATTCTCAATTTCTTTATTGGTCTTGTTGTTGTTGTTGCTGTGCACATAAGTATCGATTTGCCCCCAAAAAAACAAACAATGTGCACTTTTTTGTGAACTCATCAATCAATCATTTTGGTCGCCACTGAATAGTGACGAATTTGGCCATTTAACGATTGTGACACTTCGGCCCCACTTTGAAGCAAACGGCAGCAACACAAAAACAAGCAACAACAATACGTTGCCACAACTAATCAAAATCTGCCATTGCAATTCCAATTTTGTGCCGCCGCTTTTTTCCGTTTTCGGTTTTCGTTCGTTTTTCTTTGGTTTTTTGTTGGCTGCCACCAAAGAGAATTTTGACACCAAGCGAATCGGCGGTCAGTGGGGTATCAGGCAAATAGAGCGGAATAACAAGCTGCAAATGCCACTGCAACAACAACAACAAAAACATAAAAAAAACAACACCAGCAGCACTGAAATTCCAATCAACTAAACTTTGCGCCGCAACGCCACATTCAATTTGGCAGCTGGCAAAAAGGAACACGACAAGGATGAAGGATAAGCCGTCGGGAGCGGAAAGCATTCAAGTGCGCAACGTAATAAAAATTAGTTTTTTTTTACAAGCAGCGCAACACAGTCAGTCAGCCAGCTTGGGGTGTGGGCGTGCAGAGTGTTTTTGGGGGAGAGGGGCAGCACAACTTTGGGCGCGTCCAAACAGTTTTGTCTCTACACAACAACCACAAACGGAGATGGAGTTGGCCGTATTGTTGTCTGTTGCCAGCGACTGTTGCTATTCGATCATTGTTGTTGAACTGCAATGAAATGCGACACGTGAGAAATGCATTTGGGGGGGGGGAAATGCACCCAGTGAGAAATTGAACTCAAATGTGTTCAAAGCGACACCAAGCCAGACTTACGCGGTACGGAGTGGGGTCGAGGACGAGGAGGATGAAGTTAGGTTAGGTTGAAGTTGCCAAGGTTGTGTTCAGGCTTTGAAAGAACAGATTTGAAAGGGAAATTTTTTAAAATGTTCAGAAAAGTAAAAAAGAAATGCGAGGCGTGAGGAATTGAACTCAAATGTGTACAGCGACACCAAATCAGACACAGAGTGAGGACGAGGTTAGGTTAGGTTATGTTGAAGTTGCCAGGTTGTGTTCAGCATTTGAAAGATTAACAGACCTGACAGGGAATTTTAAAAAAATTTTAAGAACAGTAAATAGAAAATGCGAGATGAATAATGATGTTTCCTTTTAATTCATGTTAGAATCTTAGTGATTTTTTTAATTATGATTTCTGATTGATTTTAGTCAATGTTGGGTAAAATTCTTATTGATTTATAATTCTAAAAAGAATTCAGTCTTTCACCGGGTTCAGCAAGTAAGTACAAAGTGACTTGGATTCCAAATAGAGTGAAGCGTCGTTCAAGGGTTCAGTGATTGATTGAGGTATCAGGTTTATTTTTTTTCAGAATAGCTAACATTTAAATAACTAAAAATCAGTTAATTTAGTAGTAAAAAATTAGTAAAAAATACCGCCTTAAACGTTAGTCATGATCAAAATTTTAGTCAACTAATTCATTGATTAAAGTAATTCTTTTTCAGTTAGTTGGCAGCCATGTTCACACTTCTTTTCATTCCACGTTGCAGCACAAACACTAAAAACGTTTCAGGTTTCGATTGGCTCAGTTGGTGTCCTTTTCGGCCTTTCCAGCCATTACTCAGCTGCCAAAACTCCCAACAGTTGCAACTGTTGTGCTGGTTGTTGTTGCAGCTTTTTGTCTTACAATCGATTTGTTGTGTTTTGTGGCGGATTTTGGGCAACTTGAACCCAACTGTTGCTCACCCAATGCCACGTCCAACTATTCGCTGTGCTCTTCGCAGTTGGACGGCGAAATTTCAGGAATTTTTTCGCTGAACGGCGTTAAGTGATTGTTTCGGGTATTTGCTGCCACCTCTTCCAATCGCTGTGCAGTTGGTTTACATTGGAATTTGCTGCCGAATTGAATTGAGTGGCACGAATTGAATTTTTCATTTTTCATAGTTCGATATTCCATGGAGATTTTATTTTGCAGTTTCTTTAAAAATTCCATAAATCCGCCATTTGCTTATTTTTTCTCGCTTTAAAAATCTTCAAATCGTTAAAGTCCACGTGTCTGGTTTGAATTCTGGCACCAGCTGCCGTCGCATCGAATTGTGTGAATTTTGAATTTTGATATTAATTTAGAAGAAATCAGCAGCAGCCTCAGCTGCTCGACACACCCCGCCAGCCGCACATGTGGCGATATGAAATCGAAGCAAGCCCACAAAAACTCATATTCCCCGGCGAGCAGAGCTGAGCGCCGCGTCGATTGTAAAAAAGCATCACGTAGCATGTGGCAAGACAGACGAAGAGAAAAACCATTTCGGCGAAAACTGAAAAATGAAAACTACAAATGACGCGGTGAGCAATGCGCGCCGCATGCACAAAGGTTGCCACGTACGCGGCCCCGAACCCGAGCGCCGGCACAGACACCACACGCGTGCGGGGCTGCCAGCCTCTCACCGAAGAAAAACATTTTCGCAAGAAACACAAACGACGGCCAACATTTGTTTTGCCACATACAAAAGCAACAACAACAACAACAACAAGAACTGCCACACTGGCATAGAAAAACACACAGAAGTCAGACGCCAGCGTCAGCGAATGAGCCAAAAATCAACAGCAACAAGAACAATAACTACCCACTGCTGCTATTACATGGGTACGAAACTGAAGGGTTCGAAGGGGGGAAAGAGTAGAAACTGGCATATGTAAACGAATGGGCGCAGCGCGCATTGTTAGTGGGCGCAGGGGCGACCAGCTCTTGGGGGCCCAAACGCCAAACGCAATGCCTGTGAAAATATGAATTCACCCCCTACCAGTAAGCACAACAACAACAACGCTAACAATAACCAGCAACAATAACAACCGCCGAACTAAGGCGAAACTAGCACAGACGGACGGACGGACGGTTGGACGAGTGAAAGCGGGCGCAGTTTTTGTGCGAATTTCGCTTTCGAAATTCACCCACAGCAAGAAGAGACAACAACAATAACAAGAACAACAGTCAAAACCGGCAGCAGAAGAAGCGCCACAAACGTTTGTCAGAACTTTGGCAATAAATAAAAAATGCAAAACGACTGGACGGAGACGGCAAAACAGCTGAAAACTGAGAAAACGTGGAGAGAAAAATGCTCGCGTTTTTCATTTCGTTGTAACAACTACTGATTGTTCTTGTCGTTGTTGTTGTTCTCGTTGTTGTTGTCGCTCATACATTTTACATGGGCGAAAACTTCAAAGGGAAAATTTCAGCAGTCAGCGTGAAGCTGTCATAATGCCGCCTTGGCAATCGCGCTTAGCGCCCGCCGCCCGCTGCCCGCTGCCCGCTGGCCCTGAACGTCCCGCACGAGAACTTCCCGGCGCGTTCGCTGGGCAACGCAAATTTTACATAAATTTGAGTGTTGCAATGCCAACAACATTCAACCTTGGACCGTGCGCGGTCGCTGGTCGTTTCGGTGTGAGTGTGAGTGTGTGTGTGTGAGTGCCAGCGGTGTTGGTGTGCACGTTTGCGTGTCGTGTTGGCGCATTTCACAAATATTTCACTTTTTATGATTTAACGTTAAGTTATTTACAATTGCCGTGCTTGTTCTTCTTCTTCCTGCTCTTTGTGTTAGACACTGTTGTCGTTGTTGTTGTGCATGTTTTTATAGTCGGCGCAAAGGAATGCGCGCTGGCAAACATTTTAATTAATGCATTCAAATGTAAAAGCGACAGGCAAAAAAGCGAGCGGAGCGAGACAACGGAGAACAGCGACGGCGATTGCGGCGAACGTGGCTTTAAGTCGTCGTAGTAGGCGTGGTCAGCGGTGCACAGTTTCGCAGCGCATTTCTCAAAATGTCAATGAATTAATTCGTGCAATTTGGGCAACTTGGGCTGAAATCCATCCACTGCTATCGAAATCCATTTAGTTTCACATCCAACTGCGCCCAAATGCATTCATGTCATGTCACAGCGCGGCGCTAAACGGGTTAACAAATGTGCAGCTAATTTCTGGCATATTTCACGGCGTCGCCGCCCGCCGCTCGCCGCAAATGCATTTGGTATTTGTTCCGTTCGCTATCAGTTACAGTTACAACGAACTTATTAATTAATTACATTTGCAATTAGCGCAATTGGCCGCCCAGTTCAGTTCAATTGCAACTCACAAACAAACGAAAACACAAAAAACCGAACTTTTTATGAGCTCGCAATGAAGTCGTAAAATGGCAAATTGCACATTTTTATCAATTGGATGTTAAAATTAAATAAGGCAGCGTAATGCATTTATTGTTGCGATTATGAACATAAACAGCCACAACCACACAATGCCAAGTGGGCGCGTTCGAATTGTTGTTGCTGTTGTTGCGCGGCCGAAAAGTGCCAGCAAACAAATTAAGTTAATTAACAAATAAATATCAAACTAGCGTTTTGTGGCTTTTGTGATATGGCAGTTTAATGTTGTCGTTGTTGTGTTTTTTGCGACATATGGCCGCCGTCGCAGCCTCAGCTGTCACGTGTTTATGTTTATCAGTTTAATTAATTTCGATTTGCAAATGCGTAGCCGAGACGCAAAAAGCGCAAAAAACATTTATAACAACTAAAAAGTTTCAACAACAAAAACAACAACAACCATCTCACAAAGTATCAGTACTAATATTGAATTCGGAATGAAATTAATAAATCGAATTCAAATTGCAAGCAAATCAAAATCAATTAAAATGACGTTGGATTAATTAAAATTATTATTCAATATTGGTGATTATTACAAAAAATTAAAATTACATTTAAATAAATTATTTTGAATTGATTTAAAATAAAACAAAGTGAATTTTCTTCTTTTTTTTGAGCGAATTAAGTTAAGTAAATGAAAGTGATAAAGCGAATTTAGCACAACTCGAACGGCTTCAATATTTTTCTCCAGACGCTTCGACAAGGACTCTTCTACGTTATCCTTCCAGTTGAGATACGCTCATCGTCTTCGCCACAGTCTTCTAAATTCTTTCTTAAGTATAACGCTTCAGCTAAATGACACATACTGATTCTGAAACTATATGACAATAGCTTTCCAATACATATTTGGAAAGGTGAATCACTGTTCACAAAATCAAGTTACGCCATCTGTTAGAAAGCCGCATGAATTAACCGGTACCCCTTTTATTTTTCGCTAAAGCTTCATTTTTCATACGAGAGATATGTCCGAGTTCGATTATTGTACGATCTGCACAGCCCTGTGCTGCCAGATACCTGAAACGACTTTCTCCTAAATTTTACAAAAAAGGTTCAAATTGCTTCACAAAAAATAAAAAAAATTCTCATAAAAAATTGTTGCATAATTGTTTGTCATTTTAAACTAAGGAATTAAACTTTTCATGAAAAAATCAAAAATAAAAATACATGTAGTTTTTCTTTGTTGCAAGTGCAAATTAGACATTTTAGCTTTCAGTATTCAAGGCTTCAGTGCCACTAATGATGTCAAATATGTTATCATCAAAATTTCCTAAAATTTCTCCTAAACAACTCTTCCTTCCAAAAATTCTCCTAAAAGGCCAAGAATCTCCTAAATCTAGTAGGAAATCTCCTGATCTGGTAACACTGGATCACTGGCCCCACCACTGAACAAAAATTTTCTAACTTGACTTGTGTTCTACGTACTTGTCTCTCTTTATCTCGAAGGAGAAAGTATCAGCGGGGCCACTTCTTCTTCGACAATCTATGAGATCTAGACGAGTAGGGGTATTCACAGTCTACTATGCTTCGTGAGGAGTTCGAACTGTTTCAACGAGTGAGCAGCTTTAAATACGATTGGGGCAGCCACTCCTACCTACCTTGAAACTTGTTCTTTTTGCGAAGGTAAAAGCATTTCATGATCACAAGGCTGAGCTGAATCTTGGATGTGATTCCAGCTGTTCATACCAGAGGCTCTAAGTTCGATTCCTAGTTATGGTTGCTGACACACTAGTCTACTTGTATTTGTATCCACAAGAAGTAGTTAGGACCTGAAGTAGATGGAAGACGCACAGATGTGTCAATCTACCATAACTATGACAGGGAAACTTCTAATCACCGTTCGGATTCGGAGTTAAACTGTGGTTCCCCGTACCCATCCGTTTAAAAAGTGTCTTATATGGGGATACAAAATCGGCGCCTTGACTTTAATTTCAAGTCGAACATGTTGGAAAAAAAATTTTACAAACCTAAACCTAAGTATGCTTCATACAGAAGCAGCCATTCAACCTAACCTAATCCAACTTCCAATGTAGTCAAGCGATGTCGAATCGATTTTTTTCTCTCTCAGGATCTTCAATCACAATTTTATTTATTTTATTACAAAAGCACAAACATTTCTTTCCAACATTGTTGGTCTAGAAAAATCAAGAATAGTAAAAGAAGGACTTTCAACTCAGAGGCGCAAATGGCACAAATGTGCCAAAAAATTTATCAACGATATGACTCATTGCGGAGTTGGACAATTGTCCTGAGTGATGATCATAAAATTCTTGTAATTTTCTTTGCATTTTACAAATTTGAAGATGGATTTTTGAAAAAAATTTGAGTAATTTGAAGGCATTGTTGATGCGTGAGTCTTTCTGTGGTAAAATATTAACTTTAATGCATAGAATGGCTTACTAACATTGACAGCTGGTAGATGCTTTGACAGTTTGTACCCATCGAAACTTCCATAACCTCAAAAACGGAATTTGTACTCTTAAATTCAGTTGAATTCGGTAATTTATTGTGGATTCAACTTGAATAAACTAAATAATATCAAGTAATTTTGATTTGTTACCAAGAAAATAATGAAATTCATTAATATATGTCAACAATATATAAAGTTAGGTTAGGTAGGACAAGGTAAAGTAAGACAGGCAGCTTTCTGGTTTCTCAGCAATTACACTCACAGGTTAAAAAACTAAAAAATATTTACCACGACAAAAGTCACGTTTACGTGCTCCAAATTTCTTTCAACTTCACTTCGCTTCACTGCCAGTTCGAGTACTAAAAGCTGAATTTGTTTCTATCGTTTCAGGTAATTCGATTTGCATTTTCTGGAAATACTTTTTTACATAATTTTGTGGGTAAGTCGTCTTTCCAACTGCAGCCCACATATTCTTAGAATTCACACACACACACACACACAACTAGTCGACAACATTTCGACGACACGGGCCGCTTCCCAAATTGCCGCGACGTGAAAGCATAAAACGTCGATTGCAAACAAATAAATTACCTCAATTATTATTCATTTATAATTCCCAGAAATTATGTTTTTACGCTAATAATTAAAATGCGCTGCGCGGTCCGCGCCGTCGCGTCGGCAGCGCGAATGCAGCGGGCCCCGAAAATTATAACCCATAAAATTTCCGAGCGCCGTCGTAGTCAAATTTAAGTAATAAATACCCCAACTCCCACACACACACACAAACACATTCAATATCTTTGTGTGTGTGTGTGTCGGTGTGTCACTTTAAGACAATAAACGAGAATGTAAATATTTACATTTTATTATGCGGCAATTTTCGTGGTCACTTAATACCAGTTCGCCCCCTGCGCAGCTCCTGGGACGGCCCCGACTGCCCCTCGCCCCCACCTCAGGACGGTTTTAATTTGTTTTATGGCTTTTAGTGGTATTTTTATGGGTTTTCGCTCGCTCGGAGTCTCCGCGCCATACGGAAACTCGAACTGAAACATTACGAATTTCTTTGTGGCTGGTTTTCATGTCGTAAAATGCCAATAAAAATACTTGCGAATGCAAGTTGTCGGCACACGGCCACGAATATTCATATTTAATAATTTTTGTGGATTTCTCAGGCGCCGTTGCGTCATCAGGCGGTGACGGTGGGCGGTCGCATTACGCTGATCACATGTCGCGAACTCGTACGTTGTGTAGTGGCAGCGATGGGAATCAGCGTCACAGTTGCCCGTCTTGCTTGCGTCTCTGGCAGCGGATCAGTGGCGGCAGTGGCTGTGAGTGCTCAAGTCAGTCGCTTCGGTTCAGCGACGGGTCTGAGTGGCTTTTCGTGCGTGCTGCTTTACGAGCGGAAAGCGACGCACGTTCGACGCTTTGTGGATGTCGATGACGTTGGCGCCAACTGTCACGTTCCGCATGCATCCAACGCGCTGCCACGGCGAGTTTTCCTACGCCACTCACCGCCGCGCAGAGGATGGAAATGATGGCCAAAGCCACAGCTTAGAAACGCTCAGCTCATTTTTCTAACTTTTTGCCTCACTGCCACTGCAAGAGCAGCAACAACGACGACCGAGCTGCCGCTGCCGCTTTGCATGTTGGCCTTCAGCACTTCCACGGCAGTGTCCAACGCCATTGTCAGACAGCCACTCACTCCCGCCGCCCCTCAACGTCATAACTGTTTTCCGCCATTTGCGGCGAGTGCTTCATACGTGCTGTGAATTCGCTCTTTCCTTCCCTTCCCTCTTCCGCTTTCGTCCTTTCGAAGGTCGACTGTGCAATGTCTCGCAATTTTAAGCTGCGTCGGTCAGCCGAAATTTAATTACATTGCCACATGTTAGGACTTTAGCTTGAAATTTAAAGTTGCCACAAGCTCTGCCACCCACGCCCCCGTCGCACTGCTCGGCGGAGTTGCAGTGCGCTGCCTGCTGCGTGTTTCGGCTCTTTTCCTGTTGTCGCGTAATTAAAAATGTAATTGGAACATTAAGAGCGCTGCGTCGCAGTGGAATTAAAATGTTGAAATTTATTTACACCGAGTGCAAGGAGGCGCACGAGCGGGGCGAGGCGGAGGACATGCGTGCTGGCGTGCGGCTGCAATAAATTAAATTTATTTTATCAACTCGCCGCATCCTGCTGCGGCTGCGGCTGCGTTGCCACTTCACTTGAGCCACTGCTCGACCACACCCACTCGGCTTCCTGCTGTCTGCTGTTGGCGCTGTTATCCTGCTGCATTACATCCTGTTGCGCATTTTCTTCACTTGATTATACAATTCGGGCAAAGTGCTGCAGCGTTTCCACTCGATGCGGTTGCGCTGCGTGAGCGGCGAAAATGTGCACAAAAAATAAATAAATAAATAAAATCAGAAAAACATTTCAAAGCGAAGTAACTGCGACAAAGTTCAATCGACATTTAACGCCTTAAATGTTTAACTCTCACGACGAAAAACTGCAAAAATGTCAACGAAATGATTACACTTGATTTTTCCAACTATAATTGAATCATTAATTATAAATCGAATCATAATCAAATACAATTAGGTTTTAATTTAATCGATTTCAATGTAATTAATAATAATCATCAATGCAATTGATGAATTTAGTTAACTAACTATGATTAATTTTAGTTTGGCGAATAATTTGTTAATTAAAATTACATAATTTTGATTATTACAAGCACAAATAACAAATTACAAATACAAATTACAAATAAAACTTCGTTATAATTTAGCCAATTTCAATATAATCAATAACAATCATCAATGCAACTATTGAATTTACATAGTTAACTAACTGTGATTATCAATTTAAATATAATTAATAATTTTCATCAATACAACTAATGAATTTAGTTAACTAACTGTGATTATTTTTAGTCAAACAACTTGTTAACTACATAATTCTGATTATTAAATGACGTTTTCATTCATGCTTATGTCCTGTTCAGACAGCCAAATATATTGACGCAATTTAGTTCTAAATTCAGTTTCATCTAATTCATTTTAATTTAGCTTAAACCATGTTTAGTCACATGGAATTGTTGCTGTTTGCTAAATGCAGATTTTTGTATGACAAATTGAGTTCAAATTAGACTTAAATTGAGAAGTAAGAATTTCAAAATTTCATAAAGTCATCACGATCGATTTGAGTTGTGAACTGCTCCCCAACCAAGCATCGTGAAATGCTGCATTTTCTGTTCCATTGAGTCGTGTCAGCGTTAATGCTTTTAATTGAGCGCATGATTCCCCCCCACCCTCGCACACGTAGGTATCATGTCACTTCCTTCCTGCATTGGGAAGCTCAAACATTTAGAACGGAAAGCATTTCAATTAGATGCCTTCGGATTTTTTCTGCTCGCCGCACTCGCGTCCATTAGACGCTAATGCATTCTTAATTAGCCTCTTGCACTTGTTTGACATCTTCAATGGCAGCGCCGACTGCGACTCTGCGCACCCCTCATTATGACAGCCACAGCGACAGCGTCAGCGTCAGCTCTCGTCGCTATTATCAAACACTTGATACAATTTTTCGACTTTTCCAACCAACAACAAAAAGTAAATACAAATAAAAATCCAGCCCCGCTGGCAGCGTTGTTCGTTGGCGGTGCTAAAGTGCCTAAAGTGCCTAAACGAGATATGGCCACTTGCCGTTAATAAAATGCGCGCCGCCAGCTATGCGCTGCTTTCATTGTTGTTGTTATTGTTGACTGTTTTTTACTGTCGGAGATGCTGCGCGTTTTATTAAAATCGCCCGCATGCGGATACATCGCTGCGTCAGCGAGCCGGCGCACGCGCGTTTGCATTGTTGCGGTTGTTAAATTTTTTAATAACACATTAATTCGCCAACGCTGACGACGACGCTGACAACGATGACGAAGAGCGCGTCGCTGCTTGCGTTGCGCAAAAATGTGCCGTGAATTTGATTAAAATGAATTATTTCGGTTGCGCTCTGTGCGCCTTTTTGTGCCTTCGGCCGCAGGGAGCAAAATTATGGCTGCCACTTTGACCGCAGCCGCTCCTGGCTGCCGATTTGTGGCGCTGCCGCCCAGCGTTTCGCTTGCTCAGCGCATTTTTGTGCCTTTGTCATATCATAAATTTGCTGCAGTAAATTTTCAAGGACACAACACAAAATGTACAGTGTTGTCCCTTTTTGGGGTTCACACTGGAGATTTCGCCCATTTTTGCTGCCTTTTCTAAATTGATTTCTAAAGTTTTCATAATAAATGTGCACCCAGTGTGTGTGTGCGTGTGTGTGTGTTTATGTGTTTCAAAGGCTCAAATGCCCATTGGCAGCACTGGCGCAGAATTTTGATTTATTTTTTCTCCCTTGCTGCTGTTGCACTTTTTCCCCCCAAACGCTTCTTTTCTTGTCTCAACCTATTCAAAGATTCCTCTTCTTCCGCAATTGCCGCTTCGATTTGTTTGTTGGTGTTGTTGTTGTTGTCTTTGCTTCGTCCACTTGCACACTTTATGCGATTTCTTTGTTAACTTTTGCTTTTATCAGTGTTTTTCCTATTTTGCCTCGCCCTCACCGCATTGTGGTTGTTGTCGCTCTGCCAACGTCGCTGTTGTTCCTGTTGTTGCTGCTGTTCAGCTTTTAGGGTTTCGGGTTTCGTGCGGCGTCTGTTGGCTCCCGCTGCCGCTGCCACTGCCACTGCAGTCCTGTGGCATCGACATGCAATAATAAAATTCCAAAGATTCGCTTCAACATTTTGCGCCGTCGCTCTGCATGCCGCCGCCACTCCTCCTCCACCCCCCCTGTGCCACAGTGGAGGCTCAACTTTTGGGTCGAGATTGAGGAATTCCTCAGTGGATTTTCGGCATATGCCTCGCTCTCCATTATTAGTTTGGCCTTAGACAGGGATTTTTATATATTCACACACACACACACACTCAACACACTCACACATGTGCATATGTGTTGCGACTGTGTGTGTTTAGTATGGCAGATTATTACTACGGCAACCCTTGCGGCCAGCATTGTTGGTCGTTCTTTCAGGCGATCGTTGTTGTTGTTGTCGACGTGCGCGTTTCTTCAACACTGGCAGCCAGGTTTCTGTTTGCTCTTCGCTCTTTGTATTTGGCTCCGCACTTGCCGGCATTCAACAAGTTTTCGGGATTTAATATGTGGCAAGATTTGTGGGCTTTTCACTTTTATTAACTTTTCAAGTAGCTGCACTAGCAGCAGGCGGGGGGCGGGGCGGAGCGGCTTCAAATTTGTTTCTTATGGTTTCGGGTGAATAGTTCTAAAGTTTGGCTAGTTTCACTTTTTGTGCGGTCTCTCTGCGGCGGGCGGCAGGCTGCGGCTGGCAGGTCGGCAGGCGGCGAAAGTGTTTTGGGGCTTTGCACAAATTAATTAAATTTGATTGGGCCAACTTGATTTGGTATTTCAATCGAAATTGCCTTAATTAAAATGCATGGCCAGGCTTTTACAAATTTTTGCTTTTCGAAAATTCCATACGAGTTTACAACGCCGCAGGGCCACGCCCGAACAGAGGCGCAACGTAGGGAGCCTCGTGCAAGGCGTTCAACAAAAGTTGTTGTTGAAATTTGCAGCCAAAGGTGGTGGGCTGCGATTAAATTCAAAGTAATTTTTAATATAATTGTAATATAATTTTAAAGCTCCTAAAACAAATATTTCCTGCAAAACTTGAATTATTATCAAAAAAAATTGATGCAAACATTGTGCTTCATTTTTGATGAAGCGAGCAAGAACGCCGACAAAAGTAAGAGAGAAGTTGTAGGCATTCGAGGCAACTTGGCAAATATTTGTTGGAGTTTTGCTGCTACACATCTGTGGACATTTGACAAAACAAATCTTCTTTTGAATTTGCCAACTTTGAAGAGGACAAAAATAAAAAACGTTAAAACTGACCGGAAAGTTTTTTGCGTAGCAATTGATGGAAAATTTATGGGTCGAATTTAGAACATCAGCAAAATTAAAGAATAAGTTTTTCAAGGACATTGAACGTAAGAAGCATTTTCTTCTTCTTCCGTGCTTTTATCCCATTTCACTGGGTGTCAGCTTTTTATTAAACGTAAGAAGCATATTTGAATTTAATATTAATGAGAAAAATATTGAGGAGTTGTCATATCTCCATGCAAGTAGTTTCAGCAAATGGTCTAAGAAATGTTCCCAGCTAAGTGACGGTCAGAGACATCTTCAGTTGTTTGTTCAACACAAAAGAGCGCAATTGTTTCAGGGGAAATTAAGAGATGTCCAACAAAAAGAAAGGATGCCTTTATTTGGTGAGAATTGACTAGGAACAATCGTCCAATTAAGCTTCGGATTTCCTTATGTTGAGTTGAATGCAGGGACTTAACTATTATAAGTTTTTTAAGAAACTTATTGCAACGTAACTATTACGATGCAACAAAAATTTTTTTTGTTGATTTTAATTATTATTTGCAACAATTAATTTTTACGTTGCATAATAACTGTTATGAAAAAAAAAAAAAAAATTTCGTTCTCGATAATTATTATTTTGCAATTTTTTTTTTTACGTTGCTTCATAACTTTTATTTTCGATTTTTTTTTATTTACGTTACCGATAACTATTATTTTCAGAAATTTTTTTTTTACGTTGCTTCATAACTTTTATTTTCGATTTCTTTTATTTACGTTGCTTCATAACTTTTATTTTCGATTTTTTTTATTTACGTTACCGATAACTATTATTTTCAGAAATTTTTTTTTTACGTTGCTTCATAACTTTTATTTTCGATTTTTTTTATTTACATTGCTTCATAACTTTTATTTTCGATTTTTTTTTTTTACGTTGCCGATAACTATTATTTACACAAAATTTTTTTTTTACGTTGCTTCATAACTTTTATTAAAGAAAAAATTTTTTTTTACGTTGCCTTGCCACATTTTGAGTTCAAATTGATTTTTTTTTGTTTCAATACATTTATTTGTGGTACAACAAATTGAAAAACGCAAATTTATTGCAGAAAATCAATTTACACCAACAACTAAAGTGCATTTAAATTTTTGTGCACATGAAAATCGCATATGGCAAACACCTCAGTGTTTGTAATTTCATTTGAAAAAACAAAACCCATATTTATGAAAAAAAAAATTCTTCGGACGGTGGGATTTGAACCTGCAACCTTCGGAATTGAAGCTTGCGTACACTACTGTGAAGCCACAAGCTGACTTAAATCAAGTTAGCAAAATTAGGAAAATAGGATTTTGTTGGCACGTATAAAAATCACATTTTTAGCCACGCGGAAATAAGTTATGCCAATGTTATCACGTGTTATCAATGAAATCAATGATATTCTACGCATTGTCATAACTGTCACCTGCAAGTGAAGTTCAATTTAAGTGAAAGTGAATATTTAAAGTGATTTAAATTTAATATTTAAAGTTATGGGTAGAAAACGAAACATTTTTATTCGCGAGTTTTTTAATTACATAGAATCTGCTAAAATAAGCAAATGCAAAATATGTTCTTCGACATTTTTGGGGCAGAATGTTACCAATTTAAAGAGGCACATGGTTTCCGCTCATTTGGAAATATACCAGCAGGAGCAAACCCAAGAAGAATCGCAAACCGAAATGGACGAAAAAAAAAAAAAAGTTAAATTTTCGTCGGAACTTTCGAAAAAAGAAGTTCTTGATGCTTGCATTGAATTTGTGACGGTGCAATCCCAGCCTTTATCATTTTTTGATTCCAAGGCATTCAAGACGTTTTCGGCTCAGACCTTCAAAGGTTTAAAAATGGAGCCTGTCACTGCCGGAAACATTTGTGATGTAGTCGATGAGCGTTACACCAAAATAAAAACGCACATCGTCCAATCGATGAAGCAGAGAATGGTGTGCATAAAAATGGATTCTGCAACTCGGCACGATAGGTCCGTTTTAGGAATAAACGTTCAATTCATACAAAAGAAGAAGCTCGTGTTTTATACACTCTCTATGAAGGAAATTTGTATCCGGCAAACTGGTGAAAATTTGAAGCAAGAGCTAAACAAAGTTCTGCAAGACTTCGAATTGACAAATAGCCAAATCTACGCAATAACCACCGATAACGGAAGAAATATGGTTAAAGCAGTAGATTTGTTGGCTGCGTCAAGCGAGGAGGATGATTCAGACGATTGTGCAGATGACGAGGAGCTTGATTTGATGCAAGGTGAAGGGACAACTATAACATCAATCAAATGCGCCGCACATACGTTGCAACTTGCGGTCAAAGATTTACTCACGGCAAATGTGACCAAAACCGTTCACCGTGCTCGTGAAGTAACTAAAACATTAAGGACACCTAATTTTCGGTAAGAATTTGTGTGTTATCCTTCCGTTACAAAACAATTTTTCAAACGCAAACACACAATTCAGTCTGTCAGACCGGGTACATAAAACTTTCTTTTTGAGATAGGTTTTTCAAGATATTCGAAATATTTAAATTTTTTTAGTTAAGTGGATTATATTCATGTAAATAAAGTTGAATAATGAAAGTAAAATATGAATTTACTGGTCTCACAGACGAATGACGTGTAAAGAAAGGTTAATACGTTAATACTACGTAAAAATTCTCTTCTTTCTTTTTTCTCAATTAACTTTTTTTGTATACTTATAGACATACATTGAAAATGTTGAATTTGGGAAAACCTCAAGTTGACGTTCCAACCAGATGGAGCTCCACATATAAAATGTTGGAACGACTTTTAAAATTTAAAGATTTTTGCTCGGAGCACTTAAAAAATCCATTGAAGGATGAGGAATGGGCCGAAATTTTAGAATTGGTAACAACTTTGAAACCAATTCATGAAATCACTATCAAACTCCAAAAAGAGCAGCTTGTATTCGGTGATTTCTTTAGAGAATGGTTCACCTTAAAAGTGATTCTCAAATCGAATCAGTCACCTACGGCAACAGCACTCTTAACGTTTGTTTCAAATAGAGAACCTCAAGTTTTAAACAACGTTGTTATGAATGCTGCGCTCTTTTTGGATCCCCGTTTTTACCGTACACTTAATGCAGTGCAGAAAGAGGATGCAAAACAGCATTTAAAGAAGCTTTCCCGGCAATTGATTGCGCTTAAACAGGTTCGTATTTCTTAATAACACATTACACCGTGCGACAGCATTTTCCACACTGGAAAAAATTCATATAGGCGTGAAACTAGACACCAAACAAAGTAATATGCGTACTTCGTTTTTCATTTCTACATCCTTTGTCTTTTTTAAAGGACTTCACAATTTTGAAGGGGATTAAAAATAAAAAAAATATTAAAAAATACTTAACCTAGTTAAAATATGGTGGTATGTATATCAGATGAAAGAGGAAAGACTGAAACATTTAAATAAAACTGATTTTTAATCTATTTGTAAAAAAAAGGATATGAAAAAAGTCCTTTAAACATTTTAATCCTTAATATCCTTGAAAATTTATGTAGAATTTTCTTGAAAAGTAAGTATGTTAGAACTCGAAATCTTCTTGATCATGTGTCAAAATTTCATTACTCTACCTTATTGGTTCGAAAGTTATTAAAAAAAGTGGAAGCTGCAAGTCTAATGAAGAACAAAAATTTTAATTTATTTGCGCATGGATTTTTTCCAGTGTGAACAAAATTTTTCATTTTTGGCACGGTGTTATATTTCTGTGTATTTTCCGAGTAAAGCTATTATGGTATGTTTCCAGGAATTTAAAAATAGTAATGAACATAAACATTCTTTTAAAACTATTTTTAGCCAAGCATTGCATTACCCAGCTCTCCTCCTGTGCTTCCTAATACCCCTGATAATTTGGATATCGATGAATCTACCAGTCACAGTACCACGTCTCTGCTCAAAAATGCTCTGAGGGAACTAGAAGTCGATTCGTCTTCAGATGATGACGTTAGCAATGGGTCATCGCGCGAAATTTTGGCTGCGTATGCCGAAATTGATAATTTTAAACCACAACGTCTAGATATTGAAGCAGACCTACTCACGTACTGGGAGGAGAAAAAGTTTTCCTTTCCTTTTTTGCGACAACTGGCACATATAATACACGCTGTACCAGCTACCCAAGTGACAGTGGAAAGGGCGTTCTCAGCTTTACGACTCACATTACGTGATCAAAGATGTAACCTATCGGATGAAAAGTTGGCGCGCATTATGTTCGTGAAACTAAATTACTCAGAAAATGAATAAAAAAAAAATTCAAGAACGTTCTTTACATTTTATAACACTACTAGCAGGACACCGAGGCTTTGCACGCAAGTTTAAAGCCAATAAATCAAGTTCTTCTTAACTTTTTGTTGATCCAATCAGATTTTTATGAAACAATTCTTATCTCATTACTTCTTATTTGAAGTGTTTTCACCATATTTGAAATCAATAGGCTTATATCAAGTTTCTTCATACAACACCTTAACCCCTGTTTTGCCTCTTTAGACCCCGATTTTCAAAAACTCCCGTCTTAGCGTCTTCATTTTTCAATATGTACCTGCAGTTCAAATTTCATATTTGTAGCTTTGGGTTGGGCGGTGATTAATCAGTCAGTTAGTCAGGACAAACAATTATATATACATAGACTTCTTATTCCTTCACGTGCACGTACAATGCATAGTAATGATTTTGTTGATAACACGTTATAACTGTTATTTACGATTGCTACTTAATAACACGTGATGATATTGATAGAACTAATTTCCGCGTGGCTACTTTTGTATCTTCTTTTTTTCTGACTTCATGTAAGTCAGCTTGTGGCTTCACAGTAGTGTACGCAAGCTTCAATTCCGAAGGTTGCAGGTTCAAATCCCACCGTCCGAAGAATTTTTTTTTTCATAAATATGGGTTTTGTTTTTTCAAATGAAATTACAAACACTGAGGTGTTTGCCATATGCGATTTTCATGTGCACAAAAATTTAAATGCACTTTAGTTGTTGGTGTAAATTGATTTTCTGCAATAAATTTGCGTTTTTCAATTTGTTGTACCACAAATAAATGTATTGAAACAAAAAAAAATCAATTTGAACTCAAAATGTGGCAAGGCAACGTAAAAAAAAATGTTTTCTTTAATAAAAGTTATGAAGCAACGTAAAAACAAAATTTTGTGTAAATAATAGTTATCGGCAACGTAAAAAAAAAAAATCGAAAATAAAAGTTATGAAGCAACGTAAAAAAAAAATGTCTGAAAATAATAGTTATCGGAACGTAAAAAAAAAAAAATCGAAAATAAAAGTTATGAAGCAACGTAAATAAAAAAAATCGAAAATAAAAGTTATGAAGCAACGTAAAAAAAAAATTTCTGAAAATAATAGTTATCGGTAACGTAAATAAAAAAAATCGAAAATAAAAGTTATGAAGCAACGTAAAAAAAAAAAATTGCAAAATAATAATTATCGAGGACGAAAATTTTGTTTTTTTTTCATAACAGTTATTACGCAACGCAAAAATATTTATTACATGATAATAGTTACAGGCCATGTAAAAAAATTTTTATTGGAAATAATTATTATAAAGCAATATTTATAAAAATATCTTAAATAAGGGCAATTTTTTTATTTCCAAAAATATTGATAATAATTATTTTAGGTCTCTGGTTGAATGACAACCAGCAACACTGATCCCTCCACCTAGCCACGTCAAGTCAAGTCATATCAGATAACTTCTCTCTTAATGCAACGCCTTCGACTTTCATCTCATCGTCTTTCGTAATTTTTCAGCCTTTTGTTTGAAAATTCTTTTCACATCATTCATTTCATGATTTCATATTATTTCATATTTGATTCATCTACTGAAATTTCTCCTTTTTTAAACTTAAATCAAATCATTTGTCTTGTCTTCTGTAAATTTCTGAATGCTTCAAGTCTTTTCTTATTTTCTCTAAATTCACTTTGGTATTATTCACTTAGCGGCAATAATGTTCGACCGCCAAGCCGCTCAAGTAGCGCAATCGCTCGTAATTCCAAGCAATTCAATGTTGCGCGAACGCTGCAATTTTTGTCGCCAGAGCCGCTTTAAAGTAAATAAAACTGCAATTCAACAAAAGACAATTCGACAATGTTTACTTGGAGAAAGCATAACGCATTATTTTGCTCGCTTTTACGACCAACAACAGACGCACTGCGCAATAAAACCGACAGCGACAGCAACGAGCGAGCGGCAGCGACCCCGAAATAAATAAATCCGGCCATGCAGCCGGCAAACGCATAAACAAATGCTGAACACACACACACATACTGACTCGTACGCACACATGTTTTATGAGTAATCATCAGCGCCGACTTGCAGCTGCCAGCCAAGTCGGTCTCGCCAGCGTCAGCGCCAGCGCCTAAGTGTATGCTGCGCGCTCGTAAACAGCTTTTGTATTGCTGTGAAATTAAAAAGCGGCCAACATTCACACCGAAACGTTAAAATGTTGCCGCTTTTTGTCCACATTCTGTACGCTTTTCGCGCATCTCGACCGAAGCCGTTTCACGCGGCGTTTGTGTGTCTGTCTGTCTGGTTGTTTGTTTGTGTGCCACGTTCGCCATTACGAAATGCCATTTTGTTGGCCATAAAAATCAATAGAAAGCATTTGCGCCATTTCAGCTAATATTGTTGTTGTTGCTGTTGTTATGATAGCTGCTTCATTTTTCGGTACATGGCAGCAGCGGCGTTAACGCTTCGCAGTTTAATGTTCTTCCGGGTTCCTGCCGAGCGGCCAACTAGTCGCCCGCGCGTCTCTCTGTGTGTGTGTGCGTGTGCGTGTCATGTGGCGCATGTGTTGTTCTTGTTGTTGTTTTCGTTAGCAGTCTATACAATTATGGCCAAGTTTTATGGCTTGTAAATGGCTGCACGTGAGCGTCGGTCTAAAAAGAGCCTGGCGTGCACTTTAATGGCGAATTGAATTTCTCCACTCGGCACCGACCGCCACTCGGCTCCGCCACTGGGCGCTGCAATGCGCATAGAGAATCCACAAAAGTAGCAATTTCCGCGCGCTTACAACATTTCGGGGGCGTTCAAGCGCTGTGCGTGTGTGTGTGTGTGTGTGCGGAATGATGAATTGTTGAGCACATTTATTGGCAGTTGAGTTTTTTCAGCTGCCCGCTTTGTTGTTATTTCGCTACCAACTGCCGTTTCAGTTTATTGTTGATGCAGTAATGGGAAAATTGTAAAACGCCACCAGACATTGCAATGCTTTATGACGCTTTGATACAGCGCTGGCTGCGTCCAGAGAACTGGCCGGCAAATGTGTGGGCGAACGGCGAGTGAGACGGCGCGGCGGGCGTGTTCAAACTTCAAATTGGAATTTTCCAAAGTTGGCTTTTGTTGGCGCGCTCTGGCTGAGATTTGGCTGGCGGGCGTGTCGGTTTGAACGCTTTTGCTATCGGTTTATGGGCCGATTCGGAAGCTATTACAAATCGATGATCATAAATAGTCTGCGCCACATTCATGGAAATGTGGTCATTAAGCGCCTTTTGGTGTGTGGGTAATGTTTTTTTTATTACGTGACCAAAGAAAACATTTTTGTTCACGAAGTTGCGTTGTCCCATTGTGATACAACAATGACTCATCTGTTTGTGTTTTACAGTGTTACAGCTTCATTAGAAGAAGAAAACCCAAATTTAAACCATACATCCAGAGTTGATGCATGACGCCGACGCTTCTTAACCCTGGAATACTAATATTAATTGCAACTGTATTACAAGATATGCGTCGCTACATAAGTATTCCATAGTTACAGATAATTCTTTCAAAAAAAGAAAAGCGTTCACGTTCTATTTGAGCAAAAGTTCTTCTACGCTTTTGAGAGACACAGAGTTGTTTAAAACGATAACAATGACTACAATTTTCCAGTTCGGTCAGTGATTAGCAGCAGCTGTCTAATTGACAGAGCTACCAACTGCCTCACCAGTTGTCTCTACTTTTATTATGAACTAACAAAAATCGGCGGCTTTACACGGAAGTTTGAAGTCAATAGGCCCAATGAATCAAGTTTCTTTATACACTTTAACCCATGTTTTGCCCCTTTCAGACCCCGAATTACTAAAAAATCCCGTCTTAGCGGAAGTTTATTTTCTTAATGTACCAGCAGTTCAAATTTCATGCTTGCAGCTTTGTTAGTTTGGCCGGGGCGGCATGATTCAGTCAGTCAATCGGTTAGTCGGTCAGGGCAAGCAATTATTTGTACATGGATTTGAGGAGTATGGACGGTGCCACGCTCTTTTTAAGCAATGACCAACCCAGTCTTCACCTAGAAGGGTGCGACCCAGTTTCACAGTTCCAAAGTTACGCGGAAAATTTGAGTCACAAATGAATCGGGGATGAATCAGTCAGTCAATCCATTGGTCGGTCAGTTGGATTTTTGTAGTATGGACGGTGCCACGCCCTTTTTATGGTAAATCCAGTCTTCCAGTCGAATGATGCGACCCAGTTTCATTGATGTGGACTTACAGTCATCAAAATTTGTCACGCCCCTTGTCCAACGTCTACAAAACTTTACTAGTAGAATGACACATCTATGGGATGGCGGTATACAAAATTTCAATGCTATCTCTCTTATAATTACGAAGCTATTCAACATTAAATGTTCTAAAGTTACGCGGTAAATTTTAGTCACAAAAATTTATAATTACGCAGCTTTTCAACTTTAAATGTTTGGGTTGGAAACGTTACGTCTAAGCCAGGACATTGCTGTCCTATAGATCGGACCCGATGATATTCCATATTAAAAATTTAAGTTGTAATCGTGACAACTCCCACGCCCACCTATCGGTCGGTATTCACACTATGTGGATTACCGAGATTTAGTCTAGACAAACATTCCATGAAAGATTCAGCTCAATCGGTCTTCTAGTTTTTGAGTTTTGTGACCAACAAACAAACAGACATTCATTTCTTTTAGATATTAAATAAGTCTCCGTTCCATAGTTCCAAGTCTCGGTATTCACACTATGTGGTTTACTGAGATTTAGTCCAGTAATTCCGTAAAAGATTCAACTCAATCGGCCTTCTGGTTTTTGAGTTTTAGTGTCGTGTGACCAGCAAACATACAAACAAACAGACATTCATTTTTATATATACAGATTAAATAAGTCTCAGTTCCATAGCTATGTCCAATTCTTTAGCCTTCATCCGTATTTCCACTTCATCCTTCCAAGCCCAGCACTCTTATCAATGTTCTCTTTCCACTCCAAAGCATTTCCACCATTTCCAAAATCGAAGCTAAACAAACTTCAGAATTGGTTCTCAACACGAGATTCTCACCTCTCACTCACTCATTCGGGTCTATTCTCTCCAATGGCGACAACTTCAGTTTTGCTTCACGCTAGAAAGTCACTTAAAAGGCAGCAAATCCGGCGCAGCGTCCCAATCAGATAAAATCCCCATAGCAATTTTCATAACTTTTGCCCGAAAACTCAGCTCAGCCGCACTGCCCAGCTGGAGCGGGCTACGAGAAATCTACGAGACTGGTAGACGATTTCTCGCAATTCAAAACACATTTTGTCGGATTAAAATCTTGACAAATAACAACCGAAATCTACGTGTGTGTGTGCGCCGGCCATGGCAACTGGCGCATTAGATGCTATCAGCGCCAGTGACAAACACACTGGCGCGCTGGACCGGCGGTCGCCGCGAAACCGCTTAACCCTAATATTTTATGATTAAGGCGATTTAAGCGTCAATATACGTAAATAAAATAAAACTTCTGCTGCAACAACAATGCCAACAAGCGCATTAACCGACGAAGAGCCCAAAGTCCGAAACACATCTTCGGCGCTCGAACTGCCCACAGCCGCAGACACTGAAAAGCGCTGAGAAGGTTGGGGAACGAATGAAACCACTTTAGATTGGATTGGATGTGGATGTGGATGTGTTGGGAAGACATGCCTGGAAAGCGATATTTGTTGTGATTGTTCGTGTTATTGTTGTCGTTGTGCTGTTGACAATATGAAAAAGTTAGGAAAAGCCGCATTGGGGGGGGTGAGGCAGGCAGGCAGATCGTTGCGCGAAAGACATTAACAGATTATTTCGTAAATGCCATAAATGCGTCGGCCGACATATTCTCCCAGTTTAAGTGGCGACCGCATCTGCAACTCCCTCAGCAGCGACTTGGAATGTTCTCCAACTTTTTAACGTTTGCTGTTGTTGTTCTCTGTGTTTTTATTATGTGACCGCAGCTCGTAAAATTCGTATAAAATTTCATAACATTTCCCAACTGCCAGCTGCTCGTTACAGTCGTTGTTGTTGTTGTTGTTGTGGAATTTATTGACTTTTGACTGATTCTTCAAATTGATTGAAGTCTGTTTGATCTTAAAGTTGAAGCTGTTTGGGGTTTTTCTGATGTGCGGCGGCGGCTTTGGCGGCCTTCTGCGCCGTTCGCTGTGATTTATTTCGGTTTGGGTTGTTTTGTTGTGCGGATTAAAATGCTGCGGTTAATTTGTTTGCGGAAGTCGACACAACAACAAGTCGACACAACAACAAGACTCAAAGTCTTGAAAGTCTCAAAGCAACTGCAGTCGGCGTAGGGAATTGATTAAGTGTGGCCACTTGAGGCAGCCATGAAGCGCTGAATGTGCGGTGCGGTGGTCTGGTTCACTGAGCTGCGAATGCTGACAACGCTGGTGCGGAAGATGAAACAGTGCCGCGTCGACTCAAGTGGTCGCCGTCAGTGGCAGTTCACAGGGTCACACAGTCAGCGCTGCACATGAACTTTGCATATGACTGCAGGCGTCTCTAGAATTGAGTGAGACGAGAGAGAGAGGGAGGGAGACAGAAAATGTAGAAGCACTGTTAAGACTGCAATCAAATCTTGAAAGAAGCAAAGGAAATTTAAAAACTACACTTCCGTCGAGTGTAGCCCAAAAATGTTTCAATTTCAATTATTCCTCTTCGCTTCAAACATTCTGCGTGCAAGTACTCCTCGCCTCAATTAATTAGTATTTATTGTTTGATTGACAATGTTTGACAGCAGCATCATTCATTATTGCCCGCATCTCTAACTTTATGTCCCCCCAAAACACGCCAACCATTCAAAGTGCCGCCACAACGCATCGCCTGTCGTCCAGCAACAGTCGGCGGCATTTGCATTTTATGTCTTCTCCTCCTCCCTCCCACACCTAAACACACATTTAGTGGCCGCCGCTCGGTGTTGGCGTTTCGGCGTTTTGGAGCATTTTGAAACTTTGAATTGACTGACGGCGCAAAGCAATAAAATTGACGTTTTTATGATTGTGTGTCAATAAAGACATTAATGATGCCACCGGCGCAGCGCACAACCGACCGGCAGTCGTTTATGACGCCAGAAGCGAAGCACGTGACAATTAGGCAGTTTGGTCAAAGAGCAACACTGGCAGCATTAAAATTAATGAAGCCCGTTTTGGAATCGCTTTTTAAATTTTCCCGTTTACGTTGCCATTAAATTAATTGGCCAGACGCGCGGGCGTCGATGCATTGAATTCTCCTCAAAATAAAAATAAATTACACCGAATTTCCAATCATCGAATGCATAATTTGAATTGTACGCGCCAACCCTTTGAGAGTTGATCAGAAAAATTTCCACTTCCTTTGTTCGAGCTTTCGCAGGATTCATGGCCTGGATTCTTCATTACAATTTGTTGTTGTTTGTCGTTAGTGCTTATGCGTCTTTGCGTTACACAAACACACTATTGATTTTTTGCCTCCCCGCCCCGCTCCGCCCCGCCCCCACTCACCAACTCCCACTCGTTGTTTTTCGTCATCAGTTCCGCTTGCGCGCGTCCCAAATTTTCTTCCTTAATAAAAGCGAAAAACTTCCCTCAACGCTGGGCGCTGTTTGTCGCCGTGCCGCCCCCTCCATCCACTTGCAAACATTTTTATCCTTTGCTGACAAGCGCACATAAGCCATAAATCTTGTTTTTATCCTTGCCGCGCCATACGCACGACCACAAAATCGTATACATTACACACGTCAATGTGTCGGTGTGCGTGTATGTGTCTGTGTGTCTGTGTGCGTCACAGTGCCTTAACTCCTTTGCCGCCATAGAGGCGCAATCGCGCTTGCCGAACGTGCACCGAAAATTCGTTACAAAACAAAAACAAAGCAAAAGTGCAGAAACGCAAAACAGCGAAATTGTCAATTGGCAACACTGCTGCGCCATTCGCGTCTCGCCGCGCCAGCTCCCCAAAGCGTAATAAATTTTAAATCGCATAACCCACATTTCCTTGCAGCTGACTCGCGGCCTTTTTGCGGCACGCAAACTCTCCCCCTCCGGCGCAACTCACATGGGAGAAATTTGTCCCTGGCGCCACAGACAAGTGGCCAAATTTGCGAACCTCCTTCATTTCATGGCACTTTCCCGAGTGGAAAATCGATCGACGAATGGTTCAACATGAGGCTCGACTCGAATTGAGGAAAGCAAATTCGATGCTCTCCGCTGACTAGGAACCGGGTTTGGGACGGGAAGAACAGTTGAGAAGAACTCAATGAGACGAAATAGTTCCTTCTTGTTGATTGAAGACAGTTCAGTTAAGCCATCACTGATGGCGCATTCAGAAGCCTGGAATAATTTCTGGTCATTAACCCAAGCAGGCAGGCAGCCGCCGTAGCTCAGCTGGCTAGTGCGTTGGGCCGCGAGTCAAGACTCCGCGAGTTCAATACTTCGTTGCGTTAACACCGAAAAAAAAAGAAAAACAACAATTTTTCTTTCGGCGGCTGTCCTCTCAGCAGGAAATGGCAAACCTCTGAGAGTAAAATTTCCTATGAAAAAGCTCCCACCTCGCCGTTCGGAATCGGCATAAAACTGTAGGTCCCTTCCACCCGCGTACAAATTCACACGCACAACATAATGGTTACGGGTAGCTGCCTTAGTCGCGATATCGGGCTGTAGTGCCAGTCAAGAAGAAGAAGAAGAAGTCATTGACCCATGAGATTTTAAACCTTTTCCTCTCATCTACCGATCGACGGATGTGGCAATAATCGTAAAACCCCTAATATCTCTCAAATCGAATTTGTATTTGCTCTGATAAGTCATTCATGGGCACAATTGAGCGCTCGTAGTAATTTCGCTGATAGGGTTGGATGACAGACCCTGGTTAGGAATCGCCGCAGTGGTCGGAGGTGTAATGCTCTGCCAACACCACAGGCACTCCCAGAGAGAGCTGCTGTGAACGCGTGCTCAGAGCTCTGGGATGTATCTCGTAATCAGTGGCGCACACAGGATTTCATGCTGTGGGCTTCTGCGTACAACTTTTGAGTAGAATACCATTCGAAACCATATTTTGTACCAGCATTTTTTGAATCCCCAAACCACCCCGCTCCCCCTCACTGTGCGCCACTGCTCGTACACAATAGCTGATGGAGCTAAGTAGTAGTAAATAGCTCTCAAGAGATCAAGTTTTGGTCCCACTGGATCTCTCAGCACCTTCTATTCAGGCCTTAAACCAGCTGTACCGGTGATTAGGACCACAGGGCTCTTCGTGTCAGGATCTCATATGTCAGTACGGTAAGACCCTGGCTGTGCCTTCTGGGATATTGCCCCTTAATCCTTCTTAAATACGTAATACGTTATCTTACTATCATTTTCCCAATAATATGGAACGAGAAAATACATCCACCAGGCTCGTGCCCCGGGACTCTCTCCTCTCTTGTTATCTTACTATCATCGTCCCAATGATTTGGAACGAGGAAATGTATCCATCAGGCTCGTGGCCCAGGACCCTATCCTCCTTTTACTTCTTTGTAATTTCGAGAGATTAAACACAGCAAATCTTCAGTGCAAATAAATCGACTTTGGTTGCTTGAAAGCCCTTCAAACCGTTTGCTTTTCCTCTGTCCACTCACTCTCCCCCCTCGCCCGTCCCCCTCTCGTAGTGCGCTCTGTTGCACCCGTCGCTCTCTTGTCCGGCCCGAAAAGACTCGCATAATGCAAATTAATTAAAGTCCCCCGTAAAGTGTAGTTGAAATGTCATTTAATATTAGCCGAGCAGGATCGGCTGTCACAGCAGTGCAATGAATACGTTATTATGCTCGTAGTCCGGCGACTTGGAGCACGCAACCGCACGCACCGGCGCACACACACACACACACGCATACACGCATATGTTCGCTGAGAAAACACAAAATGGACTGCCAGGACGTTTGCGATTGCGGCCGACACAAAGCCGTTCATTGTGGATGGAGAAATGTGCTGAATACGCAACAAAAACAAACAATGCGTAAACAATACGCACAAACACACACATGCACACGTGTCCGTGTGTGAGTACACAAAGTATGTAATTTATGCATTAAATACGCATAACGCACAAACATTCCGGCAAAGCCACATAAACTGGCCGAACGAATGGAGTCGGAGCCTGGTTGAGATGAGTATTTGTGTGCAGTGCAAATGTGTGAGTGTGTGTGAGTGTGTGAGGTAGCTTACCAACTACTTACGAAGTGCTTAACCGCAAAAGCGTAGTAAAATACAGATAAACACCATTAAAGCAACACAACTACAATAGAAAAACTCTCGCACACACACACACATAGAGAGGTGTAGTAGGGGTGGCCGCTGCCAGTAATTTGATATTCCTTTTTATAAGCGCAGCGCGCTAATTTCACCAGCGGCTCCGGCCCGCTTTCGCGCAGCAAAAGGATTATTCCTGCTTTGTGCGTCGACTGTTTTCATTTTGTGCTCCATTACTTGTCCGCTCTTTGTTGTTCCCTTTGGTTTTCTTTCCATTTTTCACTCGGCGCGTTTTTGTTTTTTTTTTTGTTATTTTGCTATTTGTTTTTGCTGCCTTCATGGCCACTTGCCACTTGCTAAGGTTTCATTCGGTTTTATTGTGTCCTGTCGCTGGCCTGGCAACCCTGCTGGCCTGCAGACAGTTTTAATAAACTACAACACGACAACAGTGGCCTGTCAGCGCCGACGCACAAACGAGCCCCAAAACCGAACAACGGACGGGCAATTGGACAGACGGACGAGCGGCCTTTTATTTCGCTTAATGGAATTTGAATCCTTGCAAGCGTCGCTCTCTGCCACTTTAGCCACACAGTTTGCCTCGGTTGTTGGTTCCAATCAGCTGTTTGTTGTTGCAGCGGGAATATGAGAAATCAAATTAGCTCAATGAACATTTACGCAATCATGTGAAATTTTTGTACTTGCACATTTGCGCTTGAATTTCACACATACTTGCAACATATGCCTGACCCACACACATACACACACACACTCATAGCGATGTGTGTGTGTTTCACTCTGTAAGCAAAGAAGCCAATCATTTTGTCGCTGTTGCGTTGATTTTGCGGGTTTCGTTGGGTAATTTTTGGCCGTAAATTGCCAGCCCGCACTTCCCCTCCTCTCCCCTCACCGACCCGCTTCACTCCAACTGTCCAGCGGTTGTCGGGCCAGCTCATCCTTTTCGTTATTACGTCGACGTCTGATGTGCGTTCGACGTACCCTTTCATGGGCCGTTGTCAAGTTGTCGTTGTTGTTGTTGTTGTCAAGTTGATATGCAAAGGTGAACGGCTGCGTGCGTGCGTATGTGTGTGTGTGTGTGTTTTGGTGCTTTTCAATTTGTGCACAATTGACATTTTAAATTGTTGCTGCCGGTGTGCCCGTCGCCTGTCTGCGTCTGACTGTTTGTCTGCCTGTCAAAGTTGCTCGCTTTCTTGCTGCCCCTTTTTTTCTGCTGGGCCTTTTGTGTTGTTTTCTTTCGTCTTCGGCTGCCGGCCAGTGGCTTTTGTGGAGCGTTTAGATTAAATTAAAAACTTTGCTGGCGATTTTGTGGGGCTTGAAATGGAATTTATTGCCATTTGGCTGATGGAAATGTGGCTTTTAGTGGCAGATATTTATTTGCTGCCGCTGCCGCTGCCGACTTATTGAATTGACAATTTTTGACTCGAGCTGCCAGACAGTGCGCCCATCACGCACTGTGGGGCTTCAATTCAATCTAAAACGGAAAAATTGTTCAAAGGAAACAAGGAGGGGAGAGCAAGTGGAAGGAGAAGAGCTGAATAAAATTGTGAAAAAATAGCCGAATTGGAAATTTGAAGAAAATTTTAAAGAGATGCAAGAGACAAAGGAATTCAAGGAGTGAGAGAACTCAAAAATTTAAATTATTTATTATGTCCTTTGAGTTGATAGTTGAGGGTCGAACCTGAAAATGTTGGGTCCAAGCAAATCGCTTACAATTACTATTTACAACAAAAACTCAAAGTTTTCTTCTCCAAAGTTGCAAGGTCTTTGTTCAAAATAAGCGCAAATCAGCACAGATTATTGGCAACAAAATAGCAAAGTGCTAATTTACAATGCGCTTCTGCTTCTTCTCTGCGCCCACTTGTCATAAGCTTCGCTAATGCTTCGACTTTAGTGCTCATTCAGCACGTTCGATGGCTGCCCACAAGCGCACAAAGCGCACAACCGAACTTGGATTTATTGCGCCACAATCCAAACGCAGCCATCATAATCGGCGGCAATCATCGTCATAAGTTGTAAAAGTAATTTTAATTTCTCGACAGCAAATAACTTGAATCACGTGTTAGGCGCGTAATTACACGGCCCGACCGCCAGCAAGAAGAAGAAGAAGCCGGCCTACACACGCCGCCACTCAGGCAGTCACCCAGTCAGCCGTTGCAGCGACGCGGCCGTAAATTAAAGTAATGCAACAGTTGCTGCCGCCAACTGCAACTTTTTGCCAGCACTGCTGTTTGGCCATTTTTCAATCTTTTGTCTGTTTTTTTTATGCCTTCACAATGCGTCAAGAGCAACATGCCACAATTTGCAGCGTGTTGCAGCATCAGCAAATGGCTGTCTGTCTGAGGAAGCGGCAATAAAACCGCTTTGCGATCATAAACTCGATTACGCAACATTTTACACAACAACAAGAACAACAACACTAGCAAACGAAAGAACATCAGCAAATTTCGAGCGTGCTGCAACAATCGGCGGCGGCACACGTACGCGTTTGTGCAACACGGCAGCTTTGCAAAGTGCCAGCGCTGCCCCGAAGCTCCAATTTCCCTCACACTTTATGATTATAAATTGAAAGAAAATCACAGAGTTTTCATGGAAAATTGGCGCACATTCAGCGCAACTGATAATTTTTCTATTTAAAAAGTTGAAGTGGCAGCCAGCGGCCAAGGCAGAAAAAATGCAACAATGCGAGTTAAAATATTGGGTCGTCTTGGAAGTAATGCGGTTTTCAATAAAGCTTGAAGTCAGATATCTTTTTGTATTAAAAACTTTCAACTAATCAGTAAATTGTTGTTTGATTTGATGTGGGAATTTCTGGACTAAAATATTGGTTCGATTCTCCAGACAACCGAGAAGATTTGAATAGAATTTGAACATCTGATGGAGTAGTGCGGTTTTCAATAAAGCTTGAAGTAAGATATCTTTTTGCTTTAAATACTTTCAACTTGTCAGTAAATTGTTGTAAGATTTGATGTTGGAATTTCTGTACTAAAATATTGGTTCGATTCTCCGAGGAGATTAGAGAAGTGAACAGAATAGGCGAACATCTGATGAAGTCTCATTGCTTGTGCGATGACCCAATGTGCGCCGAGAAGAGAAAGGCAAACAAAGACCAAAGCATGGCGGAAGAAAAGAACGAACGGATCACAGCAAAAGCCGCAGCGCAGGTTTGGCGCGCTGGAAAAGTGGTTAATTACAGCTTTGCTTAAATGACGGAACGCTGCGTGCGCGCTCGCCCATTATCCATAATTATAGCACAACTGGCCGCCGAGGCGTCAGAGCACAATTCGCAAAATTACACAATTCGAGAACGAAGCGAAAAAACACAAATTAGCACAGAACAAACACACATCGCGCTGAGCGGCGGCGGCACAGCTGCGCCACTGAGCGACAAGCGACCCGATTGGCGAGCGTTGCGTAAAATCTGCGACTAATTTAAATTGCATTCTTCTTCTTCTTCTTCTTCTTCTTCTTTCGACATCTTCGTTTATCAGCTCAGCTGTCGGCTTCTGTCCTCAGCGGCATAATCCGCTCCGAATAGTTTGTCTGTCGCTGCCATAATGCTGACTTTTCACGCGCCGCTTAACTAACTGCGAAATTGCAAATTTTCTGCGCTCACTCCCACGCAGCGCAGCAGTGTTGCAGTTTTGATGTTGCAACATCGATAGGTTTTAATTTCCTCCTACTTATTGCGATTTGCGTCTGCACAGCTCGACCCATAATTCGCTTCCGCTTGGGAACTTTGTTGCTGTTGCTGCCACAGCTGCTCATTGCGACGCACTGTTGCATGTCATTATTATTGGCAATCGGGGTCGTTCTCGCTGCTGTAATTAAGTTGCATGCCGCCGACTTCATTTCGATGTTGCTGATAATTTGATTTTTATGAAACTGTGTTGTTTTAATTGCTCATTGAAGGCGGAAGAAGCGATCGACCATTAAAGTTGGATTGAGTGATAATTTGGTCGCATTAACCCTTCTTTGGAGTAGTTGAATTTTTCAATTTTTCATTTGCCGCTGCCTGTTTGTTCGTTCTGTTGCAATTAATGTGCAACAAAATTCGCCAAAAATCAATTTGAATATTTTCGCCCGTTGATTGAGTGCACCGAAGTGTGAGGCATTCTTCACTTTGAGTTTGGCTTTTTCTGATTACTTTCAAGAATTGATTCCGTAAGTGATTGGCGCCCTTTCTCCGCTCCTCTCCTCTTCTCTTCACAAAATCAAATCGTTTGCTTGCCGGAATACGAGAATATTTGTGAATGCGCGCACACAGCACAAACAAAAGCAAAACTGAGAAGAAGGAGAAGGAAAATATTTATTTTATGGGCCGCATGGCTGACTGGCTCGCCAACTGACTGACTGACTCGTAGTCCTGTGGGGATTTGTGCAATAGGCACTCAAAACGCTTGTCTGATTCCATTCGCAGCGCGGCCAGCAGCTGGTGGCGGCCACGGCAGACAGCGCGTAGCTTAAGTAAAAAAATGTTCTAAACGATGGAACCAACAACAACAAACCAAACATGACAAAACTTTGCGTTCGAAACGAACCCTTTGCGCAGCTTTTGCTCGTTCAATTTTTGCGTTTCTCGGCCGCTGCGTTCGCTGCTTTCGCTTCTTGCTTTTCTTTCTTTTTTCAGCTGATGGCAATTTGCATATTTATTCCGCTCGTCCTTTTTTATTTTTCTTGCGCGCGCGAATTATTTTCACCTTACGTCAACAAGCATTGAGTCCTTGCAATCTGCATGTCGCGTTGTTGTTCTCCGTTCAACGTGATTTATGTGATGGCGTCTTTGCGCGTATCGGCGCGCGTTATTTGTCTTAGACAAATATTTGTGGAAACAGGGGAAGGCAAACAGGTGAGGGAGACACAACGCGAGGTGAGAAACGAAGCAGGGCAAAGGTCGCAACCGCAAAGTATGCGACGCAGTTGGCATACGAAATGGCAGATGAAGTTATTTGTATGTGCCACGCGGAATTCCGAGTGTGTGTGTGTGTGTGTGTGCGTGTGTGTGAGGCCAATGCAAATGTTCGCATTCATTTGAATTTATGATTTCTCACGTCGGGTTGCGCGCTTCGGTGTTTGTTCGCCACGCTTCATTCATGCAACGCGATTCATTCATATTTACAGTTTTGCTGCGCGCTGAATTTTAATTATTCGAAACGCGCATTCGCAAACATTAACGAATGCGATTCAATATTTGCACACGGCACAACTGCAACAACTGACTGCAGTCAGCCCAAAAGCAGACCTCGAAAAACAGCTGCTGCTGCAGCCACAGTTGGGTCCAACGGCAAAGGTCGCTTAAGTTGAGTTTGTGTTGCATACTTTTTGGCATTGCTGCAGCCTCTGAAATGTTCGTTACGCTTAAGTGCTGCTTGCCACATGATTTTGCTAGCAAATGTGAGGGAAAACATTGCAAAAATTATGCTGGCATGTGGCAGGTGTTGCAAGAACCACAACAACGACAACAACTCGGTAGTCACATTTTTACGAATACAATTTTATTAGCCAATTCGTATTGTGGACCGTGAGGGCAAATGTTGTGGCAAGTGTAACGTGCAAGCGTCGACTGCCACTTCCAGACCACTTTGTTGTTGTTGTAACAAACATTCTGCACATCTTATGGCCGCTGTGGAAAGTGGAGTTGGTGGCTGTTGCATGCGGCAACATTATGTAATGGACCTGTTGGCGTGGCCTAATTGCCACTCGGCTGCCGCGGCATGAAAATCTAAATTGCTGATTTTCAATTAAAAAGCAAACGATGATGGAAACAAAAACAACATCGATAGCAGTAACCAGTTGCGCTGCAAGTGAAGACAGGAAGCAGCGAATAAATCAAGTCGGCCCGCGGCCAACAGCAGCGGCGATTATGACTGGAAACGGTGGCCAGCACCGACTGGTTGGCTGACTGGCGGTTGCATGTGGCAACGTTGTGACGTTTATGGCGCTGCGTTGCTGCGACGTTGCGGCTTTGGCATGCGGCATGCCACGCCTGCCATTTTTGTGCACTTAACACGTCGACTTGCGCCGCAAGTGGGCTGCAATTATTGTTGCTGCCGGGCGCATTCCGGACAAGCGTGCAACGCGCGCGCTGCATGCCACAGAGCGCAACGCTGACGCAGCTTTCATGTGCGCGACGAATGTTGTGTCGCTTTTGTCACCGCGCTTCTTCTATTGACTGGCTGCAGCGAAGGCCGCACGTACCACAGACGCATGCCCCATATGCCGCAAATGTTGCACATGCTGCGCGCGGTCGCGCTGTTGACACATTCCGTTCGGCGCCAGACGCCGCCAGTCAGTGTCGCACAGTCTGCACTCTCAACTTGACATTACCGCATGTTGCAACATCATGTTGCACGCTGCCGTACATGCACAACTTTGCGGCACGTTTAATAATTCAAAACGTTTACTACCGCAGCGCGTCACGTGGTGTGGCGGCTGTCGTCATTGGTTTTGTTGTTGCTGTGTTACGTTTGTGGCCAACGCACAGCTTAAGATTTCCGACACAATGCGGCATGCAACATTGGCCGTGCTGCTGTTCGACAGTATGAGCGTCGTTATCGTTGGTTTGCTGTCGTTATCGGCGTCGTCATCGTTATCTCTGTTTGCACAATTTCATTGCAGTGTGGCATGCAACACGAGTCTTGATGCCATAAGCTGCAAGCAGTTGCACTGAGATGTGGTGTTTGGTTGTTGTTGTTGTATTGCATAAATGACGACTCGTGTGTGGAATAATTAGGGTTTCAATGGGACACAGAACAAATAGAATCCGAATCCAAAATCCGACTTTGACTCACTTGAATTCTTCTTCTTTCTTTCTCTTTTCAGCACAGCTTACATACGTGTCACATAATTGCCGGATCAGCAGGAACTCGATGTAAGTTTTTGCACTGATTTTCTATACAAAAGTTTTTTATTTGCCACACGCAACTGTTGCAATTGCGGCGCTAACTAAGCTGCCGCAAGAAATCCGTTTAGGTGGCAATTAAGTGATGAAGCATAAAGTGATTTCAACCCATAAATGCACGCAACAACAACAACAATAACAACAGCAACGCATCGTGCCACAGCATCCATTAAGCGCTGTGGCTGCCACAGGCTGCGGCAGCTAAAAATAGCGACGGCCGCATTAGTGGCAACGCAGGTTGACACCTCGGACAGACCGACAGGTGCAACATTGTTGGCACTGAGGGCTTCAACACATGTTCGCCACTGTCGGGCGATTTGGCAGCGCGTCAGAGCCCAACGCGTCGCCCGCTTTGCAGTTGCTGTCGCCGCGTGCAATATGCAAATTGCTGCCGAGTAGCGGCGCTGCGTTGTCTGTTGCAGGATTTAAGGTGTTTTTATTGGTGTGCAGCTATTTTTGCCTCGCACGCTGCCGCTGTTAATAGTTAATGCCGCATGTGTTGCAAGCGTGGCCCTGCTTATGTGTGTGTGTGTGTGTGTGTGAGTGTGGCTGGCATTTTTGCTTTGAGTTGCAAGAAGGAATCGCATAAAAGCATTTCCGCTTTGACACGATGCCGCTCTGCACTTTCTGTCTGTCTCTCTCTCTCTCTGTCTATGCTTCCCACTCTCGTCCAATGCAGACTAAGTACGTGTTGCAATGTGTGTGAGGAAAAAATAAAACTTTTAATGAGTTCACGTGTTAATAGGCAAAGAGATTTTCCGTCCTGTGGGAGCATTTCTCGCTTTGCTGTCGTTTCGTTGTCAGTTCAAAGGAATTTGTTGCTATTTTTGCTCAACTGAACGGCGCAATTTGCATGCACTTTTGATGAAAAGTTGAGATTTATGGAAATAAGCTGTGCTATGTGGCGTCCACTTATGTGAATCTGCCGCGTAATGTTGCCACATTTAAGCTGTTTTCATCAGATTGCTGAGACTTTGAGAATTTGTAGTCAAAAGAGCGCAGAAAATTGCTAAAAAAAACTAAAACATTTTTCTTACCTCAAGCGAAGCTGGGGAAGGACCACTAGCAAACTTTCTATTTTTTCATTATTCTAAAACTATTTCTTTAAAAATTTAAAACCTCCGATAGAGGTCTTAGAGGGTTTAGAAGTAAAGCAAAATATTCCAACTCCAAAAACTAGTAAACTAAATCATTTGTATACCTTTGTAGCTTTGTCAGCGTTTGACTTAATCGGAGGATTGAATACCGAGTCTAGTCAACTCTCAGTCACACGCCTCATCGATTATAGTCTCCCGCCCAACTCTGCTGTGCAGTTTTCCTTTCCCCGAATCATATTTGCCATACTTTGTATTTTTTGTATTTGTTTTTTTTGCAAAATTCGCTTATGCCACAACGCCCCTCAAAGTGACGTGTAACGAATTGTCAGCCTGCCTCCGCTTCGCTCCGTTTACACTTCATGCTGAGGACAAAGCCGAAGGTGTGCCACATGTGATGCTCATTAAATGCATGTTGCGTGCTCTTAGCTGAAGGTGGCAACTACCTTCGAATGCTGAAAGTGGGATCAGTTCAGTGGGAAACACATGCGGCCGTGGAGCGCAGGATGCCAACTGAGGTGCGGAAGAATACAAATCGAATTCGACTCAACATACAAAAAAGGCAGCTGAGGCAAAGGCAGCAAGCAGAGATGGGGAGATGGAGGATGAGGCAGCGTGCACGTCACTTATGGCACATCATTAAAATAACCGCAAAGCATACACAATAATAAACTCACGCACATGACGCACGGTGCGTCGCACGCTGAGGCCGCGCACAACGCGCCCAAGCAATGTGCGTTGAGCGGCTGAACGTCTGAGGATGCGGATGCGGATTTGTGGCGATGGGGCACGCAAGCTTTTGGTAATAGATTTGTTTTCCGCCCCCTTCGGCCCCGCCCTATGTGCAACAAAGACAAGTGGAGCAGCTGCAAAGCGTTCGACGCACCAGAACGTCAGAACGCGGCCACAATGTGCTCGGCCGCTCAAATGGAAATGGCACAGAGCGAAGAAAAGAAAGAAAAAAGGCAACGTTTGAACGGAATTTGAGAAAATATATTCAAATATCTGCGCTGCAGCGAGTCAATTATGTTGTTGCCATTGTCGGTGTTGTTACAACTACAATTTGATGATGTTGTTGCTATTGTTGGCATTTGAGTGACTGGCTGAATTGGCGGCTGGGCTTTGTATGCGGCACAAAGTCGTAGTCGCGCGCGCGCTGGGCGGTGCGGCCGCATGCGAGCCAGCTGCCACACAAAGCGTGCGGCATCGGGGAGGGGAGGGGAAGCCTGCACGGGGCACTACAACAAAGCGAACACGCAAAGCTGCGTCATAGCGAAATTAAAATATGAATTGAAAGTTGCCAGCTGACGGCGAAGCGGCGACAGTGGCGGCGGGGGCGAGCTGGCTGCAAATTAACATATAACATTTTTCTTGCTATTGCTGCTGCTGCGAGCATTGTTGTTGTTGTTGTTGTTGTGGAGTGCGCGATTAAATGAAGCGTTGCATGTTGATAACCGAACAAAAGCGAGCGTGATGTGCCGCTGATGGGACGCTGACGATGGCGTTGACGATGACGACGCCACACACACACGCACACACACAGAAACACACAAAGCGACGCCGCTGGTGGCGTTAATGTTCATTACCAAAAGCAAAGTGTTTTTTCTTTTCATCGAGCAGCACCAACAACAGCAAAAATCCAAAAAGCTGCTGAGTAGCGATGATTTGCCAAAACGCAACAAAAGCAGCAACAACAATGCGTCGCATATGATTTCCAAATAATGCTCGGCAACGTGACTGGTAGGAAATGCGTCGCTTTTGTTGCCGCCAGTGAATCAAATGACGAGCGGCCAAAAGCAGTCGCCCGACTTGGATAACTTGTGACGACGCTCCACCTTCGGCCGCTCCAATCTGGCTCGACTTGTTTCCCCCTCTCGTCCATCACGCGCCGCTTTTCCATAAAGTTTGCGCACCAACTCCGGCTGACGTGCAACATTTCAAGTCAACGTCGGCTGCCGGCCAGAAGTCAGCGGCTTTTGTGGCAAGTGGCCGCTGCTTTGCATACCGTTATTAATTATTTCTTTCTTCTTTACTTTTGACACGCCACGTTGCATAAAGCACTCTCGACGCGCTATCGGCGGCGCGTCACTGAGAGCGAGAAGCCATCAGGAAACATAAAAATGCATGTCGCATTTTGTGTGCTCGCTGCGCTTCGTTGCGACCGCATTATTTGATCCGAAATGTCGCATTGCTGCACGCGAATCGAAAGTGCAACTTTAAACTGCTGCGGCCATCACCAATACGACAAACACACAAACACACACACACACTCACACAGATAGGAAACAGATGAAGGTAGACACGTTGGCTGTCCGACTGCCGATTCGCATCTGCAGTGAAGCAAATTAATTTGTCCAGCGCGCCGGCTGCTGATTCGCATTAAATCGAATTGCGCGCTGCGGCGTGCAGGCGGCACCACACCAACTGACTGACTGACTGACTGACAGACACTCGCTGTTACACAATTATACGATAACATTTCCGCAGCGCTGCACTTGCCGCATTACATTACATTACGCACTCGGCAACAACAACAACAATGCAAATATTAAAGTGCAGCCGCGAAGTAAAGCGGCCGACGTGTGTGTGCAACAAATAAACTGCCACAGGCGATGCAACTACCGGGGACACTGGGTCCAATATGAATTCTGGCAACCCTGAAAGGAGTTGCGTGCACCCAGGACGTCAAAATCTTCAAGTAATTTCAGCAAGGAAAAAGCCTGAACCTTGCTATGGTTGAAGGAGACTTGAGAGCCAAAGACTTCAAATAGTATGAGAAGAAGTTGCACTCAGTCGAAGCTTTATACGAGTGAGCTAAATTTTTACTAAAATCATACCTAATTAAAGTAGGAAATTACAATAAATTTTATAATTATTTAATGTTTGTTTAACCATTCGGGGGTTTTCCAATCCACATCGAGGCAGGGTTCGTATATTTTTCTTAAAATCTCTATTGGACAACTAGGAATGCGTCCAATGGAAGATCAGGTAAGTTTCATTGACTAATTTCAATCAACTCCCATTACCTCTGAGGTTAAAATGGCTTCCAGGGCACAACAATTGTCAAAAGACACCTAGACTAAAAGACAAAAGCCAGTGAGTGCTTTGTGATTCCACTGAAGGTGAAAGAGATCCATTTCCATTCAAACATAGTTGCCACTTAACCAAAATTTGTTTGCTTGATAAGTTTGCTTGACGTTTGAATAGAAAAACAGAGATAATAAAAGAGTACAATGCATTCCCAGGAACAGTACCTGACACTTCGAGGTAAATAAATAATTCACAATGAAGAGGATACAAGAATAAAAATCCAATGCAATCCAATCCAATTAGGAGCACCGGCCTTTGCAAGACTAGAACAGGTCTCGAAGAAAGGCACTTTGGAAGTTTGTCAGATCAGCCTAAACGGAACTGCGGCTGGCATCGCTAAGGACCCAATAGGGTACAAGTTCAAGTTTGCAAGCAACAAAAATTGTAACAATTTCGATGTAAAGTTAGCAAATGCTAAAAATCGCCATTCAAGCTTTGTCTTCAATTGAAATTTTTTTATTTTCTATTCTGCCAAAAAAAACTAAATTGATTGCCCCAAAAAGGATCTCATTTGTCCAACCGGTCAACTCAGCTCGAAAAACACTCAACTCAGGCATGCGGCCATTAATTGCTATTATAGCAACGTTTATAGCACAATTTATAGCACAGTTAATAGCAGAGTGTGTGTGTTGCAAATGTGAATCTTTGTGTGTGTGTGGCTTTCTTGAGTGCATTCGACTTGACTAGGAATTCCATACGCTGCCGATAAATGTGCAATTTTCCTTAGCTTTTTGTTGTTGTTGTTGTTGGATCTATATATTCTCGAGATTGAGCAATTCAATTTGAATTTAGCCTCTTTGCAGCTGATACCCGGACTGATGGAATTGATTTGTAGCGCTCGCCCTGCAGTTTCTTGCTCAGCTCGATGCCACCTCAGCTTTGTTTATTTGCAATTGAGCTGCTGCAACAACAACAACAACTACTATAATGGCAGCAAATACACTCGAAATCGACATACGCAGCGTCGCAAATGGACAAACAAAAGCAGACGCGGTTAGGTGTGGAGGGGTTTCGGGGGATGGAAGGGCACAGCACTTTTTTGGTAGCAAACAAATTCGCAAATTGAAATTGAATGCACAAACACTAAAAGCATTTTGTGCAGTTTGGGCAATAACCAAAACAACAACAACAACAGCAGCAACACTGCTGCAAACCATTGCAAGTTGTTGACGGCCTACAGAGAGCCAACTGGAAAAATTTGTCAATTCATGGGTTAATGGCTTGAAAGACACTTGAAAAGTGGCTCGAAGGGGCCACAGGGCGTCAAAGATCAATTTTGGAGAAGAGAAATTTGAATAAGAAAATGTGAGAATTTTTCTAGGAAAGCCAAAAGTCTATAAAATAACAATTTTTTAATTTAATTATAATTTTATTAAATGTTTTCTTTCAATACTTTTGAAAGAAGGAGAATGAGCTTTCGAAAATCTTAATTATTCTAAAATTATAAAATTTTTTTGGACTTAGAACTTTGTGCAAGTTAGTTGAAGAAATTAAGTGAGTACAAGAACATTACTTCGTTTCTGCTCCATTTCAATCGCACTTTGAAGTATGGAAGAAATATTTCCACCCAAATATTGGACCCCAAGAATGTTTCGTAATTTTCCTGCCGCTTATTTTTTCTCACTGGATTACTGCGAGTGTTGGTTGGAATGCAGCTGAACTTATTCTCTGTTCTGGCCAAAGGAATAATTTCGCTTATTTCGCCCAGTCACCTGGTCAATCCGTCAGTGTGACTGTGTTTTGCAAACACAATTTTGTGCGTGAATTTTTCTATCAGCTTTAGTGAAATTATTATCAAAAATGCATTAAGAGAAAAATTTTATTTTTGTTTCATATTGAGAAATGTATTCGATCGAATTAGAAAACTTTCAAAGCAATGCCAGAAAGCCACACTGACAACGAGTGGGTTAAGGCCCAACAAGAGCCACTGACATATGTCGAATCGCACAACAGCGCCAAGAGACACAACTGTGCCACATTAGTACCGTTGTAATTGTCACAATTAATCAGTATTTGAATAAAATTGGCGCTGCCGCTGCCGTCGCATCGAACCGAAACTGTCACAGCAAACGCCAACGCTGCGCGCCGACGACGACTACGACGACGAAACGGGGCCAATAAATCAACGCCGATCCGGCTCACTTTCAACGCGACTTTGCGTGCTGCCAGCGTACGAGCGACAATGAAAGGATGTTGCACGATGCCGGCTGCATGCGCGTGCAACACCCACACACACACACACAAACTACAAAACTAAAGCTCTGTCTGTTCGTTCGTCTGTCTGTCCGTTTGTCTGTCTGTCGCCATGGCGTCGACGCGCACATCCGTGTGTGGCGCGAATGCAAAACGCTGACAACCGACAACCGCATGACGAATCTGCCGGCTGTCATGCGCGCATATGTGACATGTGTCGGCTGCGGGTGCAAGTGTGGGTGTCGCTTAGTCGCTGCTCAAACAAACGCGGCGCTGCGCTTACGGCATTAGTGTTGTTTACAAAGTGCCGAACCCGCCAGCAGCCAGGAGCAGCTTTTCTGCATCGCTCACCAAATATGAATTGGCGACGGCAAAGAAGCGGAGCTAAGCGGCTGTCACTTTCTCGGCGCGAGCATTTTCGCCGGCGAGCGGAGCTGGCGACGGGCACACTCTGTCCGACCAGACGTCAGCCGGCGTGATTGATTTATGGCAGCTCATAAAACGTCCTCTTCAGCCGCCGACAGTCTGGCAGCCAGTCGGCCCACTCAGTCGAAACTATCGCAGCACAGTCTCAGTGTAGCGGCCAAGGTGACCAGCCGTCTTGCAGCGCCAACTGGCACCAAACAAATCAAAGCAAGGCGGCAGCAAACTTTCGAACACAGCGTCCAACAACAAACTTCTGTCGACGACGCGACGCAGGGTCAGCGTGCCAACAAAAACAAAGCCCAATTCTAATAAGCGCACAAGAGCGCCGTCTGCGGGCGTTGAGATATTTCGCCTAATCCGGCGTTGCGAAGCCGCAGCGCGTAAATGTTTGCAAGGCTTTGTGTGTATGTGTGTGAGTGTGTGAGTGGCGCTGCAAATGCTCATCGCCGCTTTATTTATCTGCCAGACGGACGTGTCGTGCTTGCCTTGACGCCGCCGTGGCCGCACAACGAGCACATTTCCTGCCACCACCAGTCGGGCCCCAGCGCCCGTCCACTCGCCCACCCGAATTTCCGAAAAGACAATAAAAATATTTTCCGTTTGTTGAGCACTAAATCGTGCTCACGTTTCCACTTTCGAGCGATGTCGAGTGCGCGCCGCAGTCCGCGCCCGGCCGCCGCTCTTGCTCGACATTCATTTGCGTCCGTCCGCGGCGCGTGTCTTTCGTGTTTGTGCGATTAAAGCTCGTAATGCCTTTTACGGTTATGCGCTCGTAACGCAGTTGTGGCACCGCTGCAACAGAGCGTTTTGAGGTTATGTTACTATTTGCGGCTGCAGAGCGTAGAATGGAAATGCTTTAAGGGATTTTTAAAGAAACTATTTGATTAAGCAAACACAGATGATTCAAATTCAGTCCAACTATGATTTGTCTCAATTGTGACATTTTTAGTGATTAATTTCGCCAAAATCCTCTTGAAACAAATGACACCAGTATTTGAAGATTTGATTAAATTTAACCTTTTCTTACTGAAGGGTCCGTGGCAGTTTCGCTCCTCTGTTCGCCCTCAGTGCACAGTTGTGACGATTCTAGTTTGGTCACCGCTGATTAATGATTTTGTTTATGTTTTCCCTTCCACTTGTACTCATGTGCGATTCCCTTTCTCTCTCTCTTTTCAGCGCCTAATCCCGCTTTGCAGATTGTCCGCAGTGCCGCTGTGGCTGGCTCTGCAGTGTATGGATGCTCCGCCGTTGCGCCGTGAAACGCGTTCGCGATACAGAAAGTCGCTCTAAAGCCTCGCCCACCATCACTTCGAAAGCCAACAAAAAGACAACAACAACAGCAGCAAAACAAGGTGGCTCAAGTCGTCATGCATAACGCCATGTACCCGGGCTCGGCCAAGTTTCAGACACGTCCAGCATCTCCGCAGTTCGCCAACTTCTCGCCGCCGGCCGACTATCCGCCACACTTGGGCGCCGCCGCGAGCGGCCAGGTCGCCAGCGCGCTCGGCCCCGGTCCCCACCAGCACAACCATTCCATGTCGATGCGCCACCACCCGAAGACAATGGCCAGCAAGTCGCGCTCAGCATCCGGCCACCACATGGTCAACTCCAGCACTATGAGCGGCATGATGAGCGGCGCCGGTAGTCTGGGTCACCATCGTGGCGACCTGATCTTTCCCGACGACATGGACAGCATCGAGTTTTGCATGCCGCCGCCGCCGGCGCCATCGAACGGCATCGGCCATGGCGTCAACGGCGAAATGTTGCTGCTGCACGGCGGCAACAACGGCGGCATGTGCAGCGGCGAGGCGTTCACCGAACGGCGCCGACGCGGACACAGCCGACGAAGCAATCACAAAATGGACGTCGAGCAACAGGTGAGGCCATTTCGGGAGGTGATGACCCGTCGAGTAATGTGTCGATTAGAAGATTTTTACTTATTGTTTGCTAAGCGATCTGCGAAATGTGACTCGTTGCAGGTCAAGTGGTCGCGCAAAAACATTGCCGCCACCATGGAACGCTTCGAGCCGACATCCAACAACCACTCGTCGTCGTCGACCTCATCGCTGGAGTATGGCTTCGCGGCCAGCGTCGTCACGCCCTCGACCACGCCCTCGCACCCTGCGCAAATGTCGCCAGCGCCACAGTCATTCGCGAACGGCGCCGCCGGTGCCGCCGCGCCCCTCAACCACGTCTACTCGTACGCCTACTACGAGCCCGGCGCCGCCAAGTGCCACACCAACATCCCGCACAAGGAGGGCCCGGCGCTGCCCGGCATGTCCGCGCCACAGATGGCCGCCGGCCCCTCCAAGAGCCCGCCGCGCAACTCCATACGCGCGCTGCTCGCCAAGAGCTTCCGCTCCAAGTCGAACAGCGGCCAGTCGACCTTGTCCTCGCCCAGCGCCGACGACCGCCACACCTACACCACGCGCTACGGCACCACCGAGAACCTCTACGAGGAGGTCAACGACCAGAAGATACGCAAGGTGCTCTCGGACAATCGCATCGCCAGCTCGGCGGCCGGCAACGTCAAGGAGGAGTTGCGCCGCGTCCAGCACAACCACTTCCGTGTGCTCGACGAGCTCAACCTCTCGCTGGAGGCGCTCATCATGCCACCGACCCCACCGGACATCAGTCCCAATCACGCAGACGACGACGAGCCAACCACCAGTGCCGCCGCCGCCGCAGCAGCAGCAGCGGCCTCAACCACGGCGCTCACATCCACCGCATCCGCGGCAGCTGCATCGCAGCGACCGCGTCGCGGCGGCCTCCTGGGCGGCGCCTCCTCCTCGTCGTCGACGTCGTCGCAGCAGCGCACCCTGTCGCAGGCCAGCCTCGAGAACCTCTCCACCACGCTCAACTGCATGGAACTCAAGGAGCACACGCACAGTTCCTGCATCAATCCCGAGTTCGACGAGGGCGACCTCGACAGCGGCTTCAGCGGCAGCGGCAGCAGCAGCGGCGCCAGCTACAACGAAAGCCTGCGCTACTACAAGACGGGCACGAAAAACATCCATCCCTCTCCACAACAACAACAGCAACTGCAGCTGCAACTACAACAACAGCAACACACCCTGCCACACAATCTAAGCAGTTGTCGGTCGTCAACGGCGTCGGGCACGTCGACCTCGAAAAGCAGCATGGCCTCGTCGGAGGACCAGGGCATCGGCATGCTGACGGCACTGGGCGGCTGTGGCGGAGCGGCGGCGATGTCGAGCAACGGGATCCTGGCGTCGCCGTTCAACTATGCGCGGCGCTGCTCGGACACGCAGCGAGCGTCGGCCCGCTCGGTGTCGGCGTCGTCGGCGACGGGTACGAAACCGAAAAAGAACTTCTGGACAATAAAACCGTGATGCTATAAAAAGGCCTTACGGAACTTCTGCAAGAAATGGAGTATCGTGGTGGTAAGTGCACTTCAAGTATTATTTACAAATAGATCGAAAGTGAAAGTGGGTCGAGATCTTGTCGAGATGCCATAAAATCGTTAGGATCGTGAAGCTCTCCTCTCTTTTCTCATATCTTTTTCAAAGTTCTTTCTCTTGCGATAGAATATCGCATCTGTTCATTTAATCGGGTTCACTATATTCCTACCTCTACAATGTCTCCGATCCCTAATTAGGCAATCAATCGGTTCGTTCGAAAGTAAGACAGGTTGTCTCACACATCAGTTAATACCGATTATAGTTCACAGAGTATTCGAGATGTGGAACAAAAAGAATTAATGCCGAGAAGATAAATTCGATCCAATTCGATTGAGAGACTTGCAAAACATATCTACGGATGGAACGGTTTAGGGCGAAGCCCTTCGAAAGTGTCGAGATGCCAAAATCAATTTCACAATCTATGCTTTCCCAGGCGACTTGCCGCTCTGAGTCGCACTGATTGATTCAAATTGCAGCTGCAATTGGCGTCAATCAACACACTGTTTCCGTTTCCGCAAATTGGATTAGTTCCAGCTATGAAATGCAGTGCAACTCGTGAAAAACCGTTTCGTGCCCGAAAAAATTCCCAAGATAATAAATTTATCAACAATCAACGCAACAATCAGTTACGCCGGTCGCTAATGCACACCAACAACAACAAAAACAACGACACCCAAACCACGTAAGCCGAAGCGAGTCGAAATGAATCAATTAAAACTGATTGAACATCGGCTGAATAGATTCGCCGAATTTATGAGCGCACAGTCGAATGCCCACACCGAATAGCCGCACAACTCCGGCAGCAGGAGGGGTTTGCGGCATGTCGATGCGGAGGCGGGAGAACTCCACTCAATTGCGCACAAACTATAAATCCAACTTAAAATCACCACATATGCCCTCATTTTTCAGGGGATTAAGTCGAGCGGCAGCGACGCGAACGCGAACGCAACGACCCGCACTCCGCAGCCACAGTCAACGCACTTGTAGCAGTGCCAAAACGCCGGAATGCACTGCGCGACTGCACTTCGGCACAAGGCGAACGCCATTAAAGCAAACGTTGACATCTTTACAACTCGAAGCGGGAAAACAGAGCGACAAGAAACGGTCACCAGTCGGGGAGAGAATGGCGTGGAGTGAGAAACGCAGGGAGTGTCTCAGTGAGAGTGAGGGCGAAAGAATAATCGCTTAAAATATTTCTTGGGTATTCAGGAGATTGGTTCTAGAAACTTGCAGGATTTCAAGGAACTTTGATAGATAAGAATTATTACTCAACTTTAGATGATGCATGCGTCATATGAGAAGTTGTAGAGAAGTATTCAAGGCTCTCTTGTCTGAATTAAAACGCGATGCCATTGGAGTTCTTAGTATATTTGACAGATCCACGATTCTACGGAAGACGTCTAAGGAAGACGTATTCGACGAACTAGTCGGAGGTTTTTCTGAAGCTGGACAGATCCAGAATTCCTGCGCTGAATTTGGCAGATTTTTCGGACCATCTGGACTTTTTCATGAAACCTAAAGGAATTCTTAGTAGGTTTGACAGATCCACAATTCTACGGAAGACGTCTTCGACGAAATAGTCGAAGGTTTTCCTGAAGCTTGACAGATCCACAATTCCAGAATGTGGCAGACTTGTCGGACCATCTGGACTTTTTCATGAAACCTAACAGATCTTATGTTCCACTTAGGCTGCATTTGGCAGTAAAAATCCATGAACCCCACCGTTCCCTTCAAAATCGCTCGGACAATTTTCGCGAAAATGGCCTAAGCCCATTAAGTGTTATTTTATTGTAAAATCAATGCTCGGTGAATGCTTCGATGTGAGAATGACTTCAGTATCGGAAAACCATTAGAACGATTTCTGTCTATAACCAGTGATTCAAAGTTTGTGTTCATTTCCCCAGCAAAAAAATTTAAGAATCATCGTGAAGAAGAAGCTGCACGCTGCCAATGGAACTCATTTCGTTCGCACTAATCGGCGCAGTGCTTGTGGAGCGAAACATTTCGTCTGCCAGCATTCTTGCAGCGCTCTTCGTGCCGCCCCTCGTTCGCCTGCTTCGTCGTCGTCGTCGAACGCGTTCTTTGTAATTTTCTGTTTCTGAGGGTTGCATGCCACAAAACTCGCACACGCTCTGATTGCAGCAAATCGCATTCGCGCGTTCTTCCCCTCAGCCGCTTGCGCCCCGCTCCCCTTCAGTGCAGCATTCATAATCCCATGAAAAAGTGAATTGCTGCGCGCCGCTCCGCTATGAAACACAAAAATTGCGAGAATGATACGCGTCCAATTGCAGCACTGTTGTTGTTGCAATTGTTGCCGCCATTCATGCGGCAAGTGCAAGTGTGGTTTTAGCCGAATTCATTGCATAGAAATCGCAACAGCGCTCAGCCCCCTCAGCATCGTTAGCAGCGCGCGCGCGGATGGTGTTGCTGATGCGGCCGCCGATAGTGATGATAGCTGGTGTTGTTGTTTTTCGCATTCATTGCGCCTTGCCACAAGTAACAAGCAGACGAAAGCGACCAGACAATCCATTTGCGGCCAAATAATCTCTGGCTTTGCTCTGCCGCTGCAGTCACCCTCGCGCTGCTTATCGCCGTCGGTCGATTGGCAACTGCGGCACTGGCCATAAATCTGTCAGTTTGCCTTAGAGTTGCTTATGCCGCGATCGGGCAATAAAAAATCTGTTCGAAATCCTTGAAAATTATTGCCGGCAAGCGGCGGCATTAAGTTTCTGCTGTTGCAAAGCAGGGGGAAGCAAGGCAACGCAGCCACCGAAAATAATTTAAACTCCTTCGAAAAATCCTTGGCGAGCCACGTCTTTGCTTTGCAATTAATGGAGTCTCTCACTTGGCTGGTCACGTCGCTCTGCACCGAGCGCCAACAAAATTTTCTTATGCGACGTTCAAGATTTCGGGCTTTGTTGCGGCCAGGTCGTCTTTCAATTTCGTCCATCCGTCAAGTCGAGTTGGACAATGGCTGGACTGCTAACCCAGTTAAGGGCGGCTCGCGTCCTCAACTCGCCGCCCCAGCCGCCGCTTCTTGAAATTAGAGCACAGTTTAATTTTCCCTCCGTGTCAATTCAAAGTCGTTCAACAGCAACTTTCAATTTATTCTCTCAGTAAAAATTAATCTTGATATGTTGCTTCCGCTGCTCCTTGCTTTCGATTTCGTTTCGTTTGATTTCTCCAAAGATTCGACTGCGCTCCGATTTCGCAATTACTCGCATCTGCGTGGATGTGCGCGCTGGCTGCCGCTGCCGCTTCCGCTTAAATCTTTAAAGCGCAACTGGCTGCGTTCGCTCGGATTGAACATTAATGCAAAACGAGGCCACGAGGGTGACTTACAGCGGCAGTCGATGACGACGCCGGCCGGGCCGAGTCCATGGCAATGTCAACGTTTCCACCCCGCCGCACACGTTGCCAACGAGTTGGCGCCTCGCCCGAAAGCGCAAATTTATTGTCACCCGCGTGCGTTATAAAATTTTCCAGACACAATCATTTCCGCCCCGGCTGCTGCTGCTGCTGCAGCGCCCTGGCCGCACGGTTCAGCGCGTGCTCCGGTTTTAATCAACATGACAAAATCTGCTTATCGAAAGCAGGAATTTCACTTCTCAGCAACGACGCAACGGGGCAGGCGGCAACAATGGCCGAATTGGCGACAGCGCGTGGGTGGTTGCTGCGACTTGTGGTTGCCAGACAAGGAATCGACAAATCTTGGCAAATTTTACGGTTTCTTTTGTTGCGTCTAAGTGAATCTTTATGCGCGATTTCCTCGCTTTCCCTTTTGTGAAAGTAAAACATCGAAATGAAAGTACAAACGGTTGAGCTGAAAACGAGTTGAGGAACGGGGCGAGGGCGTCCTGGAAGAGCAGCTGGAATAGCGGTTTTATGCGCAGTCACTCAACTTTTTGACGATACAATGAAGGGGCAAAGGCTCAGCTTTGAGTGGTGACAACGGCCGTAACGGTGAAAGGATACGAACTTGCGACTCTATGAGTGGTAATGGGTCACACTAAACTATGAATGATTCAGTATGGAATGAGTGTCCAATGGGATGCAATTCTTGGATATGTAACGACTTGGTTCACAAGAAGAGAAAGAGTCAACAAAGGAAGTTCCAAAGGATGCTTTGCAGACTAGAAAACTTTAGATTTGTCTCTCATTATAAATTAAATGAATTTTGAAATCTAAGACTAAACCTCGAAACACTTTCCTGATGAATTCACACTACAAATTCTTCACTACATCACCCAATGTACGAAACGGCTTCACCAGCTGCATTTCCAGCAACAGCAACAACATTTTCACTACTTGGCTGTATTTCGTAACTGTGTATGTGAGAGTGTGTGTGCCGCTTGACCCGATTCAACGTTGCATTAATTTTCCAAATTTGCCTGCCATCAAATCAAATCCAAGTCAAATGCTCACTTATCCGGCACCGCCGCGTCTCTCCCACAACATTTCGAAGCTCTTACAAAATTCGGTTGTTATACAATTCGCGCCGCAGCAGCGAACGCTAAACGCTGCCAACAAGTTCGCCAACAAAGCCGGAATTTACATGAAGGACACTCGGCGCACAATGGCCGAACAGCAAAATTGGCGGTCGACGCTACAAAAGCAACAAACAAAGCGGCCCAACAGTGGCGGCCGACCAACCAAATTAACAAACAAGCACAACGGAGCTGAAGCTGAGCTGCGCTGCACCGAAGCGATGCGATGCGAGTGGCAACATTTCCCCGCGTCTTTCACTGCGAATGCGAAATGTGTGTGTTTCTTTTGTTGTTGTGATTTCAGAGGGAGAGCCGCAGCCGAAAGCCATAGGCGGCACAGGAAATTGCTGTGGCGTTGCGACGGGCCGCCATATTTATTCGCTCGCTGTCACTCGCGCGCCTCGCTGCCCCCCCTCAGCCCGGGGTAGGTGTCGGTCTATTTGCATTCGCCTGGAGTGACACGAATTTTTGCTCGCGCACTCACAACACACACAAAAGCCAACAGCAGCAGTGTTGCCACATTGTTAGCAGCGCGCCAGCGTGTGTGTGTGAAGGTGGCGTTTTGTGGCGCCCTCACTGTCGCCGTCTGCCCACACGCCACTTTTCGCGCGCTTAATTGTGCGGCGGCCGCTGTTTTGGTTGGTTCGGTCGCGTTGTGTTTCTTTTGTTTAATGGCAGCGGCCGGAAACGGAAACTGATTGCACGGTGGCTGTCAGTGGTGTCGTGCTTTATTTGCGCCTTTTTCCTGCTTTTTTCACTCTCGCCGCAGCAACAACACAACAACAAAATGAAATAAATAAAACGCAACAAAAGCAGAAACCATTTGAAGGCTTTGCATGGTTAATTTGGACCTGAGGCTTGCGGCTCTCTCGCCGCGTTTCCTGTTTTCCTTTTTTCAGCATTTATTTATTTACTTATTTATTTGTTTTTCCGGCGCCGCCGTGTTGTTGTCATGGCGAAGCAGCAAAAAGCGCTGATGGCGCCGAAAATCGCTTTGCATCCAATTTCGTTTCGGCCGTAATCAGATCTCGGAATCATTCACTCTCAATCAGTTTGCGGCGGTGGCGGCAGCGTCGACCAGCCACTGTCGCGTGTTGTCCTTTGGCGCGCCGCATCGCAACGAAATCGAAATCCGACCAGCGGTTTTAGGCTTTTTTGCATTTTTCCGTTTTGGCAACGTTTTGGATTTTCTTTTCGTCGATTTGGCGGCTGCGTGAAGCGGGGAGCGGCGGCGTTGATTGTGTCGGTGACAGTCGCTTCGTTTTTCCGCAATTTAGTTTTTGGGGTTTCGGCGGCGATTAGAGCACAACTTCGCTGCCAATTTGTGCGGCTTTAAAGAGTTTCGAGTTGCTCTTTGGTTTTTTCGGCTGCACGTTTTTGTTGTTTGTTTTTCGATTTTCCTTTAGTTTGCCGTCAGCGGAAATTCAGTGCAATTGATGAGAGTCGAGCGTGGAGTGACAGGTTGAAATTTGATGTTGCTGCATATCCTGCGGTGATGCGGTGATGCGGCGCTGCTGCTTTGATGACGGAACGTGCACGTGCGGAACGAGGACGAGGACGCATGTAAATGCTTGCTGCTGCCGTTGATATGTGTGTTTGTTTGTTTGTGCGAATATATATTTCCGAAAAGCGTGTTTTCGACTCCAAATAAATTAAAATCAACGCATAGAAATAACCAGCAAATGCCTGAAGCTGTCGTCAGCTCACTGAAGCGACAGACGAGTCGAATGTTTTCATTTAAAAATTTACAATCACTGCAGGCCATTTCTTTAAAACTACTTTTTGGCGTAAACAATGCCGAAAATCTTATAAAACATAAACATTTCCGAAGGTCAAGGAATGTCTGTGCCTGGAGAGTTTCTATGCGCTTCATTGAATCGTTGAATGAATTAGTTTACTGCTCAAAGCACAACTCAGTGCTCCGTAGGTTTGCAATTTCGAGCCAAAAAGCATCGCACAACTGCTGCCTCACACTCGTTCAGTAGTCCCTCTCCCGTTCAGTACTCGCAACCTTAAATTAACCAGAACGTTTTGTGCCGTAATTAAAAGTTGCGCGGCAACTGAGCCGCGGCTCCATTACCGATCGCCCAACTTTTAATACAATTTTCCCACTCGACATGTGGCGCGAAGTAGCAGCAGCAGCCAAAAACAACAACAACAACAAAACTTGCCTGATTATTAAAACCAACGCCAACCGAAACACCATCACACACACACACATACCCACAGATTTAAAAGCTGCCGCCAGTGCTGCCAACGTCAACTCCCATAAGCCAAAAATGGCGAACATCAACACCCACACACACATACATATATGTGTAACGGAGCTTGGTTGGCTGCTGCTATCCGAATACGACACCACATACTACACACACACACTCACACATTCGCCCACTCCACTACAGCGCTGCGGTCTGGCCAGCAGCGAGTTTCGCGTTCGCACATTTCGCTTTCACTGATAGCGAAAATGCCAAAAATCTACAGACAACGCCAAACAATTTTATTAAAACAAAAAAAAACATGTTTGATGAAACCCCAACCTCGAATTCCCCCTTCAATTCGTCGAATTGCAGCAGAAAAAAATTACAAAAAATCACAAACCTTTAATGACGCATTCTCGCCGCGTGGCCATTTAATGGAATTTGTCACGTCGCCGCAGACAGACAAAGGACTCCAACAAAAGCAACTCGGTGCGGAGTCGAAACTTCGAATGGGATCAGCGCACAAAGTTGCCGCGTTTGCGACATAATTCGCAGCGCGGATTTGCGGCATTCACACTTTTTGCGCATTTTTGTCAAATCTCTTCTCGCTTGTTGACTCAGCTACAATTTTTCAAGCTCAACTGGCACAGCGAGAGCTCCAAGCTGGAATGGCAGCAGCAGCACTTGTGGTGTTTTGACTATGGCAGAGATCGGTGAAAAGCCAAAGTAGAAATTGCGGTGTTCACTATTTGTTTCAGCAGATGAGAGAAAGTGAAAAGAACTTCGTCGAAAAAAAACTAATTGGTATCGCATACTTCAGTCGAGTTAAACTTTCTTGCTATAAATGTCTACTAAGGAGTTTACAATTTTCAAATTCTTCCTCGATTCTTTGCTTCCACGAACGCGGAGCATCATTTGAGAAGCGCTGCACAAGTCGTCGTCGCCACAGTCGTCGTCGCTTGTACACAGCTGCCGCAGCGTTTGGTGATCCTCGACGCCGCTCACCTCCGAAAAAGTGCAAAAGTGATTTTTCATAGGAACCTTGACCATTAGCGCAAATTGTGCGCAATTGTTTGGCACTGCGACAACATTCTCACACACATACACAGACACACAAACAGAGACACGCTCCCGCATGCAGAAGGAGGCAGCGAAGAGCGCCAAAGCAGCCGCAGGACCGTCTCGGACCGACGAAATATGGCGACAATTTATATCGAGTGACAGCAGCGACGGTGGCGACGTCGACAGCGGCGACATTTTTCTCGCTGCCAACAACATTGCCGACCAGTTCAAGTGGTGGCGGCGTGTGATTGTGGCTGCGGTTGCGTGCCACGTGGTGTGGTGTGGCTTGTCGTTTGATGTGATTATGTGTGCGTGTTATTGCAACAGTCTGTGTGTTCGGTGTTCGGTGTTGTTGTAGGTGTGGGTAGCACTGCGATGAGTGAGTGTTGCCACTCGATATCACGCCGTGCTGCTTAATATTGCAATGTTGATTCCTTTGGTTGCTGTTGTTGTTGTTCTAGCTATTTTAGTTGGACTGTAGATTTTGGCTGCCATTGTTATAGCTTTGCATTGTTGTTGTTGCTGCCAAATAACTTGCGGTCGCGCGCTTGTGGCAATATGTCAAAGTCTGGCATCATTAAGCGACACACTTTGGTGCCGGAAAGGAATTTGAAATTCGGTGGGCGGGCGACCGAGAGAGGGAGAGACCCACTCACTAAGAATAGCTCGGAGAAGGACCTTGAACTGTGTTGAACAATTGTAAAGTGAACATTTCAAATTTAATGTTGCTTATTTAAAGCATTTAAAGAAAACTGTTGACGAGAAACGGATTTCGAAGAGCTCTCGCTCTCACAGCTTTTCTGCACATTGTAAAAAATTTCACTACACCGCATCGAGTTTTTGGATTGCGGCAAAACTCGCAGCAATTCTGGCTCCACTTAACCTCAATAAGGCTGAGTGGTGGAGCAAAGTGCATGGAATGCTGCTTCCCCTCCCACACTCAGCATCACACCTCATCAACGCAAATGAGTAAATTTCTATTAAGCTCCAACAACACATTCGCCATATGCTACCACATTCGCGCTGCTCCAGACACAACGTAATAACAACAACAGCCAACAACAACAACAACAGCCGTCAACTTTCGAACATTGGGCCGGCGACGCATTTGCACTGAATTTTTCTTCAATTTGCATGGCCAGAAATTGCGGCAATTATTTAATGTCACAGCTGTAGACAACGGCCCGCATGACGTCGACTGTGGCCACTGTTGTCAGCAGCGCATTTAAGGACATGCACCCAATTTGTTTATTTGCCGCTTGCCCCCAAAAGTGGACCTCGCACCAGACCAGAAACCCACAGAGCGAATCGCAGACATCGGTACATGTGTAAAATTGCAACATAATTGCTGCTCGTTCCTTCGAAACAAAACAAATTGTCCAAAAAAAAAAGTTTATAATAAATGCAGATGCCACGATAAACCGAACCGAACGCCTGCTGACCAATCTTCACAACTTGCAGAAAGGGCCGTTGGGCTCTGGCTTTAGCCTTGGCCTTGGCTTTGGCTTTGACTATGGCTCGATGTCCGTCCGACCTATTGAGCGACGCCTGTTGTCGGCGCTAACGTCGTTGTTGTTGTCCATTATTTATGCAGCAACGGCCCCCACTTTCGGCAATTTGCGTGCGTCGTGCAGTACATAAAATACCTTTTATCGGGCTGTCTGTCTGCCGCCCGAAAAGGGGTAACGCCGCACCGGCAGACACATAAACAAGTCTTTATGGGCTGATACACACTGGGCCGGCAAGTGGCTGCCTGCGGTATGACATGTGCTTCTGTGTGTGTGTAGTGGTGGGTGTTCCTGCTGCTTCTTTAGTCACGTTGCCAAGTTCCCATCTGGAAGCGCATTTAATGTGTTTGTGAAAATTCTGTCAGCTTTTGCCGGTTTGACTTTGCTGTTATGTCTCACTCACTCACTCATTGCTGTGCTCACAAATTGTCTCGAAATTGACGTTGACACTTTTTCAGTCTGCAGTCGCTTTGAACTTTCAATTTGCGCACTAAAAATCGGCTGGAATATAGCGTTGCATTAGCATTTTGAGTGCTGAGTTGTCAAAATAGGAAACATATCTGTCATGCGAAATGTTTTTGTAGATTGAAAATGTAAAAAGTACTTGATTCAACATTGAAAATGTAAAAATTTTTAGGTAATTCCTTGATACACTTTTCCTTCATAGCTCGACTAGGCTTTGGTTGGAAGAATTCTTCGCACCAAGTCTGCTCCTTGAAATATTTCCTACCAGGACTGACTCCAACCAAACAAGTTCATAGATCTTAAGATGTATACACTTTTCCTTCCTAACTTCGACCATACTTCGGTTCTGATAGAATTGTTTGCATCGAGTCCGTTCCTTAAAATCTTATCTACCAGACTGATTCCAACCAAACATGTTCATGAATTTTACTTTTCCTTCCTAGCTTCGACCATACTTTGGTTGTTGTAGAAATCTTCGCATCGAATCCGTTCCTTAAAATCTTTTCTACCAGACTGATTCCAACCAAACAAGTTCATTGATCTTAGTTGGATACACTTTTCCTTCCTAGCTTCGACCATGCTTCGGTTCTGATAGAATTCTTCGCATCGAGTCCGTTCCTTAAAATCGTTCCTACCAGACTGACTCCAACCAAACAAGTTCGTAGATCTTAAGTTGGAAAGGTGCTTCAATTCTTGTAGAATTCTTTGCGTTGAGTTCCTTCCATCCAATGTTTCCTACTAAATTTATTCCAACCAAACAAGTTCATAGATCTTAAGTTGGATACACTTTTTCCTTCATAGCTTCAACCATGCTTCGGTTCTGATAAAATTTTTCGCATCGAGTCCGTTCCTTAGAATCGTTCCTACCAGACTGATTCCAACCAAACAAGTTCGTAGATCTTAAGTTGGATAGGTTCACTTTTTCCTTCATAGCTTCGACCATACTTCGGTTCTGATGGAATTGTTTGCATCGAGTCCCTTCCACCAAATCTCTCCTACCAGACTGATTCCAAACAAGTTCATAGATCTAAAAGTTGTTTCTTGGTTCTTCTCTTTCAGGAATACAATTCAAAGACTGCTTCATGCCATGTCATCCAATACCATTGCGCCAACTACACACCACGTTTTTTAGATGACATCGAGGAGTGTCGACGACCGATTTTTCACGAGCACTATGGTAAGTCTCTCTCTTACTCTCTTACAAACGATTATCATTGCTATTTAGTTGTGTTATCAGCTTCTAATTCAAATTGGCCTTTGTGCCCTCTGCTCGTTGCAGATTGATACTTACTGCGCAGGCGTCTGGGCCGGAGCGGCGCTTGGGTCTGACTGCGCTCACCACATGTTCTCTACGCGATTAATCTCACACAGTAAATGGACTCACATGCACGCACACCACTTCAGATTTCTACTACTCCGCACCGCACGTCGTATCAGTGTTGTTGAACGGATTTTAGCCCAACTTTTTAGCAAATCAATAAGCCATCAATAACGACGCATCCACTGCGTGTCACGACGACCTACAAGGACTCCGACCTGAAGTTGCAACTGCCCACTTTAGACACTAATCGATAGACTAGCGAACGCAAAGAATTTTAATCCCACACCGCATGGAGCGCGTCGTGTTCGCATTTGCAACGCGATGCGAATGTTCGAGAATGGCAAATTTAATTACAAATATTAATTACGAAATGTATTAGCATAAGTCGATGGCTTGCAGCAAATGTTTGACGGGAACGGGCCCAAGTGTGTAAATACGTGAATGCGCGAATGTCAAATGCGCCAGTGGGGGGACGGGGGAGCCTGTAAATACGCCGCCAGAGCATTGGAGACTTGCACCGCCGTCTTTGTTGTTGTTCGTCTAAACCAATCGAATCTGCTTCTATGCTCACCGGGAAACTGTATATAAATAAAAATATTGTAATGGTTTTTACTTTAGTCGCTGCATTTACTACTCGATACTTAGTACAGCAATTAGGGAATTTAATTACCGCTAAATAAAGAAAATATTGCAACAAAAAAACAACAAACTCTGTAAAAATCTCAATTCACACGCAAACATCTCAAAAGTGCAAAGAATTTGTAAATAATTGAAATGGAATGAAATAAAGTGGAATGAAATGAAATGAAATAAAATGAAAAAGGGTTAATGAAAACGGTTAAAGAAAGGACGAATGTGAAACTAGAAACAAATATTTAGCCTGGCACATGTACAGTTACAGCTACACTGCAAGAAATCATCTCCACACAAATTGCAAAAAAGTTGCAAGGAGCAATGGAAAAGTTAGAAGCAACGATTTTGAAACAAAGAAATTGTTTGAAAGCTGAAAATGTTTGAAAAGCCTAAAGTTGATGAGGAAATGGTTAAAAAAAAACATAAATTGTGGCGGCGTGTGGTGGCATCAGCGGGCTGATTGAAACAAAATTGCGGCTCGTTCTTGTCGATGGTTGAACCATTGATCAAAGATGTTCATGAGCACTTTGAGACTTTGTATTGAAAACATCCCCATTGAGATTTGGCTTTGTCTCTCCTTGAACCAGATTTGATGGAACACTTGTAGGAAACTTTAAGCTAGTGAAGTCTACAAAAACTTTTTACTTTTATTTTCACAAAAATGCTTCCTTTTTTATGAAAATAAATAAGAAATGCAAAGACTCAAAACTGACTCTTCAGACTCTTTCGAACAGCTCGAAGTAGTTGCAAACCTATTTACTAGTTACTCTTCTTGTTTTTTACTGTTATATGAAATATATGCAAACTATTTCAAATATTTTGCTGATGAATAAAAATTTACTGGGTCTTGAATTTTGAAAGTTTGTGTTGTTTCTAATTTTTAAAAACAACTTCTCAGTACACAAAGTTCTAACTATCTGCGAGTCTTTTGAGTTCTTCAAAAATTCTTTATATTCTTCAACATCGCGTTTTCTTCTTCTTCTGCTGAATTGGTTAAAGCCACCAATATTATATTTGGCAATGAGTCGATGAATAATTTTATAGTAAACCAACCTTTTATAGCAAACCCTGACGCAATCAGTTTCATGTTTTCTTCATTGTTGAACGCCAAAAGTTTCCGCATCACATTTTTTCAAGCAACAAATAGTTTTAGAACGAAAATGTTCCGAGTTTATTGTAAAAATTGTCCAAATTGTTTCGTCGAGCCGCCGCGCTTCGCTCCCGCTGAGCAAACCCGCATCACACAATTCAACACAATTTGACAGCAAATTTTAATGAATTGAAAACAAAACAAAACAAAAAACAATTGAAATTATTAAATGTCTAAATATGTTGAAAACTAAACAACAAAAACAACAAACAACTAATAATTACAAAACACAAAAAATAACAAAAACCATTTAGCAGCAGAGAACAAAGCGAAGACGAAAGAACTAGCGAGCAGAATACAAACAAAAACACAAACAAATTTAAGCAAAACTGAGAAGAAAAGTAGAGCAAAGCAAAGCAAAGTTAATGAGTTATGTGCACCGCAAAAACTCAGTTCAAATGCTGAACAAATTTCATGAAAAACATACAAATAAACACAAAAACAAAACTAATAATGAACTGAATTCTACTAAAATGCAGTTTTTGTTAAAAAAAAATGCAAAACAAAAAAAATTACACGTTTTTATGTCAACATATATATTTCAGCATTGTTTTTCTAAACGTTTTACTATTTTGAATTACAAACGAAAAAGCATACAACAACAACAACCAGAACGATTTTGTAATTTAATTAATTTTTACTATTTAACAAAAAATGGATAAATCCAAAAAAAGCTTAAAATGTGATATTTTGTAAAACTTGATAAATATTATTACAAAAGTATATAAAAACAAACCCACTAACTAAAAACTACACAAAAACACACAACAAAAGCAAAAAAAACAATAACAACAAAAACACAAAAATGTAAAAGAAAATTTATTTAAGTTTGTGAATTACAGAAGCAAAACTTGTGCAGACAATGTTTCATTTAAATAGTAAACAACAAAAAAAATTATTATAATAAAATTATGCAAGAAAAACAAAAACAAACCCTACAACTACAACTTATGTAATATTACAGCAACAAATGGAGAATTGTAAGAAACGTTATAAATATTTAAAAACTAAATAATTAATATAAATTATAAAATTTAAAATAAAACTGAAGCGAAAATATATATGAAAACAAGAAGAAGACCAATTGTTGTTTTATTTTGATTATGCGTAAATAATTCACAACAGGAAGAAGAAGAGAAATTGTTGTTTAATTTTATTTAGTTTTATTTATTTAACTTTATTGTATTTTATTTTTATTTATTTTATTTAATTTAATTTTTTATATTATTTTATATTATTTTATATTATTTTATTTTATTTTATTTTATTTTATTTTATTTTATTTTATTTTATTTTATTTTATTTTATTTATTTATTTTTTTTGTTGTTTTAGTTTCACAACAGGTTTGCTGTGCCACGTGCAAAAGTGAGATGCAAGGGGCGGCAACAGTGGGGGGAACGAATAATGCAATTTGCATTAAGCCAACAAATCAAATGAAACGTCACAAAACTCGACTCGAGCAACAACATTGAATTACAACCACTGAACGAACCCTTCACCCGCCTTCGATTCCGCCTCTCCACTGAACGAGGCGACACAGATTTCGCCTCAAAAAAATACAAACAAATTCCATTTAAAAGTTCAAGCAGTTTTTGGCTACACTACAACAACAACAATTACACCAACACCAATAAATAATAATCAAGAAGAAGCAGAAAAGTACAATAAAAGTTGCAATTTCGTCCGTTGCGTTCGTTCGCTCGTCCCAGGCGCTTCAAACTTCTGGTGCAACAACAGCAACGGGACACACTGAGAGCAGCGAAAAATGTCCGTAAACGTTTTTATTCAAAGATAAATTTTTGAAGAAATCACGAAAAAAGCAACAAAACGAAAAGAAACGCAACGAAAATCTGGAGCAAAAGTCAAACAACAACAACAAACAACTGCTAACTGCAGCCAAGAGAGTACCAGGAAGAAGAAGACGACAACGACGGCATAGTAGAAATGATTGCAAAATGCAATTCGCCATTTTCATTGCGTTTTGCCTCGCCTCCGCGCCCAAACTCAGTAAAGCAACATTAACAACATCAAACAGCAACAACAATAACCAGTGAAAAACTTTTGCAACGTCCAGCAGTCCCACAGCGCCGGTGCGAGGCGCAGCGCAAAGAAATTTGCATTCAGCCGGACACGGAGTTCAATGCTGCGTCGCGCCGGGGGAGCGCCGCAGGAGCAGCCAACAAAGGATACGCGCGCACTGGTGCAATCATGTTTACAGCAGCCGAAGTGCGTTTATGCATTCTTATCGCCGCGCTGCCGCCACTAGGGCGATTTCATGTTTCTGCAGTCCGTGGAGGATATTTTCATATTTCGAAAAAAGTTACATTTTATGGCAGCGTCGCGCAGCGCCATTTCGCACTCGCTCGCGCAAAATTAAACGTCAAGGAAAAGCGCCGATAAGAATTGCGATCTCGCATAATGAATCCAACAACAGCGCAGCGCTCGAATTCAAATCTGAATGAGTTCAAATCTGCACAACGGACGACAGCAGCTTCGCGGGGAAAACGTGTCCTTGCAGTGGAAATGAAAGGGAAGTGAAAAGATTTCGGAAAAGCTAACTTTGCATACAATTTTAGGTTGCTTGACCCACTGTCTGTGGTTTGGTGTGAAGAGATTAAATTCAGTTGGTTTTAGCAGCTTTAAAGTTGGAATAATGAAGTGAGATCTTTTTGAATGGTTTGCTGATTAAAGTTCCGAGTCACGAAGAGAATCGAATCGAATTAGTAGACAAGTCACCAAGTCCACCTCTCAATGTCACCAAATTAGGAGATTTCCCCACTAGTTTTGGCCCTTAAAATAGCATTTCGGAATGAAGAATTGTTTGGGATAATGTTCTGAAATTTGAATTTTCTGTTGAACATTTGTTTGTGTCTTTAGGGGATTTTCGGAGATTTTTAGATAACTTTGCATAAAGAATTAAACCGCCAAGGTGAGACTTTTTATAGGTAAACAACAACTGCAACTAGTTAGAATCTGCCTTTCTCTGAATTACTGAAATTGTCATAATTTCTTGCGTGTTATGTTGTTGACTGGAAACTTTTACCAAACCAACTATTCACTGAATATGTGTGAACCTTCAATGTTCACTAATCGAGTCTATCGAGTTTCGGAATGAAGAATTGTTTGGGATAATGTTCCGAAATTCTAGTTTTGATGATTTTTTCGTGTCTTCAGTGGAATTTAAATATTTTTAGATAACCTTGTGTTGAGAATTAAACCGACTTGGTGTGACTTTTTATAGGTAAAAAACAACTGCAACTAATTAGAATCTTTTTTCTCTTTTCCAGAAGCTGAATGGTCTCAGAGTCACTGAAATTTTCATAATTTCGTCGGTGTTATGTTGTTGACTTAACTTGGAAATTTGCACCAAACCAATCATTCACTGAATAAGTGTAAACCTTCAATATTCGCCAATCGAGTATCCGAATCACTAAATACACTGTGAAGTATATTTTCTTTTTTTATTTTAATTTTAATTTTATATCATTTATATTAACAACGACCAAGTATCGCTTCATCAACTCAGCTATTTAAACCATCTAAAAAAACGCCAGCAAATCTTAGACCCAAACAATCCAAACTCATTCAACTTTCACTACTCAACTCAAAGCAAACATATTGCTTCACTCCTTTTCCTAATGTGTTCACTGTCACTTTCAGCCAAATATAAATTATATCCTATTATTTCGCCATCAAATTAACCAATCATCCGTGCCGCAAAAATTTCAAAATTTCCGCCCTCTGCTCGTTGTGCCTTATGGCAGCTGCTGACTTATTGGGCTTTTGGTCGCTTGGCCGTTGGATTTGCACACAGCGGGTCCTTGGCGTGTGTATCCTTTTATTGCGATTTAACCAATTTCCCCACCGCTCCAAATGTGCTGCGGTGCGGCCAGCGGAAAAAGTTTTAAAATGACACAGAACGCAGGAAAAATAAACCAAGAAGAGGCGCGCGCAAACAAATGAGAAAAAGGCATGTAAAGAGCAAAGGCAACAAATATAAAAAGTTTATCAAACGACGAAGTAAACAAGGATAAAATTAGAATGAACACGAAAAGGGACAATCCGTGGCGGCCGGCACCAGCCAGCGGCCAGCCGAGGCAGACGCAGACAGTGCGACAAGTCAAGTTGGCTGTGTGTTTGTTTGCAGCGCTTTTTTGTATTTGTAGTGGTAATTCAATACAAGGACATGACTTGCCAGCAAGCAAATAAAGAAGTTCCACTCGATGTCCTCTTCCGTTGAGCCACGAGTGCTTGTCAGTGTTTGGCCGTATCTGTATCGGTGTCTGTGTGTGAGTGTGTGTCGACCGACAGCCGGCGACCGCAAAAGGACAGCGCAGGATAAACGCACCGCAATATTTCATGCTCGAAACAAGGCAGCGAAAATAAGAAAAGTTGCCCGTTTGCCATCGTTGTTGTTGTTTGTTGTCGCTGTATTCACATTCGATATGCGAATGGATTTGTGTGTGTCGATGCGAGTTTGCGCTGCGTGGAAATAGAAGTTTGAAATTGTTTAGGAATGTAAATGCTTGAAAAATGGCTGCGGCGAGGCGCACAAAGCGAAGGAACAACAACAAAATCGCATCGCTGCCAGTATCCTTGGAGATTTGCTGGCCAAGAACAATGACAACAAAAGCAACAAACAACACAATGAACATTCAAAAAATGGCACAAAGATAAAATTTAAAGTGGCCGCCTCGGTGCCCAGCTGCGAGTCCTTTGTGGACATTAAATTCGCAAGGACATGCGCGACATCGAAGTGAGTGAGTGAAATTTCAAAATTGGAAATGCCACAACGATGGCGAAGCTACGTCGAGCGCGACCACAACGCAGCCGACGATTTGCTGCAAATACATACAACAAGGATAATCAAGGATATGCATGCGTGCCTGTGCACATCTTCATCCGCACGACTGTGATTCCAAAGTGTCTATTGTGCAATGACAACTGCAATCCGTTCCACACACTCGCACTTCGACTGTCGAGTGCAGCGCAATTGAGCTGCGACTTGATCCGATTTGCATGTTTTATTTCAAATATTTCACCCGATCCGCTCTGTTGCCGCCGCCCACTTGTCAAAACTTGCCTTTGCACTTCACTAACTGCCGCGCAACAACAGCAACTGCAGCTTTTTACGCCGCCGCTGTCGCGAGGATTCGAGCAAATTATCCTGTCTGCATGTCGCGCTGCGCTCGCTCGGTGTGTGACTTTGTTAACGACGCCAATGCGACGTCGCCTTACTGGCTTCTCCGCTTTGCCCTTTGCGCGTGTTGGCCGTTGGCAGTTGCGGTGCGAGAATGTGAAAACTTCCGATTTGATTTCTTTTTCGCAGAGTTTAAACACTCTCGCCACATTCGCCAAGACGCGTGTAGTCAGTTAGTCAGTGAGTGGGCGGCGCGGGGTGGTTACGTGCCGGCTGCAGTGTAGTGAAGCTTTAAGTTGCGCCGATAAAAATTACTTCGTTCGTAATGGAGCGCAAGGACAGCGCGCCTCGAGTGCATTTACCCCATTTTTGCGGCCCCAACTGAGTGATTAATGCGATGAGCTGCAACTCAACGAGCGGCTGGTTCGAGCGCCAACTTGAGCGACACTAGAAAAATATTCAGAAATATTAGTTTCCCACCAGCTGCCGCCAGTGCGATAATTGGCCTTTTTCGCGCGCATCGCTCATCACTGAAGACTTTTTAAGCTTCAGGAAAAACCTTCGTTTCGAGGTTTTTCTAAAAATGTGTGAGCGAAAATTCAGCTCGAAACCGACACTAATGACACTTCACACAAGTACTCACACTTCAACGTGGCGAGTAATTTTCCATAATTAAAACTGCTCCTTTCGAATTGTTCGATGTTTCACATTTCACGTACAGATGCGCCCAATGACAACAATAACAACAATATTTGTGATGGCAATGTATAGAATTGAAAGGGCAGTTTGAAGGAAAACATTTGCAGCAGTCTATCAACAAATTGTTACAAATTAATAGACCAAATTCAAAATTCCTCCTCATTCTCAAGGACCCTACAAAGGAAGGAAGAAACAACGTTTCTCGTCAGTCTTCGAAGCATTTTTTGACAACGCTCTCCGATTTGATCTTCAGCTCCTACCTCGAATTTCGCTTTGCAACTTCAATCGAGACATCAATCGTAGCAACAAAAATTCCAAAATTCAATGTTATAACCACAAAAATCTGAGTATGAGGTTTTGTTGGAAATATTTCAATTTGATTTTATTTCGTACAAACCCAAAAATTCACAACCTAACTACTTCACTTGTATGGGAGGCGCCCTCTGGTGGTGAATTTTTAAACTTTAATTAATTTTGTATTTTTGATACTCAGGAATGTTGAAGATTGTTGAATAAATCATTCAAATCGTTTCAGTAGTTTCGTAGATACGATGTTTTCTCGCTTACTTTACTACATTTACAAGTGTGGATCCATTTCTATTGAAAATTACTAGTTTTGTATGGCAGCCACCTTAAGATTTGGATATAGCCGTTAGGTGTGTACGGAAAAAACATTCAGAAGGGAAAATAATTGGGGGTCCGTCTCATAAATGGTACGTCTTGGAACAACCTGAGAGCAGCGAGAGCCCACTTTCTAAAAACGATGAATTTGTATGGGAGCCTCATTAAGGGTTGGAGATAGGGGGTAGGAATGTTCGAACAAATTATTCAGGAGAAAAAATTAGTGGGGTCAGTCTAAGATTTTAACCCATTAAGAGCCACTACTGAGCAGCTGTGGAGCAATTTATCGAGATTTTATTTTGAATCACTTTTGAAAAAAGAGAATTTTATCTATATACACATTTATAAATAAATTTACATTAAAATACAAATATTATGAACGTAGCTTTTATGAGCAAAGATAAATTTGATTGTTAATATGCAGTTTTTTCAAATCCATTAGTATGGGAGGTGATCGAAGTTTTGGTCCGATTTAATTGAAATTCCGCACAGTAAGTTCTCTACTCATACATTAACTAACTAACAATAACTCCTTCTATTTTTGTCACTTCGCTATATTTAACCTCTTTTAACATCTGAAACAGAAAATAGTCACAGGCAACCAGGTCTGCTAGTTGGTTGATAGTATTTCTTGTGCTTGTGGTCTTAAATTTGGTCAAAACCGTCGCTCCCTGCAGTGTCGCATTATCGTCGTTCAAGATCCAGGAATGGTCTTTCGTTCCCTTTTCTAATGGCAATCCACTTGTTTCCATGTCAAACTCATAGACCCATGTTTCTTTCTTTACTTGAGATTCGTTTTACAAATTTGGACGTTGGATTTTCACACTCATAGGCTACAATATCCTCAACTAGTAGTCTTTATTGACCGTCTGTCTCTCTGAAACCAATTCAAGTATCACAACTGGTACAACACGGCATCACCAAAGCGACCTTGTACCTCAAATCCACCATAGAAGTGGGCTTCCCGCACGGCGTCCCAGCTGCACTCGAACCCTCTTCAGTTGGTCATATCGAGAAAGGATAATAGTAGATATAGAATCACACCAGAGGGGATTATAATAGAAAAAGGATCACATCAAAGAACGAATCTTACCTACCTACTACCTACCTACCTTGAGATTTCCAACAGAGAGTTGATTTACTCCCAACTACAGCTTCATCATCAGAACATCTTCTTAACCTTAACAAATCTCTCTTTATGTGCCAAACACAAAACCTCTGATGGAAAAAAATGCTCAATTTATTCGAACAAATCACAACTTATCACCACTTTAGGCGACTTTGAAAACCCCCTAAACTTGAGGTGTTTTAGGCTCAAGTCCACAACTACGCAACGTTGCGACAACACACGTTCGCATGATCCCAGCTCTAACACACCGAACACCCACACATTGACACATATTCTCCGCACACAGCAGCACAGCCAACATGCCCAACACATATGCAAATATGTTGAGGGGGCGTGGGACGCATCGAGCAGAACTTTTGGGGGGCGACAGGTGGCCCAGTTATCTGACTGAGCTTCGGTGCGACTTCAGCTGCCGCACACGTTTCCAACTGCAGCCGGAAAAAGTCGACTCGCGCCGCTCCTCTCGTCGGGCTGCTTGTGCACGTTGGGGGCCGATTAATTTGACTTTTATGCCATGCGAATTGCCTGACACAGATACGCAGCGACACACACGCCCTCACGTGCGGCGGCGACCCGCCCGCACAACAGTCATAACAGCCAGCAACAAAATACCCACTTGCGTCCGCTGCCAAACGGTCGCTGCTGCTGGGCGTTTACGACCACTGTGACTGCGCCGCTTGAGTCGCTGGTCTCTGGTATTTGCCGCTGCCGGTGCCCATGTTTTTTGTTGGCCTATTGCTATGGCTTTCGTTGGCGTTGTTGTTGTGAATGTATGCGCGTGAGAGTTGGCCAAAAAGCGTAGAATTTAAATTCCTATTCATCAAGATAATCGCATTTCAGAACTTTATTTGCCGTGGGATCATGAAACGCCGGTCGCCGACGCCACAACCGTAGCCGTAGCCGTAGCTACGACTGTGTTTGTGTTGGTGACTATGTCTGTGTTCGAGTCTGTGTGTGTGGGTCGGTGTCCGTGGGGGATGCAGTGGCTAGATGGACCCCATCCACGACAGGGGCAATGCGTGCCACTGTTTCATGTCTGTGTGTCTGTGTGTGTGTGAGAGAGTTTGTGAGTAAATATTTGCATATCCGTTGCTGTTGGGCAACGTGCTTTGCCGTTCATCGCTGCTGCCCTGCAACCCCCGCCGGCACTCGGGCTCGGCTCGTGCAAGAGGGGATTTTTAAGGGCAATTATTATTAATTGCTTTACAGATACAGAAGATACAGAGATACAAATTTGTATGCCAAACAGGCAATGAAAACAAATGAACAAGAACACAGAAAACACTGAACCAACAGCGAAAGCGAAGGGACCGAGGGGTGGAGGAAGGGAGGAGCACTGTAGGAGCAACATTTTTATGCGATTGCAGTCTCTCAATCACTTTCGGTTTGGGACTTTTGTGTGCTTTGTTTTTGTACTTTTCCATGTAGTTTCACACATATTAAAATGTTGGAGGTGTTTGCAGCAAAAAATTATTCACAATGGAATGAACTGGACTTGAAGTCAGTGTGGGTAAGTAAGTCAGTGTTGACAACGGTTGAGCTTAGGTTACATATTGAAGCCGAACTCGTGTTTGACATTGGGGTTAGTTTAGTTTAGGTTATGTTAATTTATGATGGGTTATTCCAAACTAGGTTAGGTTATGTTAGGTTAGAGTTTAGTTGTTAGAGGTTATAACGTTAAGGTTGGAGGTTAAAAATTAAAGTTTAAGGTTAAACATTAGTCCGAGAGTCGGTAGTGCTTTGCTGCGTATGAAGTGGGATTCAAATTTCATTTGTTGGACAACATCTCTCTTTTCTGTGCTACTGAAGTTGTTCATTAAACTATGATTAGTGACTGCCGAAGTCGGGCATCACATCCATCGAGTTTGTGACACTCTCAAAACAAATCCAACCATTGATGTCCCACGTAGAAACTGCACAAATGAACTTTAAATAGAATTTCTTCTCAACGTTTCTCACCCCCCAACCAAATTCCTGTCCACCTGCTGCCAATTATTTTGCCTTATTATGTTTTTTCTGTTTGTTGTGTATTGAAATTTATTACCCGTAATGTAAGTTCTCTTTTTTTCACAACAAAAAGAACACAGCAAATTTTACTTTGTCCAAACTACATAACAACATTACAGGCCGAAGCCCGACAAGTCTATTAGCGGCGTTTGTCACCTGGCCGTCCGCCGTCCGTCGTCCGCCGCGTGCAGCGCACAATTTAATTTCCCTTCGAACATTCAAACTCATTAGCGAGGAGCTGCATAATTGTCTCCACTTAATTGGCTTGATGTGAGCGGCTTGTAGCGGCGCGTACTGCCGCCGGTGCCGCGCCAAACAACCTTTCTGACATTTGGCCGCGGCAACTGAGCAGACTTCCATCGTCCATTAAAGAACTCGCCAACCGGCATCGAAGTGACACGATGCCGCTGCAGGCAACCGGAACCAGCGCTGAAGCGGCCACTTTTCCGTTTTGCCGCAAGTCAGGCGAAAAAACGCCAACACAACATAGCAAATTAATTTACAATTAATTAGAATAAAGGAATTTTCAGTTTTGTTGCATTTGCTGCACTCGGCCGCTTTGAAGCATTCCGCTTAGCATACTTTTGGGCGCAAATATTCGACACTGCCGCCTTTGCACAAAGCACTGGAACAAGTGTGCAGTTGTTGTTGTTGTTGTCGTTTGAGGCGCAACTTAATTACTGCATCGTCCACGTGCGCATTAACGGAAATTAAAATGTTAATTTGTAGCCGCAATTAACAGCGGTCCCGGTGAGGCGCCCACTCCTCCCTCCCCCATCCTTCGCTCCACACAGCTTCGACTTGCAGAATGTTAATGTTAAATGTTGTTTCAATAAATTTCAATAAAACGGCATTGTTTGTGTGCGGCCGACGTTCTTGCGCCTTTATTATTTGCAATTTTATTAAAACTGTTTACTACTCGCGTTAACGGGACCTGCCGCTGTGCGCGTCGGCCGCCTCGTTGTTGCGTTCAAGAACAATAACGCGCGCGAGTGGCGACTGGCGTTTGTGCGGCGCGTTGGTAATCATTTTCACATAAAATTAATATTAATTGATTGGTTGCGCTGTCCGCGACATTGTTGGCGTCATTTCGTTTGTTTGTAGTAATGGCCGCCGCTGCCATCGTCGTTGCGGCCATTGTGCAAACGACACATTTCGCGCGCATCGCGTTTCATTCATCATCGCGAAATGAGCAAACGTTCGCCTTAACACTCCGATAACCGATAATTTTTTACACGGTCAAAGCCCAACAAGGTCCCCAGGGACCTTTTTTGTAATATTGCATATAAGATGTGTAATTTTATAATGTAGGGTTACAGAATGTGTCTAGATGTGTTTGGAGAGCCAAACAGTTTTGCTTCGTGTATATTTTTTTGTAAACACATGTGTATTTGTTACTACAGACAGATAGGTAAAAACGTATACAATACAAAATAATTGCATTTAGTTGCCTAACTTTGCTTTAGCTGTTCATGCATCTATGCCGCTGCAAGTATGGCATTTTTTTTTAGAGTAATGGGTTTTTATATATATTTATTTTTATTTTTATTCAGTTTTTCATTATTTGTGTATATACTTAGGCAATACCCTCAGCCATTATCAAATTAATAATGGAGTTTGATCATCGTCGTCGGAGTCAGCTTCAACCGCCAGAGTGACATTCAGTTCAACTTCAGCATCATATGTTTCATTGTATGGCAAGAAATCTTTGTAATTTGTCTCCTCGGTGAATGAATAAGGTTCTTCATTGTTTTCCAAATATCTAACCAAAGTCTGCATTACTGCTTGTTGTTCACTCATGCTCAGTTATGAAAGCGCGTACGGCGGCATATCAATTTGATCCCAATCACCGTACGTATTTTAATTTCAATGATTTATTTGAAATTGTGCTGCTATAAATATTTAGCACTAACTATTTATACTTACTAACAAAAAATAAAATCAAATTACATGGAGCTACCTACAAGGTCCCTGCGGACCTTGTCGGTCATCGACGCCCTAAATGACTTCAATGCAATAGTTATGGTAGTAAAATACATGCAATCTTGCCGAAATCTATTTTAACAGCTTCTAAACATTCCATTTATAGAAGTCATAAAGTCTCAAGCTCATCACTCCCCCCGTATTGAAATGCCGCATCTTTTAAAACGCCATAGGTCCCTACGGACCTTGTTGGGCATCGGAGTGTTAAATGTGCGCGACGTGCGCATCAATTTGGTAAATTAAAAATTAAAAACGTGAAATGCCGCGTCGACATATTTGAAACATAATTATCGACATAAAGAATGACGCCGTCGCCAGGAGGCGGCGAGAAGGTGGCCGCGTTGCACTTAATTGGAGAAAGTCAGAGATCGGTGATACCCTGTGGCAATACACATGAGCGACTGCATACTTTCAGGCGCAACTATTACGGCTGACCTGGTGCTGGCAACAGGAACTGAACAAAAAATTAAAAAATTATTTCTTTGACAATCGGGCAATCAATCGAGCAAAAGTAAGTGTGGCGAACTGTCTGTGGATCTGAGGATGGAGTGTTGTACAGTCAGGGGGTCATGAGTTTAAAACCCAACTTAATGAAAAGTTCATGGGTTCAAATTTCAGTTTTGAATGTAAAATTAAAAAATTCCAAAAAAATCCTTCGAACATTCAGACATTAGCGGGTAGCTGCATAATTCATAATAATTTAAATCAAACCAAATTAAGTACGAAAATTAAAAAAAAAACCCATTGATTAGTGCGTTGGACTGTAAGTTAGAAGGTCATGGGTTCGAATTTCAGCTTTGAAATTAAACTTAAAAAATTCCATACTCTTGTTAGGGTTAATTGAACGACATTAAACACGACAAGCATTGATATCGTTCTTAGGAGAACCGAGAGTAGGTAGATAGGTGTGGCGGTCAAGACAAAACCGCTGACAAAACCGCATTGAACCAATTGGAGTTTCTTACGAAGCTTAGTAGACAGCGAATGGTCTTCTCAGCTAGATCTCCTAGAATATCGAAGGGGAAGTTGCCTAAAAAGGTCATCCTTCTACTGGATGAAGCAGCACAAGTGCATAGCAGATGAGGTATATTTTCATCCTCGTCCATGAAGCTGGGACAGAAGTCTTTTGATATCAGCGCAGACTTTTTGCGTGGGTGTCAATTGAGTAGTGTCCCGTTAGAACACCGATCACGGTTCTGATTTGGGCTCTGTTTAATGAGAGAAGTTCTTTAGAGCGTCCAAGGCTTAAGGTTGAAAACATTTGGCGTGTAAGGAAACTTGTGTTGCCTTCAGCCCATCTTTAATTAGTGTCGTGCTGAGTGAAATTTACATAATTGAATTGTAATTAAAAACCAATTAACTTTAAAGAGCAAAGAACTCTTAGCCGAAATCATACCACCCCTGTTCCGGTGCAAGGCATCTAAACGATAAAGCAATTACCCAATCTTGACAGATATGAGGCAGTCAGTACTGAGTGCATTCTTTTCGTCATTATTTTATCAGCTTTCACTCTTATAATTATTTTTGTGCTTAGTTTCACAAACTTTCTAAATTGCAACTATCCACCCGGCCATTACTTTTGTCAAAAATCTAACTCGCTTCCTTCTTTCAGCATCAACACCTCTTCTACTATCTACGCTCGTTTAGTTTTCATGCGCCAAACTCCAACAGAAATTAATTTTATGATTCTATTTTTCCACCAACCGAACTTTAATTGCACTCTTAAAATTCCGCTGCGGAAAGTTGCAACAAAAATAACAACCGCGAATTTGAACATTTTTAAGAATAGCAAAAACAGCCACGAACGCAGCGAGGGGAGGAAAGTGCATCCGAAGCTCGACTACGAGTATCATTAAAACGGCGTCGAATTGAATGCGGCGAGAAGCTGCTGAATCTGCGACCATTGTTTATGACGACGCCGGGTGTAAACAAGCAGCCGCAAACTTTCGCCACTGGAAGCCTAAAAGTGTTTGACGCCAAGAAGGAGTTGTTGTGTGCGCGTAGAGTGACCATCTAATGTTGCATTCTAAAGTATTGAAATGTAAATCTAAGAAAATTCGTTGATGCCAAAGTTCTACGACATATTCTCAGTATTCAGAGATTCCAATACTTTCCTTATATAGTAAGATTTCTGAGATATCCTCTAAACTGTTGAGCCCATTGAAGGATTCTCGTGGAAAGCGGATGGAACCAGAAACTTCAGAGCTTTTTTAGTAGCTAGCGACACTCGTAGCTCTGCACTCTGATCTTAGGATCAGTGTTTGTATATCTAAAAAATATCCATCGGGCCACTCGTATATTTCTTTTACATCCATTCACCAAGAGTCTTCGGCTGTGGCCTTTGTCCTTTCTCTCCAGCCATCTGAGTCTTTTTTCTTCCAAAATAGAACAGAATTTAATGGGAGTTTAACTGAGACCAAAAAACATCTATTGTGCCTCCCCTGACCTAACGAATCTAAATATTTCACGGGGGTTTAGGTACTTAATGCTCTCTTCTGCAAGCCGGAACTTGCTCAGGTAAAGCAGACCGGTGAATTGTCTACGCTGGTTCTTCCTCAGTCTGAGGCATTCTTAATTTGCAGTTATAACCTTTGATAACGATTTTCGATTGCCTAAGACTCGTGTCGTTAGGTCGGTGTTCTAAATTCCTGGTTCTATAATCAAATCTTAGCTGAGGACTCCCTTTCCAAAGGCGCAAAGGCTGTCCGCCATTTCGTTTCCGCCAATTCCTCTGCTTCCTTGCACCCAGAGGATTTCGACCTCGTTGTATGTGCTATGTGGATTCAATGCCTCTATGCATTTCAGCACTATCTCTGAGGTTATCTCATTGGAGATTGGTGCTTTGAAGGCTGCTGCACTGTCTGAGCAGATACGGAGCAGACGTTCCAGGTTTAATTGCACAAAGAGCCTGAGGGCATATTCTCTCCCACTGAGTATATGTTCCAACTTAAGACTTATGAACTTATGAAGTAAACAACTTCGCACCGTAGCAACAAAACCCGAACGGTCGTGCGGTCGTGCGGTCACCTCGTGTGCTCAACTATTAGTTTTGTTGGTTGCCAAGTTCTGCGTAAATAGCGAAGCGCGGGCCAGAATATTTTCATAATTCAATTCAACGAGAACGAGAATGCGAAGCACTGCCGACATCAATGAATGGCGCATCATCAAGGTAAGTGCAGTGAATTTCCGAGGGGCTACTGCCGGCCGCAGCAGTACTCAGTGTTGCCATGACGTCCCCAGAACGCAGCTGATTTTCTCAATGTTGCAAACGCTCGCACACGTGAAGCTGAGCTTCGGCTTTGCGCACCCAGTGCTATCGTTTTAGTGTTTTAGGTAAACACGCGGCGTCGATGAAGACGAAGCAGCAGGACGACTCAGTGCGCAGAAAGGACGACGACGACGATAAAGTTGGCGTTGAGTGCGTTCAATAAAGTACTAAAAAGTTTGCTCCGTTAGTGAGCGACTTGTTTTTCGCCGGTCGTCATTATTGCCGCTGTTGTTATGGCTGTTTTTGTTGTTGGCCATGTTGTCGATGCTAGTTGGTGCTTCACTTAATTGCGCACTCGCGAGCTCGCTGGATCACTCGCTGGCTGCGAAAACAATTGCGATGATGACGACGATGCTGTTCGACTGAAGAACGGGAGAGACGACGAGAACGACGACGACATTGTCGGAAGTTTTATGGTTTGAAAATTGAGCGCGTTTATATTTATGTGCAACCACACTTATCTGTCTAACGATTATGCGCTGCGTCTCTGCTCTTCCATCGCTGCACATGTGTGCGTTTGTGTGTGTACGAGACGCATCTGCACACTGTTGACTCGCGTGCGAGTGCACTTCATTAGTATTGACGAGAAAAGCATCGAAGCGCGCTGGCTGCGAAAACAGCGCTGCGCGGGAACGAACACGAAAACGAGCCGGAAGCAGATAGCTCAAGGAGTTTGTTTACATGCGGCGGCAACCTTTGTTATTCTTGGCAGGAATACAAAATGACAGTCAGCCGCACGGCGAGAAGAAAAGTGCTCCAACCGGCAATTTCTGCATCATTTGGCTGACGTTATCGACGCAGAGTCGAGCACTGTTGTGGCCGTGTTTACTTGCATTGTCTGCAAGTTGCAAACTTTGCTCTTCTTTTTATCGTCTTTTCATACACTTTGGCAAAATATTAAAATCAATCAGCCGTAAGAGCGTAACGCAACTGCTGGCGTTGACTGCGTTCAATGTCGTCCAACCACCCTGGCCAGTCGCTTGGCCCACCCCTTCCTTGTCGTCCTGCACTGCCGACATTAACAATTCAATAAACGAACTAATATCCCGGGGTGTTAATTTCTCATATACCGCCCGCTGGGTGAGCCGGTGCGACACTACTCGTGGCGAGCATCGGGGTGGCTGGGTTCGGGGTGGTTGGTCAATTGGTCAGATGCAAATGCGCCGGGCAACTTTTGCTGCTGCTGCTGCCTCCCTGGAGAGTATTAAAAAAGTTGATGTTGATGATGGCCAAAAGATCGACGTCAAATTGCCAGTCGGTCACGTCGCATTGCAGCTGCTTCGGGTGATGTCAGAAACTACTTTGAATCCCCCATTGAAGCGAAACTATGCTTGAATTTCGAATCTTATTAAAAGGACTTCTAACGTGTTCTTTCTTGAAAGTTGCATGAAACCAACAGAGATTCTTTATTGAGAATGTTTTGTATTAGTTTCAATTTAATTTTTTCCATTAACCTTATTCGCTGAGAAACAAAATATTTTTTTACTATAAGATAGATCTTCTATTCTTCTTTTTATTATCTCTTCTATCTTCTTGGTTCCCATCTCAAGTTTGTTTTTTCAAGTCCCGATTTGTTTCGTTCTGCTTTTACTTAAATCGTTTTTTCTATATTTTTCCTGTACCATTTAGTTAGTTAAGATTTTCTTCCACTTTGCTTGCATACTCTGTCTTTCCATGATTTCCTTCTTTCCCTCTTGCTTTTCAAATTATCTTCGTTTTTTGGAAGTTGCATGAAATCAGAAGAGATTTTTTATTGAGAAATCTTTATTAAGAAAGTTTTATACGCGGATTAGTATTGATTTTGGTTTTATATTTCTCTATTAACTTAATTCTCTGACAAACAAAATATTTGTTTACTATCTTATATTCTTTTCTATCTATTCTTCTATTAATTATCTATTCTATCTTCTAGTTTCCTATCTCAAGTCCGTATTTTCAAGTCCCTTCAATATTTTTTTCTTTATTTTTTCTGTACTATTTAGTTAGTTAAGATTTTCTTCCACTTTGCTTGCATATTCTTCCTTCCCATGATTTTCTTCTTTCTCTCTTTCCAATTCTCTTCATTTTCATTTCTTCATTCTTATTATTTTTCTTATGTATTTTACTTGCTCTCTCGAAATTCGCATTGATTTCTGCCCAAAATTTTCTACAATCCAGATTTTCTTTGAAAATCCCTCAATCCCGGCAGACTAACTTCAGAATTGCCATCTCTTCTCATAGATTCCAAATTCTAAGCAACCCAACATTATCAGAGTCGGTGTTTTGGCATTCGAGTGAAATAATTAAGTTTTGTGCTTGCATGAACCGGGCATCATGTGGTCACAAAATTATGAAAAGTCGCAGTACGAACACGTTCCCACTTTTTGTATTTTGCAAAAATCTTGGAAAATCTCTAAAAATACTGCAGCACAGCCTTCCGATACTCCCGAACAGCCAATCGAGCTGTGTTTATTAACATCGTCGTTAGTAACCGGCCGAAGGATGCAGTGGGACGCCGTCAGTGCTTTGTATTCATGCCGCACTTGTCGCAACCGCCCCCCGGGGAACGGCTCCCCGCTGCAAAAAGTCAGGCGAGCTGCTTTGACGCCCTGTGACCGCTGGCTGCATTGCTGACCACTACACCACATGTCGCCATTAAAATTCGACATCTGACGTTGCTGCAGTGGTCATTCGTCATGGTGTACATGCAGCAACAACAACAACAAAATGCTGCAGCTGAATCTGAATCTGAAGTTGTCTTTGAGTTGGCTCTCGTCTCGTATCTCGTGTCGAGTTTGCTGTTTGAAGGTGTCGCAGCTGTTGTTGCTGCCGCCCTCGTCCTCGCCTGTTCTATGTAGCTGTGGTTCTGACGTTTTACTTGAATTGTTTTTATCGTTTGGCATTATTGCAGTTTTACACATCCACCACTCACGCTTTTCCGCCCCCGCAGAAAAATATTCCGCCCCCTGAGCGCGCCGCACTTGGCCAGTCTCCAAAGACCACTCGACTGTCTGCTGTTGCTGTACCGAAAATGAAATCATTTCCCTTCGGTTTTTATTGTCGTCGTAGTAATAGTTCTTGTTAGTGTTGTTGTTGTTGTCCTTGGCCCTGCAGCGAATTCTCCCCGAAATTGCGACCAAATGTGCTTTGGTCGCTACGTCAGGCGCCGTGGTGAGTATGTGTGTGGGTGTGTTTGTGTGTTGGTGTCGTGTATGTGGCGTTCAATCAGTTGTTGTCAAATTAGTTCGACATTATGGTCTGTTTATATTTTCATTTCTCTGGTGATTTGTTTGTCAGTTCTGTGAAATTGGCGCCGCTCGCCCCCGGCCCCCATGTCGGCCGCTGTTCAAGCATGTGGCAATAATGAGACACTTTTCGGTGGGCGGCAGTTCAATGCCATTGCTACCACCCCTCCCACCTCCTTCCAACGCAATGCGACCGCCACTTGACTGGGCAAGGCGCGCTGCGAGCGGTTGGGGAATTCACGCCTTGCATGAATTCTCGAGTGAGCTTGCATGTGTGTGCGTGTGTGTGTGCGCATTGGTAATTTGTAATTAATGCCGTGTCACACTTTAACTTAATTTATACGACAAACTATCATAATGCAATAATAGCTGCGCGCCAAACCAAGTCGCAGCTTGTTCAATTTACACGCACCGCGCGGCAGATGTGCGTGTGTGTGTGGGTGTGGGTGTGCGCGTTGGTGTATGTGTTACAGTCTGTGTTCTGTTCGATTTGTGTTCAATATATATTTCATTAATTAGTAGCAACATCCAACAAGGAGCCGAAACATGCACCTTCGCATGTCCTTGCATGTCCTTTCAGCTGCCGTCGCTGCCGCTCTTTCGAAGCGAGACATGCCACTTAGGAGGACACTCGAATCATGCGTAAATATTTCCACAGAATTATTTCATGTGCATTACATCGAAGCAATAAAGTTTTCAAGTAATAAGACATCTCGAGGATTTTGAAAAACTTTAATTTTTATTGCAGTCAGGTTGGGCACTTTTTCATAGTTAGTTGCCAACTCTATATAGTCACTTACTTCTATAAGCAGAAACATTTTATGTCGGCTGTTCTCGGAACAGTGTTGCCAGATACCTGAAATTACTTTCTCTTAAATCTTAAAAACAAGCTGAAGTTTCCTCCCAAAAATTTAAAAAATCTCCTAAATTTTTTAAAATCATTTTTGTCGTTAAAAACTAAGAATTGAACTTCTCATAAAGAAACTAAATGTATATGAAATTTGTTTATTGCAACTTTTTTATTAATTCAGCTTCAGTTTAACAACAACTTATCAAAAAAATAGAAAAAGTGAGATCGGCATAGAATACGCTTTTGCAAATTTCCTTCATTCATTGCATAAATTATAAATTTTGAAGCATAAAATTTAATTAAATTAAATTAGACATTTCAGCTGTCAATATTCAAGGCTTCAGTGCCACTAATGATGTCAAATGTATCACTATCAAAATTTCCCAAACTTTCTCCAAAACAATTCCTCTTCCTAAAACTTCTCCTGGCTGCCCAAGAATCTCCTAAATCTAGTAGGAAATCTCCTGATCTGGCAACACTGTCTAGGAAGCATCTTAAAGTTGTTTACGCGAACTGTCCAAAAGGAGTTTAAAAACCCTCCGTCGTCGCAAATTTACTCTCAACCTACAACCTGGTCATGTCTGCTGACATCAAAATCCAAACTTATTTGTTTTATATTTGGAATTGACTGGCCAAGGTGTCGAGTCCACAATCCTCTCATTTGAGCCCACCAAACCCGCCGTCCACCATTGCAAAAATACATCCCAAAATTAGGTAATTTTCTAAGCTTTCCTTCCTTCAATTTCTTATTCAGTTTTAAATACCAGAAAATTTCAAAATTTGTTCAAGTTTCGTTTCAATGCCCACAACTTCATGGCTCTGCTAATCCAGTTCACAGCCCATTTAGTGCAAAATTTGCCATTCGCCGGCAATTAATTGTCATAAACAAACCATAATTTTCATTTGCCAAATTAGAATGCAATCACCACATCAACGCGCCTGAAGACTCGCCGACTAAATGCGAGCTAATGCCCCAAATCACTTAATCCTTTAAAATTGCCACCGAGGCAATGGCCAAGCTGCCATCTAGCTGTTTGTTTCGCTGTGTGTGTGTGTGAGAGAGAGCTCATCTAATGAAAATTTGCATGCCAACCAAACAAGCGCAGCCAGCAACCAACCGGCGCGGCCACGTAACTTGTGCGCTGCTCCAACGAAGACGCCGGGCATTAGTGCCGCTCGGCAGCGCATTTACCTAGAAATGCGTAACGTGACACCACGTGACAGTGAGTACCGAGCGCCGATGCAGACTGGAGCGGCGCTGCGGTCGGTTGTTGGTGGTGTCGAGTGAATTAAAAATTGATTAAACTGAAACAAATTTCAATGTGGGCAGCGGCTGTTAAGTTGGTCGGCGGAGGAGCGGTCGGAAGGTCACAGACGATTACCGCTGGTGTGGCGAACTTTGCAACATTTGCTTACCGCTTGTCAATGACATCACTTTGTTGTTGTTATTGTTGCTGCTGCTGGTGTATGGCTGCCGCGCTGACAACGTCCACGAGCGACCGTCAAGGGTGAGCGAACAAACTGCGTAATGACGTAAAGGACACTTGACTCGCATCGAATGGTTGGCTGTGACTGGGAGTTGGGGGCTGCTGACGGATTTGGGCCGCTCGCCGCTAAATGGAATTTGTGCATTAAGCAAATGAAAAAACTCCGCACACACTCGTCGACAGCCATTATCGATGGCGCAATGCTTTCTCGCATGCAATAAATAAAAATGAAATTTCAATTCACTCAAATTACGCGCAGCGGCCAGTAACCCTTTCCTGCTGGGCTGGCTTCACCTTGCGAAAAGTGTCCTCCAGTCGCCGTGCTGTGTCTTCTTCTTGCCACTAATGAAACATTAATGTCGAACGTTGCGGGTCGCGTTCGCACATCCTTTCGCTGGCATCTTCGTTGGGTAGCAATTTTGCACCAACGGTTCGTTGCCGCTCACAACACTGACAACGACGACGACGATGATGTTGGCGATGATGCGACTGTGGCTGCGACGAAGCAGCAATCTGCTTGCCTAATGATCCCTGCTGTTGATGAGCACCAGGACGCTCGAGCTGATAGCGGTGGTTCTTGTTGTTGTTGTGGGCCGCACGCGTCTCCGACTCTACAACTCCCAGCTCGGCAAAGTGACTGCGACTTGATTGAATTTGTGCGGTCAGTGGGGGTTTTATGTCGCATTTTAATTTGTTGCCATTGCCGCATTTTGTTTTATTTTGTTTGTGTGTGTTTTTCTGCTACCTTCCAGCCGCCACGATCCACAGGACGTCCTTCACTGGTGGCGTTCTGCTGTGGCACGTTTTTTCCAATTCAGATTTGCTTCCATTTGTATTTCTTTTGTCTCGGTTGTGTTTTAATTAAGAAATTCCATGTGATTGTCGTGTTTAATTGAATTGAATACCGCAACAATTAAGACATTGCAAAAAGTTTGCAATTATTTCACGACAGTGAATAATGCGTAGAAAGTGAAATTAACTTAAATCACGTTCGCATCCATTCCGGGGTTTGAGATTGATTCCAGGTGCAGGAATTCAACAAAATATTTGTTTACTTGTTTACGATTACTTACTGACTATATAGGCGACTTGTAAATATTGTAGGAGATTCTCAAGAGACTAACCAGTCAAATTGCTTCGAAGGAAGTTTTTACTTAATTTAGTAAATTTTAACGGTTCGCTTCTGCTTAGAGAAATGGCAGTGAGCTCAAAATATGCGTCATTGTTCTTTGAATTATGTCTTGAACTAAAAACTTTTTGACTTATGATCCCCGCACAATCCCACTGCGGTTCAGCAGTAGTCCTTAGTTCTAGTCACAGTAGGACTTTTTAGTCACAGAAGAACTTCTTAAGGCGCGGTGACTGGTCGATCAGATCTCGAGCAATTCTCTGTCAACCTCTTATCTCCCTTCTCAAACCACACTGAAGGCACGTTTGCCTTCATCAGCAGGTTCATTTTACTGCTAGATCCAAGTCTTAAAAGAGAGGTGAGTCGAGTGTTTCCACTTTTGTCTGCGAAGGCAGGCTGCATAGGAGCAGAGCAGGCGAGCTACGGCCTTCGCGTCTTTCTCTTCATTCTTTAATATCAATGGTCACAATTACTGCGACCTGTAGATCTATTGTGCCTCTTTCTGGGACAATTTCAATATCCATGAGGAATTTTAGTATGCTTCGTAAACCTCTGGATACCCAGCCCGCACCTGGTATAAGATGGGCCCCCAGGTGTTTCTTTCTTTTATGCATGAATACAGGGCATTCTCCTTGTATATGTATTGCAGTCTCGTTTTCCTACAAGCAGAACTTCCAATAACCGTTTTCACGGATTCCTAGTTTAGCTATATTATAATTCAATCTGCAATGCAATGTTAGCATTCCCGTGGTAATCCTTACATTATTCCTTGATAGGGTTATGCATTCCTCGAATCTTTTCCTACTGTAGGACCCGATAACCATCTTCGAAGTCTTACCATCTTACCCAGTATTGATTCCTTTTGGTTATCTCGTCCTTTTTCGTTAGGATAGAAGAAGCTCCTTTTCCCAAACCACAGAAGGGTTCAGGGCGGACAAAAGGTGTGGAAGCTCCCCTCCTTGGCAGTTTGTCGGCTCGTTCGTTTCCTTCTTATACTGATTTGTTAGAGTATCAATCCTCTAACGGCTCAGGAATCCCTCAGTCCCGATATTTAGGATACCATTAATCCATAGGAAAGCCCTCTTCGCCTGGGTCTGTATATGTAAGTGAAGAGGTGTAAGTTCAAGAAGAACCTCCATAGATGCTGTTGGACACGTTCTCATAGCCCCTGTTATGCATACCCATGCCAGTCTTTGTAGCTAACTGAGTGCCTTGATAGTGGTTAGTTGGCTGGTCTTTTTTACCCAGATAGCTGAACCATACGTTATCATGGGTCTCACGATCGCAGTGTAGATCTACCTCAGAATAGTCAGAGTGCAACCCCAACTTTTGCCTGCCATGGACCTATAGGTCATGAAGATCCTGGTGACCTTCCTTAATAGTCGCAATACCTAAGCCACCGTTTTCGAGTGACTGGAACCAGATCCATCTTTGATCTAATCCTTGATTGTGGCTGTTTCTTTAAAGATACAATATTTCCAAACCAACCAATGACTGAACGAATTTTTGCGGTTCTTCTATCATCCAAGTGTTTTCCAACTGCATCTGGAGAGGGCAGAACAATGGAAGAGCCGACCGTGTTCTCTGCATCAAAAGACCCAATCACCACGGAAAGCAGGATTAATCAACACACTGAATTGAAGCACTTGAACAACAGTTCCTGAAGAATTTTAATTCAACTCAACACTGATGAAGAGAGACAATTTCTTTCCCGAATCTGCCTCGAAATAATTCGTCTATAATCAATTAATCTGCATTTATATGCAGTCAATATAAGAAAAATATATATGTGAATTGTTTTTTTTCGCTGTTCAGAATTCTTCGGCCAACTTTTATATCTCTTGAATTTCACTTTGCAGAAATTTCAAAACAAAAACTTTAAAGAAAGCACACACATTTACCAAAACAAAGCACTGGAAAAAGGGCCAACAAAACAATAACAATTTCTGCTAGAGAAATTACAGAAAGGGAAAACAAGCGAATTACAGTCGTTTAATTACATCATGAAATCAAATAAAGCAACCCTTTTCGGTCTCTTCGGGCGCATCTCCGCGTACGCCCCGAAGTGGCACAAATATTTGCGATTGTGCTCGGTCCTCGGAGGAAAGGAGTTGTTTTGCTATGCTTTGTTGCAAATAAAAAGCTAACAAAGTCAAATTAAAAACGAGGGCACAATAAAATAAAACGCAGCAACGAAATTCAAGGATTATGACGGCGACAGGGCCGACCATTTGATGCTATCACGTGAGATTTAAACGAATGGCCAGCTGGCGCACACAATGGCGAGTGTCGAATGAATAAAAGGAAATTACCTCGGAACGTTGTAGAGTGGCACTGCGGTAAAAATGCGCCCAAAACTGACAAACGGGCGCGTGAAATCCACTTGAAATTCCATCGAGCCGCACTCGCCCGGCCGAGGCCCCAAATGCCGGCACTCTCGCGCTCTCTGTAGCCCAACACGCTCGAAGGAGGCTCATAAAAATGCAGGCAACGTGCGCGCGAAAGGGTTCGTCGGGCGGTTGCGGCGCCTGCGGAATGCCCGCTGTGATTTTTCCAATTTTGTGGCATTAGGGAAATAATTTCTGATTTTCTGCACATTAATTAATTTATTGCATGTCGGTCCGTTGTCTTCGCCGCCACTACACGAATCACGAATGCAGCGCGTGCCGGTGAAATCAAGAAGAGTAGGGGGGAGCAGGGAGCCTTGAGAAGTTTCCGGGAATTCAAATGTGTTTTAGCCGAGTTGATCGAATTTCTCAAAGTGCGCGAACTTAATTGCAATCGGCCGCCTTTGGACAGAGGAATTTGCGGCATTTTCGCAGTTGAACCTATTAGCAAATGTTGGCATTTCATCTCGCATACCTTTTGGGTGTTGGCAACATTACAATTTACAAAGTTTCAATTTAAACTTTGGCAAAAAAGTTGCAAAGCAAAACATTGAAGGTGCCCAAATTTTGAGTGAAATTAATTTTGCAAAACAAAAGTTGGCTGCAGAAAAGTTCTACTTGCAAATTTTTTAATGAAATTACAGCGAATGGAATTTGTGCAAAAAGTGACGCGTGGCGCACGAAATGTGGAAGGGGGACCGGAAAAGAGGGTTGAAAAATTGTGCGTTGCGTGCATGTCAAAATTATTAAAACAAATTGTAATTAAACCTTTTAAAATATAATTTAAACAAAAGGAATATAAGTAGTCACCATAGTAGTGGTGACCTTGAGATCTAAAGTGTTCCTAAGGTTATTTTTGGGATGTTTCCACTGAAACAAGAAGAACATGTTTCAGCTCCAAGGTTTACATCTAACAAACCAGGCTACAGAAGGTTCTCAAGTGTGAAGACTGCTTTACCGTGTTATCGTTCTCTAAATAAAAAATGTAAAATTGTTTGAAATTTACAACCAGCGAAGATTTATGCAATTTACGGTGTCCTGTCATAATTGTGAGATTAAAGTCTCCAACATATACCAATGAATTTATAAGCACACGGAAATCTTATTAGCCAAAACTGTCTCACTGAGCATTGATCGAAGCTGATCAACGGTTTAGACTCTTAGTTCTACTCAGTTGAAAGGTTGGTCATAATTATCGAAATTTTTTCGATCTGTTAGCTATGTCACTGTGACTAATTGACCACAGGTTGTTCTCTTCTACGGATACCTTTCCCGGTATGTGTTGTCCTAATGATCTGCTTCCCAATGCTGGACACTGTCCTCACTATGTATACTCCCGTCTCGTCGTCCTTTAAGCAAAGACTCAGGAACCTCCTCAGCAACATTGAGCCGTATTAACACTTCGTTCAATAATGTGTGTGACTAACTAATTAAAACACATTTTTTTTGCCAAAATTCGTTTTTATTCATCAACATAGTCCCCTTTTAGGGAGATACAATCATTCCAACGCTTTTCCAATCTTTCGATACCGCCTTTGTAGAACGATTTTTCTTTGCCTTCAAAATAGGCGTTCGTTTCGGCGATTACTTCATCATTTGAGCCAAATCTCTTACCACGGAGCATCTTTTTGAGGTCTGCGAAGAGCCAGTAGTCGCTGGGGGCCAGATCTGGAGAATACGGGGGATGAGGAAGCAATTCGAAGCCCAATTCATGCATTTTTGCCATCGTTTTCATCGACTTGTGACACGGTGCATTGTCTTGGTGAAACAACACTTTTTTCTTCTTCATATGGGGCCGCTTAATCGCGATTTCTTCTTTCAAACGTTCCAACAACGCTATATAATAGTCGCTATTGATTGTTTTCCCTTTCTCAAGATAGTCGATGAATATTATTCCATGCACATCCCAAAATACTGACGCCATAACCTTGCCAGCCGATGTTTGTGCCTTTGGACGCTTTGGGCGGCTTTCACCGGTTGCATGCCACTCAGCAGACTGCCGATTTGACTCTGGAGTGAAATGGTGGATCCATGTTTCATCCATTATGATGTACCGACGCAAAAACTCCGACTTGTTGCGCGTAAACATGTCCAAACAGCTCTTTGAATCATCGATTCGTTGTTGTTTTTGCTCCGGTGTGAGCAAACGCGGCACCCATTTCGAAAACACCTTTTTCATAACCAAATGTTCGTGTATTATGGTGTGTACACTGCCTGCTGATATCTTTAGAATGTCAGCAATCTCCCCCACTTTCACTTTACGGTCGGACATAATGATTTTCAGTGTTTTTTCAACGTTTTCCGGAATAACAGCGTCATTTGGCCGTCCAGTAGATGGAATGTCATCGGTGTCTGTACGACCACGTTTGAATTCGGCATACCAAATGGTTCTTTTTGATGGAGCAGAGTCCGAATAATGTTTTTCAAGCCATTCCTGGCATTGAACAGTATTTTTTTTCATTAAAAAACAATGATAAATCAGCACACGGAATTGCTTTGAATTCATTTTTTTTGAAAACTCAAAAGTAGTGTCACTTAAAGCACTGTAACTTGTAAACTAATGGTCGGATTGACATATAACTTTGACAGTAAGCCTAAAAAGGTTCACAATTTCGAAAACAAATATTGATTTAGTATTAGTGCCGCCATCTATGTGTCAGTCACACACATTATTGAACGAAGTGTTATTGTGCATTTTTGTATTGTGAATGTTTCCCGCCGTTGCATTTGACAGCTGCCGGACAATTCAAAATAAAACAAAAACAAAAATGGAAGGCAAAGAACGGGTGAGTTTGAAAACTATTTTAAAATAAAAAAACGTTACATTTAAAAAAACAAAAAATTAGAAGCCTAGTGGAATAAAGCGGGTTACATGGAGCGAGGGCGACGAGAGGGTGCTGCTGGAGCTGTGGGCTGAACGTGCCAATGACTTGCGCCGTGCAAAAAGAAACACCCACATTTACGCGGAGATGTCAGTGCAAATGGCGGGCAAGTTCAGTGCACAGGAGGTGCACATGAAAATAAGAAATTTGACGCAAAAATATAGGTATTTTTTTACTTTGCAATTACTTTTTACAACATAACATATCTCATAATTTTGCAGAGAGGAAAAGAAAAACGTGGGTCCTTCTGGCGGCAGTCCATCAACATGGAAACATTTCGCAGTGCACAAAATTATTGGGGGTATCGCAGTGAACAATGTAAATATTTGGGAATCGTTTCCATTGGTAACAACTGCGTTTTCTATATTTTCGTATAGTTTTTTTTTTAAATAACAAAATTTTAATTTTTAGGACAGGATAACATCAAGTGAGTCTTACTTACTTACTTAACTGGCCATAACAACCCGTTATCGGGTTACGGCCTGCCGCAAAACTTCTCTCCAGGCGCCTCTGCTTCGCGCGCGCCTTCTCCAGTTGGTCACACCAAGAGATACCAGGGCCTCTTCCACTTGGTCCTTCCACCGGAGACACGGCCTCCCTCTTCGCCGTCGACCTCCAACCATCGCATCGAATACCTTTTTCGCCGGAGCTTCGTCGTCCATGCGGCAGACATGACCGAGCCAGCGTAGCCGCTGGATGTTAATTCGCTGCGCTACGTCCATGTCCTTATACAGCTCATACAGCTCGTTATTGGTTCGTATGCGATAGTCGTCACCAACCCGAACAGGGCCGAAGATTTTGCGAAGCACCTTCCTCTCGAACACTCCAAGGGCCGCTATGTCGTTTCGTGTCATTGTCCATGCTTCAGCGCCATAGAGGAGCACGGGCAAGATAAGCGTCCTATAGAGTGAAAGTTTTGTCGGTCGAGAGAGGTCTCTACTTCTTAATTGCCTACCGAGACCGTAGTAGCACCTGTTGGCAAGAGTTATCCTTCGCTTTATCTCCAGACTGACATCATTGCTGCTGTTGATGGCGGTGCCAAGGTAGACGAATTCCTTGACAACTTCAAAAGCATACCTGTCGGCCTCGACGTGAGACCCTAGCCGCTGCGAGTCCCTGCGTGTAGACAGCATATACTTCGTCTTGCCCTCATTTACCACCAGACCCATTTTGGCAGATTCTCTTTCGATAGCCGCAAAGGCAGCGGTGACATCTCGCTTGTTACGTCCGATGACATCAATATCATCAGCGTAAGCAAGGAGCTGGACACTTTTGTTGAAAATTGTGCCATTACGATGTACACCGGCCTTGCGCAGGACACTCTCCATGGTGAAGTTGAAGAGGTCGCAGGACAAAGGATCGCCCTGTCTGAAACCTCGAACGGTATCAAAGGGGTCGGAGAGGTCACTTCCAACCTTGACGGAGCTGCGCGTATTGCTCAACGTCGCTCTGCAAAGTCTAACGAGCTTTGCAGGGATACCAAGTTCAGACAATGCGGCATATAGGCGATCCCTTATTGGGCTATCGAATGCTGCCTTGTAATCGATGAAGAGATGGTGTGTATCGATTTGGATCTCATGGGTCTTCTCCAGGATTTGGCGTAGAGTGAATATCTGGTCGATGGTGGACTTACCAGGTCTAAAGCCGCACTGATAAGGTCCAATCAGCGCCTTGGCGAGTGGCTTTAGTCTTTCACATAATACGCTCGTCAGGACCTTGTATGCAATGGGAAGTAGGCTGATACCCCTGTAGTTGGCGCATATTGTTGGGTCGCCTTTCTTCAGCACAGGACAAAGGGCACTGAGGTTCCAATCGTTGGGCATTCGTTCCTCCAGCCATATTTTGCAAATGAGCTGATGCATGCACCCAATCAGCTCACCGCCGCCGGCCTTGAACAATTCCGCTGGTAGCCCATCCGGCCCCGCAGCTTTGTTGTTCTTGAGTCGCTGGATAGCGACCCGGACCTCGTCATGGCTGGGCGGTGGCACATCCACACCGTCGTCGTCGATTGGTGACATCTGGACATCTTCACCACTGGCGGAATTGTTCCTTTCGTCGCCTGCGAGCAGCTTGGTGAAGTGCTCCTTCCACAACCTCAGCACACCCTGCGCATCCGTAACCAGATCCCCGCTTTCGTCTCTGCAAGAAGATGCCCCAGGCTTAAATCCTTCCGTAAGACGCTTAACTTTTTGGAAGAATTTTCGGGCGTCATTCCTGCTCCTGCACTGCTCGATTTCCTCACGCTCGCGCCTTTCTTGCTCCCGTTTCTTGCGTCTAAAAAGGCACCTCTCTTTCTTCCTCTCCTCCCGGTATTTTTCTGTCATGGCTCGCGTGGCGGCCGACTGCAGGGTCTTCTTGTATGCAGCATTCTTCACTGCAGTGGCTGCGCGTCTCTGCAAGAAGATGCCCCAGGCTTAAATCCTTCCGTAAGACGCTTAACTTTTTGGAAGAATTTTCGGGCGTCATTCCTGCTCCTGCACTGCTCGATTTCCTCACGCTCGCGCCTTTCTTGCTCCCGTTTCTTGCGTCTAAAAAGGCACCTCTCTTTCTTCCTCTCCTCCCGGTATTTTTCTGTCATGGCTCGCGTGGCGGCCGACTGCAGGGTCTTCTTGTATGCAGCATTCTTCACTGCAGTGGCTGCGCGACACTCTTCATCGTACCATTGGTTTTTCAAGTGAGTCTTGCATGCTGCAAAATTCACAAGCGCCGCAGCCGGAGCCATCGCCAGAATCATTGCCAATTAGGCCAAAAACTCGCAATGAATGAAAGTGCTCAATTTTTTGAATTTTCATCCTAATCGGTGTCGCAATGTTTGCTTATGAAATACGAATGCGTTCTCGCATTGGCCCACTTCAAGTGAACTCAAGGAAATCGAGTGAAATTACATAAAATTACTTTATTTTAATATATCCGTCCATATTTGACAGTGTTGCAACAAATGTAGTACGAAAAACAGGTGGTTCATAACCCAGCCACCTCAGTGGTTCACAGCCCAACCACGATGCAATTTTGGAAACTTTAAAATAAACGACACTTCCAATCATAATTCGACATAAACAAATATTGCATCGTAAAATAGAATCAAAACACTAAATAAACATGTATTGCACTGACCTTTTTGCAATAAGCACAGTCACTTGGATAGCATTTAAAAAAAAAGCAAACAAGTTTTCCCAGTCGATTTTCAAACACGATGTCTTTCAAACTCGATTGCTGCCACAAGCAATACGTGTTTGTACTTCGGTGTAACCACAAAAGCAGAGTCATATCATAAGACAAACTTGACAGTTGAAAGATTGGCGATATGTCAATTTGTTGTACCACAAATAAATGTATTGAAACAATAAAAAAAAAATGTGAGCAACTTAAAAAAAAAAATTGTCTTTAATAAAAGTTATGAAGCAACGTAAAAAAAAAATTTCTGAAAATAATAGTTATCGGCAACGTAAAAAAAAAATCGAAAATAAAAGTTATAAAGCAACGTAAAAAAAAATTTCTGAAAATAAAAGTTATCGGCAACGTAAAAACAAACAATCGAAAATAAAAGTTATGAAGCAACGTAAAAAAAATTTCTGAAAATAATAGTTATCGGTAACGTAAATAAAAAAAATCGAAAATAAAAGTTATGAAGCAACGTAAAACAAAAAAATTGCAAAATAATAATTATCGAGGACGAAATTTTTTATTTTTTTTTATAACAGTTATTACGCAACGTAAAAATTAATTGTTGCAAATAATAATTAAAATCAACAAAAAAAATTTATGTTGCATCGTAATAGTTACGTTGCAATTAGTTTCTTAAAAAACTTATAATAGTTAAGTCCCTGCCTATGGTCGTCCATTGTGGCGACGTCGTACTCCCAAAAGTTGCCATCGCGGTCCTTGAATCCCTCATAAAATCATTTCACACTTACAAATTTCCACAACCGTCTTGCTCTTATCTCAGAGGGTGAAACTAGGATCCCAGCTTTGAGATTTGTGTGAGCTATTGCATTGATGGTTCTGGCATTGTAAAGTAGTTTCAGTAAAAGTAATTGCAACTTTCTTTGAATTGCATTTTGCTTTTGAATCAAGACCGCTGCCGCGAGTAGTAATTTTTGTCGCCTTTCCATTTCAACAAAATAAAACTCAGATGTCAGTTTGTCGTCTGTCAGGGTGAATTTCTAATTTGCATTTATGAGTTTTTAATGCGCATTAACGCTGCCGTCTGTCTAGGCTATTAGAACAACAACTCTGAAATTAAATTTAACAATTTTATTCTCCCTTGTCAGCATGTCCTGGCACCCAGTCACTGATAACCATGCATTCAGATCCATTTAAATATTTTTATAAATTACTAAAACTTAATCAAATTCTTCAAGAGTCATTGTACAAAAATTTCAAAAATCAAAATTTCATTACAATTCACAGTTAAATGAACAAATTTAAGAAAATACGAAATTGTGCAAAACACATTAAAGCAACAAATAGCCAAAACAAGAAAACGTTTTGCAATTTTACAAAACTGTTTACGCTGGAGCGGAGCGGAGCGTCGTCGTAGCGCGTCGTGCTGCACGCAGCGCAGCCAGCAGTGCGGCGCATGTGAGCGAGTGCGAAATGTTCGACGGTATTGTTTCATTAAAAATGCATGCACCTCTAAAAGCTTTTCTGTTTGCATTTGCCAAGTCAAATGAGGGATGCGTCCCGGCCAGCGGCGCTGCAGCAATGGGAACGCAGACAGGTGCGGGCGGCCTCGGAGCATCGAATCCAGCAGAAGCTGAAATGTGAGCGTAGAAAACTTTGCCAAGTTTAAATAAATGAATTGAAAGCAAAAGTTATGTCGAAGACTTGAATATTTCACAGCACAAACGAATGCGGCAGCATGGCTTTGGCTGCAGCCTTGTTAACTTGATTGCGATTCGCCTGCATTATTCAAATGGTTTCAAGTATGCGAGAAATGCAAAAACAAAATACAAAGGAAACAGAAAAACGCCCCCGTCAATAATCGAAAAATCAGAGCGAACAAACAAAGTTGCGTACAGTGCGTCAGCAACGCTTGCGGCCTGTAGGTCACAACACACACACACACACACTCGCACACAAGTTCCACTGACACATTTTCGCCATTTCGCAAACAGCCGCCGCCGTGCCACAAGTCATCATTTTTTCATGCAAAAACGTTTTTGTAGTTTTTAATTTTTGCTTTTCGTTTGTGCGATTTGACGTCCTCAACTGCTTTGTTCTTTAATATTTTTGCTTTTGGCTTAAAATGCAAGAATCGCGCTTAAACGTCATCGCCGCCCGTCCTGGCGGTCTTCGCAAATGTAAATAAATCAAATGCCGGCAATTTCTCTCCGACAAATTTATGTAGTCACCGCCTCAGTTTATTGCCGCAATAATTCATTTAATTTCTTTTGATTTATTTTGTCAGTCGGACTCATCAATTGCCCGCTTCGTTTTTTCTGTCCCCTCCCCGCTATGTCGTGGAACATGTAAAACATGCATGTGTGTGTGTGTGTGTGTGCCTTCATCCTTATGCACTTCCTTTCTCTCAGCTATGCGCCGCAGTAGTTTAGGTTGAATGCTGCTGGTTGCCGCCGCGCTGATTGTTGCTGCCTCTGCTGTTTCTTTTGTTGTGCTAATGGTGGCGGTGGCAGTTTAGTTGAAATTCCATTCCTGAGGGTTGTTAACATTTCTCCTGCAATCCTGCTCGCATATTTGCTGTTTGCTTCGCTTCGTCTTATCGCCAGCATCGATTGTCTTCGCTCAGCTGTTTATTGGTTTCTCGCTCTGTCCGGCTGTCTGTTTGCCACACGGACGCTGGCTGCGACATCGTTATTTGTAAGTTATGCCACGTTTTCCATTTTGTTGTTGTCATTTCATTATTTCGCATTTTATTGACACTTTTGATCTTCCACTTCACATGAAATATTCACCAATTATTTTGGCATGTTTGCAGTTGACGCCGCACCTGCGCCCTCCCTGCTCCGCCAGGCCACGCACCCACTGCCGGTGTGGCTGCTGCTGCTGATTTCTGATTGCAAAAGCAGTCGACACTCAGATGGCGGCCGTGGCATGCGGGCGGAAGTGTTGGCAGTCTTCAGGCAACAATATGTCTGGATTATTTGCGGTGGAAGTGGTCGCATTGGTCGCATAAACAAGACATCAGGAACACATTAGAAACCGTAATGGTCGCCGTAAATCTGACACGATAATTGGGTAGTAAATCCCAACATGAAGCCAGAAGTTTAAGTGGAACGTGCTCAAATCTCAGATAATGCAAAAGGAGCGAGACAGAGCTGATCACTGTATCCGATGCTGGCGATCCGGCTAAAACTCCCCGAAACATATAAATTATGGTTTTTCTTACAGTTCTCATTCAAGCCATCTATTTCATCCTATCTATCCCATCCATCTCATACATCTCATCCATCATATCTATTTATTCAATCCCATTCCATCTCATGAATCTCATACCAATCATCTAACTCATCTTTCCCATCCCATCCCATCCCATCCATCCCATACATCTCTTTGTTACATGAATCCCATCGATCTTATTCATTCCAATTCATCAATTCCATCCTTCTCATACTCTCAACTATCCTATCCATCTGTTCAATATCATTCCATCTCATCTATCCCATTCAATTCATGCCATTCCATCCCATCCCATCCCAACCCATCCATCCTATCCATTCTATCCATTCCATACATCACGTCTTTCCCAAAAATGGCATCCATTTCATCCACTCATCTATCCCATCTCATTCATTCAATACATCTCATCGGGTTTATCGGTTCTATCAATTTATCTAGCTTTGAATTCCATCTCAGCCCATCCCAACCCATTCATCCCATCCATTTCATCCATCCCATACATTACATCCGTCCCAACAATGTTACCATCCTTTCCGTTTCATCCAGCTTTTCAATCCCATGCTATCTATCCTAACTTGTCCATCTGATCCATTTCATCCAACCATACATCACATCCACTCCAAAATATCATCCATTTCATTCATTTATCCATCCAGTCATCCATCCATTCATCCCTCCACCCCATCTATCACCTCCTATTATTTATCTTCCCTCTGTTTCACTTATTCCTTCCATCTCTTCATCATCTCTACCTCATTTTCTCCCCTTTTTCTTCCTTCTTTCCTTCCTTCCTTCTTTCCTACTTTCCTTCTTTCCTTCTTTCCTTCTTTCCCTCTTTCCTTCTTTCCCTCTTTCCTTCTTTCCCTCTTTCCTTCTTTCCCTCTTTCCTTCTTTCCTTCTTTCCTTCCCTCCTTCTTTCCATCTCCTTCCCTCCTTTCAATCGTATCTCCTTTTCCTAAACTGCTTTTTCTTTATTCCATCCCTTCTTTTCCACTGTCCTCTTTTCATATCCCATCCGATCTTCCAATCCAAGACAATCCTTTCTTTGTCCCCCTTTTTACTTTGTTCTTAACTTCACGTCCTCTTCTAATCCTTGCATCCTTTTTACCTACCTTTATTCCTTGCACTTTCATTCTTTGTTGCTCTCTTTCTTCTTATCCATCTTTGCTTGAAAGGAAAGCTTTCATTCATATTTTAATTTTTGTTGCCTATATTTCCTTCTTCTTTCCACACTTTCTCATCCTTTTCTGCCTTCATATCTCCCACCCCTTTTCCCATTCTTCGCTACCCACATCCTTTCCCACCCCCTTGCGATCTAATTTATTTTCCTAATCCCGCCAAAAATACAACTCTGCACTCTCGCAACTGTCGCCTTGCCACCATTTTGACAAATTCCAATCAGTTTCAGTCGACAAAAAACATTTGATAACAATAGACAAATGTGCCAATAACAACAAATAATAATAACAACAACAACAGATGCTGGTCTGCAACCACACCGCGGCGGCAATAAAAAGTTAAATGAATATTCCGCAATACGCAAAATGTCCAAACGGGGTACAGGGCTGCGGGGCGGAGAAAATTAACAACATTTCTGCAATGACAGCCAACAATCGAACGGCAACAGCAACAGCAACAACAATAATGCCAACAATAAGTACAAAAATTGAGTGACAAATGCCAATTGACAAGCGATGAGGAAAATGACGGCTGGCGCCGACGCGAGGCGCCCGAAGTAAGGAAGGAAGGAAGAAAGCAGCGCGACGGCAAACAAACATTCGCAGCTTATCCCGGCACGCGTGAAGCCGCTGCTGGCGCCGCAGCAAAAACCGAATCGGAAAACTTTTGTCAATTTGATAAATGCTAATTTAAGCCGAGCATGAAAGCAGCCAGCAGAAATGAAGCGACGCCGAAGTGAGTGCAGGAAGTGCGCGCATATGAGCCCCAAACGAGCGCAAAAGGACATGTCGGCTGTGCGTGTGTGCGTGAGCCGAGCCGCCCGCCGCCCTGCCGCCCACGACGCAAATTGGGTTTGGATGGAAATTGTCGACATCATTCATCATTAAGGTTTTTGAAGTGCTGACGAATTCCTCGGCGTTTTTTGTGCTGGCAATTTTTCTGCTCGCTTATCGGACGCACGGCGCCACAGGACGTTTGCGATAAATCGAAGGAATCATTTGATTCTGGTTGCTGCTGCTGCCGCTTTCCCACCAATGCGGGCCGAATGCAAAAAATTCCGCCCAAACACAGTTCGCCCCATCACAAATCTATTTCTATTTAGATTTTTTCGAAATGTTGCTCCGCATTGCTGGATTTGTGTTCGATTGTAATAAATCGTTGAATTTTCGAATTGTCATCAGTTGTGCCACTTAAAAGTTTTAATGAAGGCGCTGACAAATGAAAACTTCACCATGAGCGTGCGGGACGACATGTCGTGCGCGGGCAGGGACAGTTAATGGCCCGAACCGCTGCCACGTCCAATCGCCGACGAACCCGCATCACAGACACTCACAGCCGCACACTGGCGGACAGTCGCCGTCCGACGGTTGGGCCGTTCACTTATACATTCAACGACGAGCAGCAGCCAGTGTCCTTAGCGCTGATAATGATGCGTGTCGATATTTCAAAAATAATAACAACCCCCACGTCGCGCAGACGGACAGCGGCGCCGCTCTTATCAGCATAGCAACGCTCGCCCAGCGATAAACATAAAAAATAATAGTCTCGCTCGGGTGGACGGCGCTGGCACCTTCGTCGCTTCGCCTACGCATTTCCACTTCAAACTGGACAGAAGGACATGTCACCATAAATGTCCTTGCAACGCGTCATAACAGCTGCCGGCCCCGCAACCGTCGTTGCCATAACAATTCGCACTGATTTCCAATAGTATTCGATTTGCTCATTTCACCACAAAAACCCCATAAAAAATAGTGACAAGAATAAAAGTGAAAACAACAACAACAACGAAGGCAACTTAAGTGGTCGTGGAAAAGTCGAATGCACGAACTACTTGTCGCCGGTAATGAGGTCCCTTGTGGCTGCCATATCATTTTTATGGCAACCGAGCGACCGGCGAGACGTCGGTGTGACGGTGCGCGGTCGAAAGTGGCGAAACGCCTCGCCGGTGACGGAAATAGTGGCGAAATTTTGCGAGCTTATGCCGCAGTTAATTGGAAGCGTCTTGGCGAAAAAACGGCAAAATTGCGTTGAAAGTTGAAATTATTTTACGGGAATTTAGTGATTTGAGCGCAGATAATGAACGCTCCAGGTTTTGAAGTGGATGGTGGATTGTTTTTGATTTATTGTGGGAGATGAGATGATACGAGAAGGGATGAAATGAGATGAGATGAGATGAGATGGGATGAGATGAGATGAGATGCGATGAGATGAGATGAGCTGAACTGAGTTGAGCTGAGCTGAGCTGAGCTGAGCTGAGCTGAGCTGAGATGAGATGAGATGAGATGAGATGAGATGAGATGAGATGAAATGAGATGAGATGAGATGAGATGAGATGAGATGAGATGAGCTGCGATGAGATGAGATGAGGTGAGATGATATGAGATCAGATAAGATAAAATAAGATGAGATGAGATGAGATGAGATGAGATGAGATGAGATGAGATGAGATGATATGAGTTGAGTTGAGTTGAGATCAGTTCAGATCAGATCAGATGAGATCAGGTGAGATCAGATCAGATTAGATTAGATCAGATCAGATCGGATAAGATAAAATGAGATGAGATGAGACGAGATGAGATGGGTTGAGTTGAGTTGAGTTGAGTTGAGTTGAGTTGAGTTGAGATGAGATGAGATGAGATGAGATGAGATGAGATGAGATGAGATGAGATTAGACTAGACTAGAATAGACCAAACTAGACTAGACTAGATGAGATGAGATGAGATGAGATGAGATGAGATGAGATGAGATGAGATGAGATGAGATGAGATGAGATGAGATGAGATGAGATGAGATGAGATGAGATAAGATGAGATTAAATAAGATGAGATAAGATGAGATAAGATGAGATAAGATGTGTTGAGATGAAGAGATGAGATGAAGAGATGAGATGAAGAGATGAACGAAACAGCGAACGGACAGATGGGTGGACGGTGCGAAAATATAGGTCGACAGAAGGGTGAATCAACTGAGATATTAACTCTAAAGCTCAAGGATTCCTATCAGCAGTGACGCATACAGGATTTCATGTTGGGAGATTCCGTACACAACTTCTGGAATCACATTACCCAAAATTTTTGTAACAAACAAATATTTGAGGTTTGGAACCCCCCAAAACATTCTTTGTGTGGGCCACTGTCTGCAACCATGGATGGCTCAGTCATTCAGATTACAAATGAGGATAAATTAGTCTACACGTGTCTTTTTCCCCAATGGAGACTGAAGGTGACAAATTCATGGGAAGTCGAACCCATGTCTCGCTCGTTTTTAGTGAAACGAACTAATTCCTTTATGACGGTGACCGTTGCAAAGAATGGAGAGACTTCGTTGTCGTCTGTCAAAATCTCTCTCAAAATCTTACAATTATGTACAAGTCGCAGATTTGCTCTCCAGTTAGTGCATCGAAATTTTTACATTGAAACAATTGGGTGATCCCAGCATATCCAGTGCCCTCTAGATATATTCAAAACCAAATCCGATTGGCGGATTGACATCCCTCACAATGTAGTTGACTCTCCTGCCTGCCACATTTTCCTCTCTCTATCTGCCCTTCGAAATTTATGGATGTCCTATCGACGCCATATCGACGCGTCTAATGTGTTTTGTGGCCCAACTAGTTAACAGCCGCACTACAACGTGCTGACGGCCGATAAGCTGGCAATGGCAGCGCGTCGGCGCAATCGGCGCACAGTCGCTCCCAGCGGAGCAGTAATTGCGCCGCTGCCGCAGCGGTTGCAGGGCGATTGGCCCATAAATCATGCGTTCAGTTGCGCAGCGTCAATGTGTACCGATAAAACGCGATGGCTGGTGTCACATTGGGACGCCATGTTGCAACTGCCACGTAGCTTCGGTGTGCGCACTTCAAACGCTTTAAATTTGCATGCAGCAGAAATGAAGTCGTTTGTTGTCGCTGTCTCGCTTTTTGTGGCAATTAACCTGAAGATAATTTCATTTCAGTCTTTACGACGCGACACGTTGCAGCCTCTGCAATCATTTAACCCAAATTAATCCGTACTTGGGCCTAATCCGCCTAGTCGCCTATTTGGATGAAGAAGCGCGACCGACGCAAGCGGACGCGGCAGCGCTGGCAGACGCGCGCACATAAATTATTAATTGCGGAATAATTACCAGATTGTGTGGCGCTTCTCCGCTTCTGTGCGGACGCCGAGTACAGCTCAGCTCGGCGCGTGCGTTAGAGCAGGATGGCATGAGGGAAGTAAGAAAGTTAATTTATTCTGTAGGTACTTAAATGCTTCTTTTAATGTGCTCGGCCCGAAAAACGTGTTTGCGGCTCGCACAGCTCCTCAGACCTAATTAGCGGAGGTAAATAATCCAGCGCCACTCGAGTTGCAAAGTTTACGGCCATTTTTTACGCGAAGCCCATCCAAGCCGCCAAAATGTGTGCTACAACATTTCGAAACACATTTTAATTAAAAACCCATAAAGAAATTATTTTAATGAACCGAGTTGTAGCGCCGCCGCCACGTCAACGCACCCACACACACACATACAATGAGACAAACTTACTCGCAATTTTTAAAAGTTTGGCCATAATCGCATTGCAGTTCGATTTATATTTTTCAATCTCGAAGAGAGTGAATTTATATCGAATTGATTGAACAACACCAACAACAAAAAAGGCCTTGAAAGATGGCCAACATTGGATGAAAGCGAGCGAAGCGGCGAATAAGAGCCAAACCGACAGTCGGTCAGGAAATGAGAACTTATTGACGATTTGGCATGAATATCGCACAGCGGCGGCCGAAGAGGCTCGAGTGGGCCACTTGACCCTCGCCTCGCCACTGCAACGGCCTACGGAAGCGTTTATGGCAAATTGCTGCATGCGCCGTTCAAGTGCGAGCTGCAGAAATTCCTGCCACTTGCACTGGCAACATCGGCTCGACCACTGTGTGCTTGTTTGTGTTTGTTGCTGCTGTTGCCTGTTGACGCAATTGTGGGCGCATTAAGTGCAATCATAGAATTAATGGAGCGCAAAACCGATGCGCCAGCTGAGCCGAACTGAAATGCGCTGACTGCTGCAACCCACAAAGTGTACTGCAACATGAACTATTTTTCAAATATTTATATTTATTTTTTTTTTTACAAATAAGGAAACTTGTCGATACTGATGCGACCGCTGGCTTCAATTGTGTGTCATTTGCTTTTGTGTATTTCTGCAGTGTCGGCTTCGCATTCAAGCGCAGCCAATACGCATTTATACTTTCACGTTCTGTCATACTTTGCCACACTTTGGCGCACATCAAAAGCCTCTTACGGAATTTTAAATATGGGCTGCGCTCTTCTCGGCCTCGCAGTTGTGCAAATCTTTTAAGCAGCCACACACAAAGCCCACCAAAGGCCGCTGCGCTCCCCCGAGTGGGCAATGAAAAGTGGCACAAGCGCCCTGCCGCATACGCCCCGTACGCCGATAGTTGCCCCCGAACGCGCAAACGTGCATAGAAGACGCCGAGTCGTCCCTTCGCTGTCGTCTGCGACTCTCAAACTAAATAGCCCGCAGCCGACCTTTTTGCTGTGCTGTGCTTTGATAGCTTCAAATTATAAGCCAATAAATTATTAAACTTGTTCCTTCGGCCCCGTTAGCCATAACTGCGATTCGCTGCGCTCAATAATTCAAAAGTCGATAGTCGGTCTGGCATTTGCAATTTGCAAATACTGAAGATTTCAGTGCTCCGAGGCCAACTTGGGCCCTGCGAAGCGGAGCGTTTTATTAGTTTACATTTTGATTTCCTCCGCTTACACAATGTGGCAATTTTTATGCAAGTCGAAAGTTTCGGCAAAGTTTGCGCAGTTGCAGACAAAAGTCGAAGCCCGAAAAGTCGAAAATGTTTGCAAAAGTGCGACACGCGGCTGGGCGGCGACATTTAATCAATTTAATGCATTCGATTTTACGGAATTATGATTAATGTGCGCTCGAGTGGAGTAGAAAAGGGATCAAATGAAATACAAAAGACGAGAAGCTATTAAAGTGAACGCAGTGTTTGGCTTCACACTCGACAGATTTGTAAGCGGCCTCAGTTCTGCTCCATGTTTGAAAATGGTTTCAACTAGTAAACTGAAAACAGATTGAAAACCAGAACACCTCCACACAACTGTCTAACTGACTGAATTTGATTTGTATTACATCTTCTTAAGTGTATAATTTCGAGGCTTCTAATTTTTTAAGGAAAAAGTATGAAAAGTGATGAAAATGGCTATGGTACATTTTTGCTATTATTTCGAAGCGAATGGGAATTACACGAAATAATTTGGCTGTGTGGTATTGCTTGATGTTTCCGCATTCATTTAACACCTAACTTAATACTTGATTTACGAAAAATGTGCATGTTTTTGACCATCAAAGAAAACGCCTTGAAATTCCATATTTTCCAACTTTGAGGTCCAATTGCCGCGGATTTTTAAAACTTATACAAATAAATTACATTGGAATAAAAGCCGTGAGGTGTTGTTAATGCCACAAAGAGAAAATCATGTCAACCGGTTTATTGGTTTAGAAATTACAATCCCAAACGTGAAAAAAGTCAGGGAAAATCCGAAAAAGTGGCACGCCCATTTTTTGCGAAAACGGAAACTAAGTTTTAAAAACGGTTTGCGCATTCGAAATCAGCGCCAGAAAAGCCATTTTTCTGTTGATCAGTGTTATTTAAGAAACAAACTTCAAAACTTCCAAATAGACTTCAATTAGAACACAAACTTTCGCTGACATCGCTGAAAATTATTGGAAATTATTTTGGGGATAATTGTAAAATGTTTGTAATTTGCTTTGAATTTACTACTAAAAATATGAATTTGTTGGTGCTTCCTAAATTAAACCCATAACTCAATCGAAACTTTTGCAATAAAATGACAAATAGGTAAAGTTCCTCTCAGGCGACTATGGGGTCAAAAGGGTTAAACAACTTTTAACTCTTCTAAATTTTCACGACTAATCTCGTAGCTTTGGCACTGAAAGGTCCTTTATGAACAAAGTTCCTAGTCGCAGCTCACCCAAACTGAACGATAGCAAGAAGCCTCAGCAAAGACCAAGAAGAAATATATTCCTCACAGCATAACTGTAATTATTACATAGTCTAATCGTGTTTCATGAGTACAAAGCAGTGAACACAATTAGAGACTCCTTGCCTCCATCCATTTACCATCCAACTTCCAACAATCTTTAGTCATTCTTCAGCCGCCATTGAGCGCCAAAGACGCGGTTACAGCTTATTCGAATCCGCAGCTTAACTACTTTTACAACTTCAACTGAAAACGTCTCTAAATGCCTCGCAATTGCAAAGACAACGAAATAGAAGAGAGAAACAAGCAACAACAACAAACAAATGTAACACTAATGCACTGCTAGAAGAATCAACTAACTGCCGTCATTTTGACAGCAGACAACATGTGTGTATGTGTGTTTGCAATAACAACAATTTGCATTCAAATGCGAAAGCAACCCTTTTTTTTCTTGTTGCAGCGCACGTGTAAAACGAGCAGCTTTGCTAACTGCCAGCTCGAGCGTTTTGTGCAAGAAATAATAAAACCGAAAATTCAATTTGCTCCAATTTAAACACACACACACACACACACACACATAGAGGACGCAATGAACAACAATGAAAATGGCAACAGCCTAAAAGCCACAACTCAACGCTGCAAGCGGCTTCTGCTGGCCGACACATAATGGCGGCAAAGAAATATGCGAATGCAACTTGCGTGCGTGTGCGTGTGCGTACAAGTGTTGGTGTGCAACAGTTTCATTAGCATTATCCTTGCTTACTCTATTTGCCGAGCAGAGGCCGAACTGGGTTGTTGTTGTTATTTTTATGTAATCCCAACACTCGCAGAGACGAGCAGATTTCGTCTGTTGTCTGTTTCGCATTTAATTGCATTTTGTGCGAATTTGTGTGCTGCTGCTACTGCTGCTTCTTCTTCTTCTTCTTCGACTCGCTCGCATTGTCAGTAAATTTGAATGTAATTGCTTTGCATTGTAATGCAATGCAGTGCATATTTTTAGGCGCTTTAGTATGCGTACAATTTGTGAGCCCATAATTGAATTTGTTTTTTGGCTAAATGCTGCAGTCAGCCTGCGAGTGTGTGTGTGTTTGTGTGTAATTTGTAGATTCACGCAAATTTTCAAAATAAATCTAATTACGCACACTTTGAGTTCGCTTTTGGAATTCTTACTTAAGAGTTGCGGGCAGTTTTTGGGCCAAAATTCAACTCGAACGCTCTACGCTTTCTCCAATAGGAGAAGGACACCATTACGAGTCTAAATGTTGTCTCACGTAAGCAACGAGTTGCGTAGTTGTCAAGGTTTCTCAGCAAACTTTTCTGCCTGCGAAGCGACTTAGTGGCAAATTGCTTTTGTAAACTTCAGTTGTGGGAGGTGCAAAGCCCATAAGCTCGTGTGTCCTTAAAGTGTTCCAAAGAATGCGCTGTTAAAATTTTATTTGCATACGCCCACGAATTTCAGAGTCTTAAAAGCAAAAGCAGACGCACGGACAGGCAGACAAATATTCGCATTACTTACAAAAAAACCAAGATATATGACAAAAAATACATTGAGGGTAAAACACTTAAAAGACGCCGTGCCAAACTTTAGCCTCGCAGCCAGCCGAGCGTGTGAGTAACATTCAATGACGAAGCCTTTCAAGCATAAAATCATCAAAACCAACGCAAAATTTTTGTAAAATTGTCTTGTCAGATCATTTTTGATAATCAGCTCTTCAAAAATTCTTTCACATTGTCCTGTTTTGTACGCACTCAGCACCACTGTACACTGGAACGTATGAGTAATCTCCATGATTATTTTTTTTCCCATTTGCAGCAAACCTAGAAATTTCTTAGTAGCCTAACCCAACCGAACTGAAAAAGAAGGCAACCTTAAAGTTAGCATCAACGTCGTTTTGTTGCTGTAAATTGTCGAAATTCGTTTTTAAATTTCTCGTCGACTTCTTTACTTTCAACTTTTACTCAGCGCACCGTCAAAGTATCCTTTTTCGATTCGATGTCTGCCCCCCCCCACCAACGTCCCCGCCCCCAATTAAGCAGCCTTGTTTGCAGTAATTTTACCTCAACAGGGCAACAACAACAAGTTGCGCAGGAAAAACAACCAACAACGCTTTCAATTTCGCTTTTTCCACTTGCAGCGTAAAGAGAATGCCGGCGAAATAAAAGCGAAAACTTTTCGCTTCGCTGCAGCAAAATTAGAACTTGCCGCCACTTCTGCTTCCGCGCCTCACCTCACATCGATAATGTGTGCTGGTGTTGGTTTCTAGGTTTGTTGCATTGAATACGCTGTGCGTCGTTGTTGTTGCAAAAGCTGGTCATGTTGTCCTGCAGCGTAATGTGTTGCGCCAGCAGCAGCAACGTTGCAAGCATGCAACAACCTGTAGGCAACTCACAAGCCTACCGGCAGCAACAACAACGATCGCAGCAAACAAACCAGTTGCCACGGCAATAAAATTATGCAACTCATCAACTTCCTGGCAAGCTTGCAACAGTTGCAATTTGGCCGCGTGCGGCGCGCATACGAGTCGATGTCTCTGCATGTGTGTTTGTGTGTCTGTGTGTGTGTACGTGTACTTAGTGCGCACCGACCAACTTTCTGGTGGCGCGTACACAACGCTGCGGCTGCCGCTGGAGCTGCAGCTGCCGGTTAGGAGTTGAGGTTAGGTTTGTTGTTGTTCGTTGTTTGTTGCCTGCATCCTCGGGCGGCTCGGACTCGGACGAGCTGACGCTGTGTGTGGTGTCTCGCACGGCATGATGGGATTTTCTAATTAAAGCCAATGCCAACTCTTATTGTTGTTGTCTTTTCTACTCTTGTTTGTGTTGTTGTTTGTTGCGGCAAGAGGTAAATTATCGCCATAATGAAAATGTGTAATTGTACAAAGAACGGAAAACGGTCGGCTGCTGCTGCGCCACAAGTGCGAGTCGTCTATGTGTGTGTGTGTGTGTGTTTGTGCGTTTGTTTGTTATATCGCGCAGTTTCGCGTACTTCCGTTCATTTCCGGCTGTGGCACTCAGCCGCACGCCACATGCCGCAAGTGCCGCGTGCTGGCAAAAGTAATAACTCCGAACTCCAATTAGAAATAATGAAAAAGTAATCGAGACCAGAGTCAAAGCAAATCGAACGGCACAGCGTTTGCTCGACTTAATGTTGGTGGAGCAATTGTTTCGAATGCTTTGGCATTCAGCCGATTGAAATTATTTGAATAACATTTAAAATTAAAATTTTTCAGAAACTCAACTTTAATATTCAAAGCTTCAATGCCACTAAAGAGATCAACAAGTTCGCTATTAATCGCCAAAAGGTTTTTAAACATTTTCACATGCAAAAATTTTCGAATTATGTTGTTGCGTTATTCCGAAAATCCACTGAGACCTGAAAACTACCCTAAACGCAAAACAATTCTTTCTTCTGAATCTCAAAGATTCTTCCCAAACTGTAAGGAAATCTCCTAATGTGACACACTGATTGCGGCTTCCATTTTTTAGAAGTTTTTCTCGACTCGAGTCTCTCTATTCTCTTAAACTTCAGCCGTTCGTTTCTTCAACATGAACTTCTCTGAGTGCAATCATTCACCTCACTTAGTTCTATCTCTCTTTCGTTTCTCTTAACAAAACAATAATTTAATGAATCACTACTGAAATTTATCAAATCCATTTTATAAAATTATTTTGTTGTGCAAGAAGTGCATTTGTCCACTTCTCTTAATTCAGCAACAACTCTCAAACAACACTCAAGCAACATTTATGCAATCTCGAGGCCTTCCGCCCAAACCTCCGCCCTCCACTCAGCTCACACTTGTGCGGCCACATTAAAACACGCTCGAGCAGAATCACAGCAACAATAAAAATCCAAACAACTCAAGAAACTGGCACAAAATCCACCAAGCAACGCAAATCAAGTCAACTCAACGCACAACAACTGCAGCCGGAAGAGGCGCGGAGTGTGAAAGAGAACGCAGCGCAATTTTTGCTGCGAACCGGCGACGTGACAATAGTTGCCCGCCACAGCGAAAATGTTGAATTGAAAACGAGAAGGAAAAAAAAAATATGCAGAAAACCACAAAAAAATTACAAAATAAAGAAGAAAAAGAGAAGAACGAAATGAATATCAATCGAAGGTAGAAAAGCGAGTTGAAAAATGAAAAGTGCACTTTTATGATGCGGTCACACTGCGGCCGTAGGAAAGCTGTCTGTCCAGTGCTGCGGCGATACTGCGGCCGCAAGTGCCAAATTGAGTTGGCACCACAGCTGTGCTCGTAGAACTGAAGCGCAAGAAGTGAACCGACTACTCATTTCGACGAGTCGTGAGTACTACCCGTTCGACGTTTCGTGTCTGAAATGGTTTTTGATTATTTCAGCTGACTTTCAACTCAACGAACGTTTTGTTTTGCTCGACGCTGACGTCGCGTCGTAATTGCGAACAATTTAAAGTTTTCGCTTTTCCTTCAAGCCGCCAAATAAACCGGTTAATTGCTTCTAACTGCACAATTAAAATTCGCTTGGCAACTTTGGCAGCCACAACAAGCCCACACACACACACACACATACAGAACATTGCGACGAAAAACCTATGAACGAGCCACAAATGATAAATGAGCTCGACGCGGCAACACTCACCGACCGACAGCTGGCAGCAAACGCCACACCGAAGGTGCAACACCACCAACAACAACTCCAAGCGACAACGACAAATGCACTCAGCGGGCAATCGAGAAGGCGGCGACCGCGGCGGCGGGCAACGAATAATGCCCGCCCCGCCAGTTGGCTGCCGCAGAATTTGCCGAGCAATGTTGTTGCATTGGCAACAGGTAGGACGCGTTAATGTTGCAAGGACCAACTTTTGCCGCGGCTAAAAATAATGTAGAGTACGCAGCCGAAGCAGGAAGCAGTTGCAAAGCATAAAAAGTGAAAAATGCGGCGCGACACACTGGGCGGCAGCAGGCAGTCAGTCGTTAGTGGAGTCGCCCCTCGGCCGCGCTCGGGCGTAGGTGAAACAAGTGCTGCCCGGTTTTTGGGCGACAAGTGGCAGCGGCGCAGCGCAGGAAATTGCATTATGCTATTTATGCGACACTTGGCCGCGCCGCTGCGCCGCTCCCCGCCGAGTGCAGCTCCCGTGCACTCTCGCGTAATTTAAATGTTAAGGCTTCATTTGCATTTATATTGTTTTGACCAATAAAGTCAGTTGGCGCCGCGGCCGCCCTTTCTGCAAGTTTTCGTATGCTTTTCTTCTTCCTTTTTCTGTGTTTCATATTTATAAAATATACTTTTTTTTTAATTTTGTGCGCGCGCCATAAAACTGAATTTATTGCGTTTTCACTCTAAGCAAAACATTTGCCGCTGACAGCTGCAACGGCAACGTCGACAATAACTTCCGCTGCTTGCAATTACTTGCAGCGGTTAATGAATTATGCCGGCCCGACCTACTCACAGCTGTTTGCGTTTATTAAAATAAAATTGCAAATACTCAGCATTGAACTTCAGTGCGTTGCACCTGCAGGACTCGCTTTGTGCATAAATCGAGAATTCAAACATTTTAATGTGCAGTTCATCAAAGTCGCTTAGCCACATTTGGCTTATTTCTGCGCATTTAGATGTTGTTGTTTTAATTTTGTTCTTTGCTTTTAAAAAATAATGTTACTTAAAGACTTTTCCTCTGTGCACTGGTCGCTTCCAAATTTCAAATGGAAGCCATCTGCACACGTTGGCTCTGAAGTAGCAATGTTGTTGTTGGCAGCCAGTGTTGCGCCTCTTGAAACATACATCTTGCAACTTGTCAAGCAAATCCTATTTATTTTCTCCTCTAAGCAGACAACAGTTTGTTGTTGTTGTTGTCTAACTTAAGCGACATTCGCAGAAGTTGTAGAGATGCGTACTTTGGGCATTGAAACCATTTGTCGACAGAATTTATGGTCCGATTTCAAAAGGAGTTTGGACCCAAAGACTGAGCTATTATATTTTTTTAGAAAAACTCACAAGCTTTCAAAAAGGTTGACTACAAGTTTTCAATATCTGACGAGGATGCCGAATATTTAAAATAATGTTGAAGTTGATGTTTCAGAAAATTTTTTTTTTTAAATGGTTCAACTGTAGTAAAACTCTCAAACTCCCCTAAAATGACGTCTAAGTCGCTCATATCTAACAGAAAACCCAATAAAACCGACATTGATTAATGGATTTAAAAAAAGCCGATTTTTTAGAGTTTTTCAACTGACTAAACTAAAAAACCAACAATCAAAAAATGAACTAATCTAAGATGTAAAATTCTCGTGTCACAATGTTAGTTACCATACTCCTCCGGAACGGCTTGACCGCTTTTTATGAAATTTTACATGCATATTCAGTAGATCTGAGAATCGGCTACTATCTATTTTTCATACCCCTAAGGGGCGTGGCACATTTTTGTGCCCCAATTATTCTGCTGAACTATAAGTCACACAGCAATGAAACTTAGCATGAAACTATCATGAACTCATATCTTTCGACAGACGGAATAAGGCAGGTTTTGTACAACGGGGCGTGGCACCACCCATACAAGCAAAATCTTTAAAATAGAATATCTTCGAAATTGTAAGTAGCATAACACTGAAATTTTGTATCCCATCGTCCCATAGATGAGTTATTCTAATGATAAGATTTGATGGGCGTTGGAAAAGGGGCGTGGCACATTTTTTGTGACCCAAATATTTTGCTGAACTATAAATCGCTCAGCAATGAAACTTAGTACGAACCTACCATTTTCTCTTTCGACAGAGGGCATTGAATAAGGGGCAGGTATTGAGTAAGTGGGCATGGCACCGCCCATATAATTTAAATCCGGTTCAAGCGCAGTCCATTTCTTTACTGAAACTTAGCAGCAACATTGCTTATTTGTGCGCCTCGATTGCGTTAATCAGTAGCCCCTCCTCTTCCTTCAGTTGGTTTTCTTCGTCAATTTGCACCGCCATAGATTCGCCATCTCGCGTATTTCATTATAAAAAAACAACAAATATCCTGCGAAACAAAGTTCGCGGGGTCAGCTATTTGAATAATAAAATTCATAAGCTTTACAAAAAATGGACTCAAAGTGGTTAAAATATTAAAAGAATGAAGAAGTGTTTTCTAGCTGGAAGATATTTTGTTTTTAGATTGGCTTAAATAAATAAATTTAAAAAAAATAAATAAATAAAATTAAAAGAAAGAAGAAGTCGATATTTTGTTTTTCAATTGGCTTAACAAATAAATCGAAGCTAAAGTGTGGCCTTGAAACATTTGACTTTTTGAGAATCTTTTAACAGATTGTAGCTTCTTAACACAAAGAGCTATCAAACTGTCTATTTCGCCAATCTTGTAGTAAGACTTATGAACTTTTAAGATGTGTACTCATTGTCACCTATTGTTGAATCTTGCAACGGCACCACAAGATAACCAACATCTGGTTGCACTTATCAAGTGGTGACCGCTGCAAGAATTCAAGTAGCAGGCACGATAAGAGCGTGTGGCCAGCATGTGGTGTTGGTATGGTCTTATCGTGCTGTGTATTTAGACTGCCAGGCACGTTGGGTCATGCTACCTAAGTATGTGTATGCGCAGGTAATTTTTAGGATAAGAAATATAATGTAAATAAGTAGGTAATAGGAAATAAGGAATAATATAAATAAAGGCTCCGGGCGACCGGAGCGTTAGTCTAGTTTCAGAAGTGAAGTACAGTGGTTTAATTTGTCGCAGCTCGACCCGGCAACCTGCAGCGTTTAACACCTATATTACACAGAAAACCTTATTAATTCAAACTTAAAGGATGCCCTTGAAAAAGGTGAACTTTTAAAAATACGTTCAACATCCTTTTTCTCTTAAAGCAAAGAGGCTATCAACCAAAAACTTGCTCTACCTTGCAGATATTCTCACATCTTGAACTATGACCTGTCTTCAGTACAACTAAAAACCTTCCAAAAATGACCTATTTGCCCACATCCAACTGAGAAGCCGTTTGAATTTAAGTGTATTTAAGATGATTTTGAAATTGTAAACTTTTGAGAATCATTAAAACCCCAAAGAAGAACGCCTGGCGACCAAGAATTCAGCCTATTTTGCAGCAGAACTCTCCAACTCTCAACAAATCTCTTGTAGAATGAGCCCAGTGTCACCAACATCCCACTTGAAAGTAGATTGAATTGAAAAATTCACTTTCTGAAATCATTCATAGAAAGTCCTTCCTAGTCTTCCCCATTTTCTACCATTCGTAGTGAAAATATAAGAAGAAAACAACTCAAACATTTGGGTGACTTGTCGGCTTGCACTTTCCTTTTACTTCTTTCAATTAAATCCTTCGAGCACAACACTGTGTCATGCACTCTTTTCTTATTCTTCTTCTCCAACTGTGTAATTTAATTTGTGCATAAGTAAAAGGCTTAAGTTTCAAGCAAGAATGAAAATAAAAACAACAACAATAATAAATTAACAACAGACATGCACATAAAATCTTACTGCCAACTTATTGCAGACGAAAGCACAGAGAGAAATGTGTTGCATTTATGTTGCCGGAATCGCACACACACACACACACACACACGAACACATACACAACATCCAACTTTATTCACTCTAATGACAAAAGTACGAAAAAAAACTGCACAATGCATACGCAATGTTATTTTGCATGCAACAGCAACAACAACAACAATAACAAAGCATTTGTGTATGCAGAAAAGTCTGTAAAGAAACTACACTGGCAACATGCATAAATCATTTCAGTATTCAGTTGCATTACTTCAACTTTGGGTCCACACACTTTGCAGGATGGAAATCTTTAAATGTGATCTGCGCCCACGGGCACTTTTAATGGGTCTTTGACGGACGACCAAAAACCAATTGGTTAGCGCTAACCGTTTCGCATTGAGCGATTGCAGCAAATTGCAATGCGGCGAAATTTCGCTGTATGAATTCATGCAAATTCAACACTTTTAAACCGCTTTGGCCGTTCAGCCATTTGCCCACATGGCTTGCAATGATTAGGGTTGCCGCTGGCGCCGGATAACCCCACGGCTAACCCTACTCACGCCGACAGACAGGTGGCACCAGCGAGACCAAACGAGAATAACTGAAAGCTGCTTAAGCCACTTTCAACAGTGGAGCACCTGATGCTGCCACATCTCCGCTGTCGGTGTATCGGTTAATGCTGTCATGGCTGCTGTTGTTATTTGATTTTGTTGCTGCTGCATGTTGCACACGCTGTCATCGTGCCAAGTGGCGAGATGGCAAAATGGCTGTGCTCCACTTTTGCGGAGTAAACAAAAAAGCGCAGCCACTGCGCATTGTCTGCGGCAAGTGGCAGCGCGACGCACCGAAGCGGAGCATAATCGAAAAAATGGCGCGCTGCAGTCGGCAGGTTGCTGCCAAAGCCAGGAAAGCAACTATTAGCCTAAGTGGGTTGCCGTCGAGCAGCTTTCGAGAGCCGGCGCTGCTATGCAAAGTGCGTGTGCCGTACTTGGCGGGCGACGAGGGGAAATTGCTTGCAATTTCTGAGTTCTTCTTTTTGCCGACTTGGCGTAGTTGAGTGCTGCTGAGCGTCGGTGCAGGTCTTGCAAACATTTGCATCATTCAATTGCTGCCAACTTAAAGTGACTGCAAGAAACCAAGAGCACAGAGCAAAACTTAAAATGTATGGCATACTTTTGGACTCAAAACAGTTTCGAGAAACCTGAGTTCAGTTCTTGTCACAGGTTCGTTCTCGCTATTATTGTTGCCTTGCAAATTATCGCCTCTGTATATGTTGTATGTGCAAATATGTGTTGTTGTTGTAATAATTCGTTCTCCCCCCTGAGCTATGACCCGTCTTGCACGCACATGACCATTTCGCCGCCAGCTTATCGAACGCTGCCACTGCAGCTGCAAGTTCATTGTTGCTGCCGCCATTATTCCTTCGACATCCTGCTGCAACTTTTGTCTCGTTCAATGCAAACTGCATTCTACTGCAAGCAACAGCAACAGCAACAACCTATTAGATGCGATTTCCCAGAAATGCCATAACCCCCACACGACCCCTTTCAAATTTCCTCCGAACGATGAACGTTGAACGGCTTTGTTTCAGCGGCGAATCGTCCTTTGCATTTGCCGTAAGTAGCATCGCGCACACACTGTGTCCGCCTGGAAATATCCGCCGCATTGTTGTTCTTGTGGCAGTTTAGCTCCATCGAGATCAGCAATGCGGCAGCTGCTTTGTTGCAGTGCGTTCTCGGCCGAAATGGGTCAAACCGTTATTGATTTTGCATGTGAAGACCTGGCCATGAGCGCCCAAGTAGACATTTTGTCTTCAGAAGTGAATGGAAAATGCCGGTACAATCGAGCGGTGGTGGCTCAGTGGCGATGTGTAAGATGTGAGCGACACGTGTGGCAGTGAGATTGTGAGCAGAGCAGTTAAGTCGGCATCAAAGTGGACTCTCCAATGAATCAAGTTACTGATTGAGTATTTGTGGCCAATTACTGCTAACTAGTTCGAAATTCTAAATTCGCAAAAGCCAACTGAGCACAAAGCAGTTAGCAACCGGTTACCGCTAACGGTTAAATGTGCGCTCAGTGAATGGTTCTGAAATGTTTAGTTAAGGGTTAATGAGCGGTGAATAAATCACCAACAGAAGGCAGCTGACAACTCCCTGTTGGTTCTTCTTCGACTTCCACCAACAACTCTTCAGACTTGACGCGCTCTGTTCTCATTTCTCCGATAAGATTCACAAAATGTTTTCTATGTCAACAACGGCAACAACCAGTGTTGAGCGGTGACAACAAAGCATAAAAATTCCGCACGAACATTAGTTGCACATTTAGTCCATTGTTGTTGTTGTTGTTGTTGTTGTTAATGGCTGCAGCGGAAATTGCACCCACGCATTACGAGCGCGGCGAGTGGCCGCGTTACGTGTTCGGGCGCTGTAATGAAATGCAATAAATGCGATGAGGGTAAAACAAAAAAAAATGCTGAAAAATAGGAAAAGGAGTGGAGCGCACTGCGCGCCGGTTGAAAGCCAACGGAAATTGAAATATTTCACGCGCAGCGAACACTGGCGTCCCACCAACACAGCCGCAACACGGAAAGAATGACACAGCATTTTGAGTTCAGGTAGAATGAGAAAATCACTGAACTGAATGACTGAAGAAAAACTGAAACTGAAAAACGCAAATAAAAAGTACTCAATGAAAACAAGAAAATTGTATTCATTTGCGTTCTTTGATGGGACGAATCAACAAACAATTATTTAGTTGGTTCTATTTTATTATTTATTTTAGTTACTTCTCTTTTTTTCGAAAAAAAATGTTCACTTTGTCTTCTTCCTTCTTTCTTTTTACTAAAAAACGTAACCCAACTACAAACAATCAAAGTGTTTTTATAAAAAACAATACTTGAGGCAGTATTATGAATTTTTTAGTCGATTTATTATCATTTAATCTTTCATTCCCCAAGAAGCGCGATATCAAATGCAAAAAAATGTCGATACTTCCCTCAAGCAAAATTTTGTTCCCCTCAACACTTTTACCAGCAAAGCAGCTGAAACTTAGTAGTCAGTTCCCACTGTATTTACACCATATTCCTCTCTCTGCTCCTCTCTCTTCTCATTCTTGGGCTTTGCAATTTCTTTTTCTTTTCTCTATTTCTTTCTTTTTCTTTTTTGTCAATTTCGTTCATTTGCAGTTATTGCAAAAACTCCCTTAATCGTTTGAAAAACCCTCAACATTTTCATCTTTGCTTTCATACTTTGCGCAAACATAGAGAACGATAAGAATTTTCGAAAGCACGCTGAGTGACTTTTTTGCCGCAATGCTGATTTCTTGCTTCGGTTCGGCTCATAAGAGCACACAACCGCCAACTGTCAGAGCGAGCTGTCAGCAAAGTTTTCCATCAAAAACCAAATAAAACAAGATCAACAACAACACCAACAACAACAACAAAGTAGCGTTCAGGTTGCATGAAAAATGCAACATGAGAAGTGGGCATAAAATTGAAAAATTCGACCAGCAAAGCACAACCAAACACCAGCAAAAACAACAACAACAACTACTACTTGACAGACCCCCGAACCACAAACTTCGGAACACTTAAAAATGCACAAAAAGGCAACGTTATGAAATGAAAATGCGCCCCGTAGTAGCAACAAAAGGAAAATCTGCCACATACTCCAGCTTACCCTTCCCCGCCCCCAACTGGCCCCGCCTTCATGTGTAAACGCCCGCACTTTATGATTGATGGCTTTAATTTTCACAAAGTGTCCAGTTGAGCGGCATTGTTCAGTAACAAAAACAACAATAACAACAACAACACCGCAAGGAAGAATTACAAAATCTAGCAGCAGTGGGGGCGGGGAGGACCTGGCAGGACAAGAGGACTTGTGGCCGAGCATAAAAGCAAAGAAAAGCGCCGAGAAAATCGTTTCACATAATGTGAGCGCTGCTTGACGGAACGGCGAGCCGTCACGCCAACTGCAGTGACCAGCAGTAGTCGTTGCTGAATTGCTTTTGTTGTTGTCTTTGCAGTGGCGCAAAGCAGGCGCGTGGCCTTGCCACATTTCTGCACTGGCCAGCGAAATCATTTTTTTGATGCGCGTTTATCTCGACCTCTCTGTCGCTGTTGTTGTTGTTGTTGCTTTTTGCTGTGCTCGCTTCCGCGTAAAGTTGTTCGTGTTTTTCGTTGTATTCTCTCGCATTGCGCGATTTTTATCATTTTAAATTGCGCCCACGACTCGACCCGCCCCGCCCCGGCAGCTGACGCGCCGCGCAGCCGAAATGAAAACGAAAATGCGGCAAGCAAGAAGAAGAAAACACCGCAGAGATGAATGAGAGATTCGGGCTGCAGTCATCTCGGATTTCATTCATAATTTATTACGCCGCTAATGGCTCAACGGTGCGATTGCTGGCCGCGCCCAACCGCCCACCCGCCCACTCGCCCCACCGTCGTTGGCTGCCTGACTGGCTCGCTGACGGTGCGCCCAGAGCGCGCGACCAGCGCTTCCGGGTCGGGCGGGTTAATATTGCCGCGTTAGCAGTGGCGCTTTTTTTGTTGTTGTTTCTGTTGCGTCGCTAACCCGAAATAATTTTCATCTTGCTTTTCATTTTGATTTGTTTTTTTTTGGCGATTTTGCGAAATTGATAAAAGTTGTTCATTTCATTTGTATTCATTTCGGGCTTTGTTGGCGGCTGCAATGATTTTGGCTGTGTTGTTTGTTGTTGTTGTTGTAGGCGCTCACGCACCGGCCAACCTGTGCGCAGTGGTTGTTTTTGCATTACGATTTAATTTCACTAATTGCGTAGTTGAGTTGAGTTGAAAAAAAACAAATCGCACTTTTGACTTTCGGTCCGAATGCGTTTCGTCTAATTTGATTGCATAAATCTTTGGGCCGAGAGCGGCGGAGGGGAGCTGTGAACCCCGGAAAGGGTTCACAATGTACAAAGCTGCTTTGTGCTTTGCATAAAAACGTATGCTTCGGGCAATATTAACCTTGGAGTGCCGAGGATGCACTGCGAACGATGCCAGAGTTGCCATATTTTCACCAACATTTCAGACACCACTCGAAGATTCATGATTTCATGATTTGGAAATGAACAACAAAAAAATTCGTTGGATCAATTTTTTTTTAATTTTTATGTATAAATGTAATTTTGTTCATTAATCCTTTCGATCCCGAGTTTTAGTCTGTATCTCGATATTACTTTTTGGTATTAAAATCATGAAACATTTGCCTAAGAAGGTGAAGTTCCTCTCAGGCAACTATGGGGTCAAAAGGGTTAAAAATTTCGTTCAATTAGTGTTTAACTCACAACTTAACTAAATCTTTGATATGAAACATAAAATAAAGTTTCAAGCCTTTGAAGGGTTAATGCATTTCAACACAAATAAGGTTAAAAAAATTAACTTATTTTTATTCGAATAATAAATTTACAACCTTTAATCACATTTTCGTGAACAAAGCAGATATAACCGAAATTATTGCGCAAAAATGTCACAATTTAATAGCTTTAATGCGATTACGAAGAATTTCAAGGCAAACACTAAACTGCCAAAAATATTCCTCTCCCCCTCTCTCACTCTCTCTGGCCCTCTTGCTGTGTGCCAGTAGCCAACAATTTGCATTTTTGGGCCACATTTGAACGTCTGTCAGTCAAAAGTCGGTGCATAAAATTTATTATCTGCTGCTTGCAGCACAGCAAACGACCCTCGCACACACTCACACACACACAAACACACACAAATAAAGTCGTAAGTAAACACGCAGTGGCTGTGCGCAAATAAAGTGTAGGAAATTAATTGTCACAATTCAGTCATTTAAATTAATCAGCCGACACTTTACAGCAAATTACCGCAACGCAGCGAAGTGCCAGGGCCGCACATCAAAATTCAGTCTCAGCCGAGGCGCGGGGCGGCGCAGACATGCCGACAGACAGATAGACAAACAACAAGCAGAGACAGCAGCAAATAACGCGTCGCACAAGCTCGAGCAAAACTTTTCAAACCTTTACAACAAAAACCACACCAACAGTTGACAACATCATAAGAAACTGAATGCTTGGCGAGAGAAGGGGTGGCGAAGCGTCGAGGAAAAGTTGAAAGTTGAAAGTTGTGGCATTGTGCGGTAGGACGAGGGAGGCAGCAAAGTAGCTGAACACACCACAGCGACAACGGTAAAGTGAGTCAAAGTAATTAAACGCTCGAAAGTCGCAGAAGCAGCAGCAGGCAGCAGAGACAAGAGAACAAGTTTGGCAGAGCGGAAAAGTCAAATGCTGCTGATAAATGTGACACCGGAAATCATTGGCTCGTCTGCCAACGACAAACCGACAAAAAGGATTCTTGTAGCAATTGAACGAAATTCGCAGACTGCAGACAGGTGTAAAAATGAGGAACTGACTCTCGTTCAGCTCTACGCACGCAGAGAAACACATTGAATAATTAAGCACACAAAATGATTTTGTTCTGCTCAACCAGAACCGAATTCCCCCCCTGACCCCACAGTCGATCAGACAGAGACTGTTCCTGCCCGAGGCTCAGCCCTTTGAATGTGATTTCTTCATTTTTGTTTTTCGTCAGCTGTTCGTCTGGCAAATTAGCTAATTATTTGGTAACTTAATCCCCAGAATTATTCGCTTTGATCTCTGACCCAACAATGCCAACAACACACATCACAGACCAGCAACAAAGCAACAACACGCGCACATGTTGCAAATTCCCGTTGCCAGAGTTGCTCAGTCGAGCGGCGCCGCTTCATCATCTTTGACCACACGACGCAGTGGCACTCGGCCGCACGAACAAACACCAAATGTTTGTGCTGCCATTAACCGCTGCGCACGGCCGCCGCTCTGTCCTGCTGCTGCTCGTGCATAATCTTTGATATCCTTCGTCCCCGTAGCCCTCGCCAGGGTTGCCGTATCAACCGGTCAATAACCAAAATCCACTGCACACAAATTTATGCGGCTGCTCGACTAAGCTCGTTCCTGCGTTCCTTGAGCACACAAACACACACACACATAGACACCGACGACGACGGCACTGGCTCCTGCTGCTCGGCTCCTATGCAAACAATAAAATGTGCCGGGTTCATAATCTAAATTACCATAAATTCCACTGCCGACCACACGACGCCGCCCCGCAACGCTCGTCCGGCTGTCGGCGTGTTGACAGACTGCTTCAGCTTCACCTGCTTATCATAAATTTTGTATTGCTTACTCTGCTAACCTGTCATAACGTGGTCGGGCGAGTGGTCAAACGACGAGTGCCATGTATCGCTTGTGTATATATGTGTGTGTGAGTGTGTGTTGGGTGTCTTGTTCGAAGCGGACATGATTGCGCGATGATGGCGTCGGAAATATTTGTTGTGTTTGGGAATTAATAAGTGGGTCAAGCGCGTCACTTGAGCTGGTCGAACTGTACGTCGGATCGAATTTAACAATTTCTATTAATTTTGAATTATTTTTTTTTCAATTTCAAACACTTCAGATCTTCACATCTCAGGTAGGTGTTGTTCAATTCCGGCTAAAAGGTCCTTCATAGTTTAGACCGTACAGCCTCCCAACAATCGAGCGATAAGCGACCATGTGGGCTCCTTGGCATCACAGGATCCACTCAGACTTCTACCAAGGTCGCATGGAATCAAACAGACAGTGAAATGGTTCTCAAATATCAGTAAAGTGTCTGAGTTCTATGTTTGCAAAACAGTTCCAAATGAAAAAAAAACAAACTCCAGAGCATCGTAATCCTCTTTCAAATAATTTTTATTCGAAATGTAAGTTTTGCAATTATTTTAATTTCTTTATTAAATTCAGTCAATGAACAAAAATGTTCTTACAGACTAAGTGAATGAATAAAAATTAAGTAGACGATCGATCTGAGAAAATCCCCCCAATTCTATATTTTAAAAGTACCTGTTTTGGACTCCGAATGTCCATCATTCCTTCACCTTGCGATGTTTTAAAATTCAGTGACTTAGACTTGATTGATGCACATTGTGCCAATTCACCAATTTTTTAATTAAAAACAATTTAGCTTGAGATTCATTGCAAACAAAGAGTCGTCTTGATTTTGTTTTATTTCACTTCATTCTTTGTTAACCTTCGAAGCCGTTGTTCAAGGACCTTAACCCCAAATTCAATGCCACAAAACTGAAAAGAAAAAATTCAATTAAAATGAATCAGTTATATTTTTGTTGATCTAATAAACAGAAAATTTTTTTCAACTTTACATATAATTTGAATTAAATACGGAAGTGTTTACAAAATATCAAGAAAACATAAAAAACCATAAATCTGCAACATTATTTTCAGGCAATTTGCAGCGTTTAATCCCCAAACAATTTCCATCAGTCACAAATTCCATCACTGCTGAGCTTCGGCTTCAACGCTAATGGCTGTACATGTGGTCGTTGTTGTTGTTGTTGTGTTTATTGTTATTGTATTCACACTAATCTGAGTGATTTTGAATGTGTTTGAGGCGTGGCACTCGCGCATTTAACGCCATTACGGAATTTTAATGCAACACGCAGCGCGCCTCGACCCGCCGCCAGCCGCCACGTACAGCTGTGCGAAAAACAATAGCAGAGGCAGTCGACGACGAGGCGGACGAAGACAAGGCGGCTTCATCAACGCCTGAGCGAAGCAGCAGCCGTCACCGTTGCCTTCATGGCAACCTAAGTAGCGCCTAATCCTAATCAGCGAGCGTTAACACTCGCACCCACACACACACACACACACAAACGTGTGGGGAAATAAGCGCCCAGCTCAGCGGCACATAAGGATCAGGACATAAAAACATATACACACATGCTTCGCCGATAAGATAATAAAACGCGTATAAACAACAACAACAACACGTGACAGTAGCAACAGCAACAATGATGATGTTGTTGACGACGCCAACGCCAACTTCAATGCGAACGTTGATGCTGATGCCGCCGAGCAGCCGTGGCGGCAGTTAATGTTTTATGTTGCGTGATGCTTAAAATGTCTCGTGTTGTCTGTTTTCCGCGGCGTTTCTTTTTTTTAATAATCTGCGCTTCCGAAGCGATTGGTGCGCGGTGACGCGACGACAGCACAGCGCCGCCTACGACCGACAGAAAAGGCGCAAACGGTGGTGTTGAGCACTGGGACGGACGGACGCGGGAGCGGAGACGCGTAAAAATCTAATGAATAAAATTTCAGCCTGCTGGCGCCGAAGCGCTGCGCACAGCATCAGCGGCAGCATCAGCAAATATTTGTGGCAACAACAACAAAATGCGCAAACATTACGGAAAATACAAAATAAAATAACAATCAAGACAACAACAACAACGAACAGCAGCTGTAAAACTTGCTGCCACTTTCGCTCCCCTGTGCCTCGACGAGCGTCTGCGGCCGAGTCAGAGCTCGCTAAGCAGGAGAACTTGGCGCGGCAGCCACTGTGTGTACACAGGGGGCAAAGTTTGGGGGGGGAAGGCGACGCTGTTTGCACGACAAACTGACATCCGGTGTTTGGTTAGCAGCTTCCGGTTTCCGGTTGCAGTGTGGCAGTTGTCGGCTCGTCGCCACGCGTTGCGCCTCACAAAGACAAAGCAAAGAACTGTAATTAAATTTTTCGCAGTTAACGTACCCGCCGCCACCCCGCCGCACTGCGACTTGCCCAAGCAAAGAAACATAACCTCAAAATAAACGCAGCACTTATTAGAGACTGCGCCAGCGACCGATTTGCGGCAACGAGACTGTCTCGCTCCGGCAGCGACTCCGGATGTCGGCCGTTGCGTCGTCTGTGGGCTGTCGCGCAACAGAATCACATTCGCATCTAATTGCAATTTCCTGCCGTCTTTTGTTTTTGAAATTATGTATCCATAGTTGTTGTTGTTGTTGTTTTTGTTGTTATTTTGTTAACTCTTGTTTACGTTGTTCTGCCAGAGCCTTTGCCAACCCCTTTCGTCGTAATGCGGCTCGCATGCCAACACACACACACACATACGTGCACAGTGGGCCAATAAACACACACGCGCGCACATATGCAGAAATCTAGAATCACAGGGTGACTCGGTAACTGGTTTCTAAATTCATTGGATCCAAAGCCTGGCAAAGGATTTTGCAATAAGCGACAATGAACTTGAAAAAAGGAGCAGGACGAGTTATGTTGCAGACATGGCAAAAGTCCTCATTGCAGATTAGAGTATATTTAAAATCATTTAAGAGACCACAGAGCGATTTGATTGGCACTCGACCTGATCGCTGAAACTAAACTTTGTGTGTCTCCTGTCGTTTGTCGAGCTAAATCTCAACCATGGTTTGATTGACTTTCGTCTCCGTCTGGTCATTTGTTGTTGGTTCATTGTGATAAATAAACAACTAATTCAAAAGACAATAATTCTTAGCGGCCAATCCAATCCGCCTCAGCGGCCAAACCATCTCCTAAAACAACCCCAACGAATCAATCACTGTGTCGAAAATTCTACTGTCTTGGAGAAACCTTTTGTTGTTCTTGTAAATTTCTTGCATTCCAAGTCAAAAGAAAGCAATTACATGGACTCTTCAGTATTCGTCACGACCCAGAACTGTCACTGTAGTCGCCGTCTGACGTTTCAGAGACATGGATCGGCCCAATAATGCCACCAGACAGTGAGGTTGTCTGGATGTTCTCCAGGTCTCGGCCCAAATGTGTCGAGACAAGTTTCGTTCGCCAAAACCTAAATTTGTTTGAAGCAACTTTTGAACCCAATCAATCAATCAATCAATCAATTAATCAATCCATCCATCAATCAATCAATGAATCAATCAATCTGACTCGATATTTAAGTCGATCTACTTGGATGTTCCATTCAAGTCCATAGAAGTGTCTTTGGAATACTGAGTACAACATTTTCAAATTTCAGACTTTAAAATGATGAAAAATGCAAAGCAATCCTGAGATTGGAAGCAATTTCCCTGGTACTCATCAGACCCTATCCGGAAGATAACAGTCACCCTGCACACATGTAGACAGCGGCACGAATTGGACCCCAGCCAGCGCAGCGGAAATGAAATTGTCTCCATTACGCAGCCGAGTTCCGCCAGAGTGCAAAACTCCCCACGTCCGCTCTTTCCACGAACATTCGCTCGGCTTGTGTGTGTGGCATGCAAATAAAAATAAATAAAAAGCCATCGAGCATAAAACTGCAAACAAACCCAAACACGAGAGACGTTAATAGACAAAAAGCAACATTCTAAACTCCAGTCGAACCAGGCCGACAAAAGAGCAGTGCAGCTGCATTGGGTGCGACCGAAGCGAGAAGCACGACAGGTGCCGCATTTTATCTGTTTTCGTATTATTTATGGCCGAAACATATGCGACCAATGTGTGTTTTCGTTGGCAGCAAATCCACTGCGCTCACTCCTCCTTTGCCGTTTGAAGCAATTAAATTTAATGCCTTCCGCCGCATTTTTTTAATGAGCACAAATTTTTGTTTTCCCCACTTGCTTGATTCATTTTTGAACTTCTCATTGTTGTTGCTGTCAATGGCAGATAAAAATTAATTGCCAGCAATGAAAATTTGTTATGTTCGTTTCTCACCAAAGTTTTGCACATTCATTTTGTTTTTTTTTTCATTCGCGGCACAGCACACAGCAGGTAATGAAATTTATGGGGCCGCGAATAAAACCCACAAATGCCGCATTACACCTCGAAGGCTTTTGTTGCGGCCATAAATGACTTGTTGTAATATTTTTTGTATATCTTTACAGCTTTTAGGACATTTTAAAACGCATTCGGTGTAAGGTTCAATGATAATAAAAGACGGTCTTATCGCGTGAACCTGAGTGAGGCCACATTCGCGCCACATATGAACTCCTTTGATAATCACAAGTCGATGGTATTGAAATGAGAAATAAATAATTTTCTAGAAACCCTGGTAATCTAAGCGTTAAGTTATATAGAAAAACTTTACACCTTTGACATTATACTATCGGCACTAAACAACCAACTGAGCAACATTCGTCAGCAACAGCTTCAATATTGAGGCACAAAATCTTCGCTTCCCAATCCTGCGCCATACATGGCGACCAACTGGGCGTATACGCAACCTGCGAGTTTGCGTTTAAATTGCAGCCAAATCGTGATGGCTTATCGGCCAAGTAATCGACGCAACAGTTGCCTTAGGTTATGGCCAACATCGAAGTAATTGCAAACAACGTTTGGCACTTCCACTGCGGCGAATCGATGTGCGCCACCGCCGCCGTCGCCGCCGCGCAGCAGGAAACATTCCCGGGGTCAATAAACGGCAGCACGCCGGCAGCTTTAACTTAATTGCCGCATTATCGTGCAACCAGATTAAACTTGCAGCTGCCAACATAAATGGTCACCGCTGACGTTCGCAAGTGGCCAGCGCCGCCGCCGCCGCCGCCGATGCCAAGCTCCCAGTTGCTGGTTATTTATTTTAATGGTTTTAATTTTTCAATGCCACCGAACGGCATCCAGTGCTGTCGCTGCTGTGCTGTTTGCTGTCGTTGTTGTTTTTGTTGTCGGCTAATGCCAGCGGCGGCTTCTCAACTTTGGTGCTTGCAGTCGCTGTGTTTTGCTGTGCGTCAAGTTGGCGCACCAAACAGAAATTAGAAGCCGCGCGGGGGCTGCGACACAGCAGTTGGAAAAGTTCTCTTGAAGCTGTCGGATGCTGCGCGCTGCTGCGCACAACGGGCTCCGGTTATGACAAGTGCGTCGCCACTGAGGCAGCTGGCGAGTTGTTGAATTGTTTGACGGCAAAGTTGCGCGCGCTGACAGCGGCGACAGCGACAATTGCGTTGTCGACGCACAGCGCCGTGTCATTGGCGCACATAATGCGAGCAATTAAAACTAACGATGACTTAATAAGTGCAACGGCGTGACGACAGCAGCTGCCAGCCGCCGATAAGCCGCTCCGCGAAACATTCAACGGTGTGGGTCGGGGGGACGTAGCCAGCTGGCACTTGCTGCGGGCCAGCAGGCGAAAGCGAGTAATTTTACATTATAAATGGTTTACAGTTGCCGCCGCTGCCCAGTTCGGTTGTTTATTGTCTTTGGGGGAAATGCAAATCGACAATCAACAATCGACGCCAATTTCGCAAAATGAAACAAAAACACAGTTCAGTGTTCAAAAGTTGTGCCAATCAGACTTCTTGTTGCCAGCTAAAAACTGCTACGAAGACGCTGAAGTCGATTGTTCGTGTTGCAGGGGGGGGGGGGGGCGACTCGAGTGGCACGCAGTCAAGCGAGATGCTTAGGGAAAATGTGTTGCAAGAAGCTTGCAACGTAATCATTACTTTGATAAAATAGAAAATAATTAGGCCGCGGGCTGTCGACTAGCGGTCACAGCCACTCCTCAAGCCCCTCTATGGCCCTTCGCTGTTTGTTTTTGTGCTCACCTGAGCTTCTTAGAATGTTGCCAGCTCCGACCTCAAACTGTCTGTCTGCGAGGCATATGTGCGCTTTACATTCAAAGTTCAGAAGTTTTGAAGCTGAATGGCCAACTTTTGCTTGAGTTTTCAACTGTCGAGCACACAAAACACTTTTTGTTGTAATTATGTTTTTAATAAAAACAACAACACGCAAACAGCAGCGTCAGCTGACAGCGCGAAGCCCGGCAATAGTTGCGCTTTCATTGCAAAAGCCTCAACGAAGTTAATAAACGCAAACACGCACCCACACACTGACCTACACGCACACACACACACACACGCACACATGAACCGAAAGTGCAGCCAAACTGACTTCTCGTAAGCCGTTTGCAACTTTTGACGCAATGCGAACGGCTGCCAAGTCTTGCAAACAACAACAAATACTACTGCAGCTGCGATAGCTGCAAAAAAGGCTGAGCTGCATGTTGTTGTTGTTGTTGCCATAGTTTAAATTTGTGCGGCGCTGCCATGAAGGCGAAATGTGCGCCGAGTATTTAAATTTCAATTTCAATTTAAATAACAACAACATAGGCGATGAAGCGAAAGACAGGAGGCAAAGCTTTTGCGTTGTTTTTGTTGCACGCATACGCGAGTTGGTCGCCGTCAACGGTGCAACTGCAACGCGCGCCGAGTGTTTAACAAAAAAGTGCGATTAATGCAAATAAAAAGCAGCGCGCGAACCAGTTGAAAGCCCAACGGAGGTGTGAAAAAACGCAGGTAAATGAGTTTAATTTTTAGTTTTTTTAATGAGTTAATTTAATGAAACGCTGCGCAAATAATTTAAAAATTTATTTTTACGATAAACTCAGCGCTGAGCATTGCAGAAAAATTTTAAATACCCTCACCGGTTCAGCTGCTCACAGCAACCTCTGCGCGCAACGCTTCTATACACAACAACAACAACAACGCGCCGAGCACAAAAAGCAAATCAAAGACTGCGCACACGGGGCGTATGAGTGATTTCGCCCTCTCGTTCGCTTCGAAGTGCTTGCAACACTTGAAACCAGAGCCGTAGACGAAATTTGGCAAAACCACACAGGAGATTGAATTATTATTTTGTGTTTTTACGAGCTACAAACGGATCCACTTAAGTGGATTTCGGTGAACTGCATCGCAAAAGTTTGCAACACAAACATAAGTTAAATCGAAACATGAAAGATTCATGAATGAAAATTTGATTTAGTACAACCCAAGAATATACAAAATATACTTTTTGGTACAACTCAAAACATCTATAAACGTCTAATTATATCAAATCCTAGTAAACTACTCTTTCATGGCAACAGGCCGACCAACTCCAACTCAATCCACGGCATATTTAATTTCCACATCTAAAGTCGTTTGAGCAATGTTTTTCGGACCATCTCCCGATTCCGATCACAAATATGTTTTTGACAGCCGTCACGCCTCTTTTCTTTTCATAAGTTTATTAACTAAATGCACAGTTCGCATCCCGTTGGCTCCGCTCCTGCTTGACACCTCGCATGAATTTAGTGCTTCGGGGTTTTGTTCCGCAATTCCGGCTGTCATGTCAACGCGCTGATGACTAATACGCAAAAAGACAGCGGCAACTTCAGCTCAGCTCGGCCGAATCCTTTCTGCAGCCATAAAACAAAAGAGGAGAGCAGCTGCTCGCACACGACCCCAGCCTCGCCACTGTCGCCGTCGTGGATGAGGCACTTGCGTGCTGCCGGTTGGCATCTGTCATGCTGTCGTTGGACGCCGCATGCCAAGCAGCCAGGCAGCCGTTCGACCTGCTGTGCAGCGCCAGATCGGACTCGACTATATGTTGGACGCAACGAAATGTTGGGCCCCCCAACTCTGCAGCCGCAACTGCTGAGCTCACTGCGAGTGGGTGTCCTGTGTGTCCTGCGCAAACACAAGTACCGAATATTATCCTCAAATACAAATGATGGTAATATGTCAGTTTTTGTGTGCGTCTCGTCATTTTGACAGTTTCTGCGGCGCTGCTGGTCGCCGGCCCGGCGCGTTGCCATGAGGATTTGGCTATTTGTCAGGATGTCGGCCATTGTCGTGCGGACCAAGTGTGAATTCAAATTCGTATTGCAATTTCATTACAACGTTCGTTGTAATTCAGTTATCACATGAACATTTCTCTGGCATTCGAGGATTGTAGACTCGCCACACCTAAAGTCGTCCCAAGTCGGCAGAGTGCGTTCGCCTTTTTTGGTAAACGATTCATGCAACTTTAAGGCAAACATTGCGCCTGGCGCTGACATTAAAAACTCCTTGCAATCGCAATGGCCTTGAGTCAGCCATGAATGAAATGTGGTTGTTAGTGCAAGAAATAAATAAATAAAATAAAATAAAATCGAATAATGAAGCTCAACTCAAATAAATCACCAACCATTCAAGCGAAATGTTGCTGAGCTATTGAAATTGAAGGAGGATTGTGAAATATTTGGACATTTATTGCGAAATGTGGTCGGTCAATTGGTTGACAAGAAGCCGAGCGCCGACCGGCGACAAACGAAAAAATGCAGACGCATTGAAAAGCGGTCAGCGGCGCGTGGAAGATTAATTTACATTTTGATTGAAGGCAGATTAATCAATTTCGAGCAATGTTTATTCCACACACATACACACACACATACGCCCACGCAGTGCTGCTCAGTGTTGTCGTTGTCGTTGAGCAAATCACCAAATCACATAAAATGGAAAATTTAAATTCCAAATCATTTCAAATTTGTCAACTCATGCAAACGGCCTAGCAACAACAACACCTACGCCACACACTCACACATTCGCCGAGCTGAGCGCAGGACCAGCAACGACAGCGAAAAGCCCCCAAACACAAACACACACACACACAGACACCGACACACAACCCAAATCGCAGTAAACGCTCCGTTTGGAATTACGAATGGCGGCGCCTCGTAGCCGCCTGCCCCCGCGCGGCACTTTCGCTTACTCAGCAAATCCATCACGGCGAGTGCGGCAACAACGACGATGATGAATGATTAATATCTGCCCGCAACATATGCCGCACGCCGCCCGCCGCGCATCGCACGAGACAGGCGGCGCGCCGCCCGGGGGGTGACTGTCATCTTCTATTAAGTGACCGATTTTGCTGGTGGTCAGCGGACGGGGATGGGGCCGGTGTCGAGCATGTGGGCCGCGCCCATCACAGCGCCCCACGTAAGCGGCACTAAATCCGCAGCAATCTTCATCAACGTCAACGACTCGACTAAGCGGCCGAGGCGCCCCTTAAAAACACACAAAGCCGTAACGACACAGGCGGCCGCGGTGAGGAGGGGGCAGCATAGCTGAAGAACTACTTGGACACCGAATAGATCTGGCAAGTGTCAAACACGGTCATGTATCTGCGTCAAAAGCAGCGCTGACGTTGACGACGACGACGACGCTGACGTTGGCGTTGCCGTTGTCGCACTGCGTCCGCTGCTGAGCTTGACAAAATGGTGCGGTTGGGCCGACGTTAAGCCAATTGCCGGCATTTGTAAGCATTTTCCGCTGTTCGTACCGGTCCGTCCAAGACGAACAGAAGCCGTCCGTCCCACGCGCCAGCTGCCGTCCATCTTTCCATTCATTGCTGCAGCTAACGCTGGCACAATGATGTGCGAAAGATACTAATCAAATACTACAAACGGCAGCAACAACAACAACAACAACAAATACAACAAATACCAGCAATGCAAAGTGGAAGTGGTGGAAGTTGCAAAAAATGCGCTCAAGTAGTACAAGAAAAAGTGCTGTCGCTGCTCTCCCACGCACACACAAACACACACTGACAGCCGCCCACTCATCGGTCAGCAGCTTTCACCAACAACAACAATAGCAGAATAAGACAAGCAACACCGACGGAATTAACTTAAGCTCGGCCCATGTCCGTCGCACACATTGGCCAAGTACGCACTTCGGTTCAAGTGCTGCTCGCTGGCGACCGCAGCCACAACAACAACAACAACAACCACTGCAGCTGTCAGCCTACATGTGCGGCAGCCATTCGCAGCATTTTTTCATTCGGCTTGTTTGACGCGAACTGACTTTGCCAAAACACATTCGGTTTCGTGGGGGTGTGAGGGTTCGAGTGTTGGGGTTGGTTTGCGTCCACGTCGCTTTGCATATCTCTGACAGCGACAAATGTGGTTCGCAAAGACAAGGCCGCAGGACATTTTGCTGGCTCGCTGGATAAACATCTCCGATGGACGTTTTTTCGTTTCAGCTTTGGCTGCTTACACTTTTTTCGCCACATTTAGTGTCTATTTTGGTTATGTTGTTGTTGCGAAACTTATCTGCGTCTTGTTTCATTTCCAAAACAACAATGCCGACCGCGCTCGGTGTCTTTTCATAGCCGAAAAATACACTTTGCCGGCTGATTTTGTTCTGGTTTACTGCATTTCGTGAAAATTTAATATGGTCCATAATGGGTTAAGATACACAAAATTAACAGAAAATTTCTTCGTTACATTATTCGTTCATTCATCTATCGTCGCTCTTTCATTCATTCCTTCTTTCATTCATTTCTTCACCACTCGGTTCGCAATTTCGCAGCGCCGAGTTCTCATTCAAACAAAATCTTAAAGTTTAAAGTATTTTGCTACAATTTTGAGACAGTTGCATACTCTTCCACCTCTCTCTCTCTCTTTCCCTCTCTCGCGCTTTAACCCTTAATCAAGGCACATCGGAAGCTTCAATGTCACTTTTAACCCCGAACGCAAACAATGCCATTTCCAATCATTCTCCAAAGTCCGCAAATCTCCGAGCTTAGCCAAACTTTGAATTAAGTATTTTGTTCATTTCAATGGCAAACTTGAGCAAAAAATCACACACACACACCAGTTAACCGTTAACCGGCGAAACGGTGCGTCCGTGCAGCTGTGAGGCTTATTTTCCGCCCACTTCGCTCCCGTTCGCCGCATGCATCGCCCGTGCACGACGGCACAAAACTCATTTAAATGATAATTTCTGAGCGAAATGTTTGCATATGAAAATCAGCCACAGCGGCAAAGTCAGGGCGAGCGCACAATATGCAAACCGTGAAAGGGCCGTCGACACGACTGCAGGACAACTGCGGCAACACGAAATTGCGACTTGCTGGCGCTTTGCAACGACTTCACCCCGTTCGCTGTGGCAGCCGGTGCGAAGCATTTAAAGTAGCACAGCTTCCGGCGCGCAGACAAAGGCCCACGGCTGCCAAATACACAGCAACACAATAATAGTGAAATGTTGCACGCAACAAAATTTCGTGCCCAATTGATTTCGAATGCAATTTCACGCATAAACGATTCTAATTACAATAAAATGGCCGCAACACGCACACTAAATCAACTCGGCACCGCACCGCACTGCAGAGAGATAAAGCTTTAACAGCATTAAAATTAATACTGCGCGGCGAACAGGCGGCGAGCGGCAACTGGCTTCGGTCAATAATTATGAAAAATTAAATATAAACGTAAATAATGCGCTGCCGCACTGCGCTCAGTGCGTGCAACGTGCGCAATTAACACGCAGCCAGTTGCTTTCGTTATTGTTGTTGTTGTTGCTGCTGAAAGTGGCCATGCACTGCCTGCATCAACATTAACAACGCACAATTATGCGTGCGCAGCAAATAATGCAGCAGCGCAGAAAAACGCAGCGCTGCTGCAGCTCCGCTCCGCTCGCGCTTCATCGTCGCCGGGCATTATTTAATTTGTCAGTGATTACATTGTGCGTCATTATTGTAATGTGATTTTGTTTCGCGCACAACATTTGCAGCTTATCGCCACGCCCCCGCCCAACGCCCCCTTAGTGCGTCCCCAATGGCGGCAGCGCGGCACGTGCGCTCTGCTCTGCGCTGCTTTGCGCTGACATCACGTGGCAGTTTTACGTGCGAATTTTCGCCGTTTAATTAACGAGTCCTCACAGCACCGTGTGGCATGTGGCATGTGTCAGGCTGCTGACCCAGTTGTTGCATGCAACAAAGTTCAGAGTTAAAATTGTTGCTAATATCAATGCCCAGCATGCAGCTGCATGAGATTTTGACATTTATTACAACAACAACAAAAACAAGAGTCAAGCAAGACAGCAACAGTTCGACACATAATTCAATTGTGACGTGTTCACGGCCCGAAGCCGACTGTCGCATCTTTGCGCCACATGTTGCAACATTCACGCACCACGTTGTGATGGTTTGTGGCAACGCGAAGGGGCGCCGCTGTTCGTTGCAATGCGTTTAATAAATTCCGATTTGCTTAATGGAATTTCGCTCTCTAAAGTAAGTCGAGCTCCTTGGCCCAGTGAGCGCTGCGAGGGGGAGTTATGCGATTTGCGGTACGTTCCACAATTTGCGCCCTCGCCACTCGCTCACTGTGCAATATTTTTGGAATTTCTTTAGCTGGTAAATCGTTTTGGTTAATGCTGATAAAATTGATTGGTTGGTAAAGCGGATTGCGAGGCGGCTGAACTGAGTATCAACGTTTTTCCTGAGTGAGTGCTGTATTTATATAAACAAAACAAACAACAACAAAACGCAAAGAACTCCATTCACCATTTCAGCCACTTGCAGCATCGCCTCGTTATGACTGTCAACATTATATCACTTAGAAAGTAACAACAACTACTTGGAATCGTCGACACTATCACTCGGCGCGAAATGTCAATGTGTGCGTTGGCTCAACTTGACTCGCTGTCGCCTGGTCGAGTGCTTATTTGCTCTGCATTAGAATATCAAAATATTAGCACACATCTTCCACTTGCAGCAGCAATGCGCGAATGTTGATTGTTGCTGGCAACAAATAATATGGCAGCATTGCTACTTCCGGCGGCCACTTGAATTCAATTTATTCCAAAAACACAAAATTCACGTTTTGTCAAATATCTGCGACGTGAGTGTCTGTTTCGATTTGGCAGTGTCAATGAATTGAACAACAACAACATTGACTCGAAATGACTCGACTAAATGACTCGAAACGGAAACAATGTGTGGCAACTTACATTGAATTTTATTCGAGAAAAACATTGAATTCGCACCTAAATCCAAACTCATTCAACTGAGGCCGCCTGGCAATGCGACGATTTCAAGTCTTCTTCGTCTGGCAGAGTTGTGTGTGGCCAGAATGGGCGCGTTTTCCGCTTCCGCCGGAAATCGACAAATGCGTTTAAAGCAAAATAATTGAGAAACTCCGCGGCCAGTCGCCAATTCTGTTGTGCTTTGTTGCCGAATTTCTTCTTCCATTCAGCGAGGCAGCCACTTGCCGTCTTCGGCGCAAATCCTCGCCTTGGCGGCCGCTTTTTGCCGGCGAGCGTTGCCAGACGCAATTTATATGCAAATTTTATGGGCAACTCAACGCATGTGGCAGCCGAGCAAAAAACAAAACACAACTACACGCATACAGCCAACTGCCGGCAATGAATGCGAAGCAGCGGCAAAATCAGCAACAACAACAACACGAACCACTATGCAAACGAACAGTAAAAGGCGGCAGCGGCGAATTATCATTGGAATTTCAACATGTCATAAATTGCTTTGCTATTTACACTTGAATTTTTTACAGAAAAACTTCACTCGTGGAAACTTTGCTCTGCGCGAATATTAAAGTCAGTGCTGCAGTTGGGACGCATTGCCATCTCGAAGGACGAAGGACGGACAAAGGAGAGCACAAAAATCACGTCGTATCTAACCAGAACTTTGTTGCTAAAGAAAGAAATTTCCACGCGACATTTCCAAAAACTAGAATAAGCGAGAAACTATTCCTGCTAAATATAACACCAGTCAACACAATTATGGATATGGACGGTTTTTAACTTCTTTTTTTTTACATATTTTTATTATTATTTTATTTTTAATTATTCCTTTCCAGCTTATAAAAAAAATTATCAAAAGTATTTTAATTTTTTTTTTACTTTTTTATATATTTTTATTATTATTTTATTTTTAATTATTCCTCTCCAGCTATAAAAAATTAATCAAAAGTCTGCAATATTCAGTTAGAAAGCCGAGTTAATTGATGTTAAAAGACCATTTTCAAAAAAGTTCACTTTTCGAAAATCCCGTTGTTCCTAAACAAAAGAAGCTAACAACCTGAAATATGTTTTAAATTTTTGGAAAAGCTTTCCAGTTATCCCACAAATGACCCAAGATCCTCAATATTCAAAGATAAATTTCGCGTACAAATAACTTAAGATCCAAAATATTCAAAAAGACATTTCGAGTACAACGAACTACGTTTCGAACAGCTAAATGATTGCCTGTAGCTCCAAAACCAGAATCGACTAAATCAAAATGAAAGGCAAGCTTTCAAAACTACAACTTTTTAAAATCATTCGAATACCTGTAGCTCTTAAACCAGAAGAGCTAACGACTTGAAATATGGCTTATCTTTCTGTAGATCTCTCCAGCTTTCCATTAATCAATCGGCTGAATTCAAGTATCCGCAGGGAAATTCAAGCAGTTAATTCAAGTTTCAAGGACGATTTCCAAAAAGACGCCTACTCGCAAATCGTTTCAGTCAATCAGTCAGAGAGGCTACCAATCTAAAATACATATAGCACATATTACACCGTGCAACAACAAATTTCACACGCGAAAAAAACGATATACTAGCGAAATTAGAGGATAAATGTAGTAAAACTGCGTTTTTAGGTTTTCTCTCTGACTTCAGGAATTTTTTTAAAAGGACTTTGAAATTTCAAGGACATGTTTATTTCAAAAAATTATTTTATTTTAACTAAGCGCAATGTAGAATAACATCATGGATATCAAATGAAAGAGAAAAATCCTAGAAATCCTACAAAATTTAATGTTTTGGTGCTAAAGGACGAAATGTACTTTTAAAACTTAAACTTTGAATATCCTTGGAAATTTTAGTTGTTTTCTTTTTGAAGAAATATATTTTAAGAACTACTATGTATGCTACCACATCGTTGAATTTCGTCCTTCTAACTTTTTTAGTTTAACCCTTTCGGGAGTACTGGGATAATACGTCCCAGCAAATTTTTAATGCCCCTCGAAACAATTATTCAAATCTTACGACCCACGCAAAATATTGTTTCAATTTCGGTGTTCCCGCATAAGAGGAGTATTTCAAAATTTGTGAGCATCCAATATAATTTTCTAACCCCAACGTTCATAGCATGAGAATATTTCTACTGAGAGTATTTTGAATTTCAAAATTAAACTCCGTCCCGAAAGGGTTTAGATATAACAAATTTAATTATAGTAGAATTCTCCAACTATAAAAAACAGCAACTGTAAACCAAATTGTCTTATGAGTTTCCAAAAAGTCCTCAAAAAATCTTACAACAAGAAAATTTTCCAAATTTTATTTACACAAAATCTTTAAAAATTGTCCGTCAGCGGTTTTTCTAAACAAAAATCTTGTCGTTTCACAATTTGCACCAATTTGTGTGCCAACAACAGCAATAATTCAGAAACCCTGAAACCACGCGCCCCGCTCCCCGCTTCAATGTTCGGCACAACCTCGCGCCCCTTATTGAAATCGACAATTGGAGCTTTTGTTGTTATTTTTATTTTTATTTGTATGCCTTCTATTCGCTTTTATTGTTCACACCGAAAGCACAGCACAGCACAGAAGACGTTGACGCAGCGACAGCGGGGCGGCACATTTACTTTCTATGCAAATTTTTATGTGTTAAATGCATTTTGTCGGATTTAACATTCGCTGATTTCGACTTTCATTTTTTGCATAATAATGAACCACAATTTCGCCCTCGCAACAACTACAACAACGCAACGCTGTTGCCTCGAATTGCATGCGATTCGTTGGTGGGGGCGTGGGCGGGCCCGGGGTGCACTTTCGACGCTGCTACGTGTTTGCGAATCGTCCCCCTCGCACTGGCCTCGTCCCATTGTACAACACCAACAGTTTTGGTTGCTTGTTTTTATTTTCGGGTTGTTGTATTGTTGACTGCTCTGCTCTGAGTGTGCTTGTGTGTGTGTGTGCGTGTGTGTGTTGGTGTGTGTCATGACTTGGCTGCCATTAGAGTAAATTAGAGGATTAAGTGGAAGTGCTACACGCTGCAGACACAATTACGCTAATTCTGTTGCGAAATTGTTTGCCTCGCATTATGCGCAACACTCCCCTCGCTAAGCGCCACGCCCCCGCTCTCCCCACTCGCCCGCACCAGACAGCGCCAGCAATGTGGCATTGCGCTGCCGTTTGCCAAATTGACTTAACTAGCCCCGCCTTCTCCTTCCAATGCTCGCCCACTGAAAAAATGTCACTTCATCAGTTTGGCAGCGACTGCGGCAAACGGCTCCACTCGTCCGATGAGATGCAGCGCAGCTCGTTGGCGAAAGCAACCTTTGCAGATTTGCGGCAATTCAACGCGTCTGTGTGTCTCTGTGTGTGTGTGGGGGGCAGTATGCAAGGTGTGACAGCAGACAGAAAATATAAATTGCAAGATAAGCAAAATTTTCCATATGTTGAAGCAACAATTTGAGATCGTCGAGAGTGCAGAGCGATTAGGATTTGACTCCGAAGACAAAGGCAGACAACCGACCAACCGGTGCCAACGAGACAAAACAGCGTTGAATGTTTGAAAATAATCTTTGTTTGAGCCATTCACAATTAACTGCAGTTTTGAATTTTCCATTTCGACGACACGGCGAAGTTCTGAAAAAAGCGGTGAGCCTTGAAGACTCCAGTCTCGAATGAGAGCAGCACAGAGTTAGGGTTCGAGTAACTTAAATTGTTCAAAAAGTTGTGAAAACGCCCAAAAAACAAAGTCATTGCTGGCAACGGATGACTGAACAAGTCCTCATACCAATGCTCAGGAAAAGTCCTCAAGTAGACGTTGGACGAACACACTTTTCCTCAGCTTGAATCGTAAATAGTTGAAGCATTAAAGCTTTAAGAGCCGCGCGCCTTTGCCCCTCTTTCGCTGCATGATTTCAATTACTGTCAACCTATGATTTATCAACAAATGCATCCGGCATATTTTATCAGACTGCAATTAATCAATTTAATGCACATTAATTTAACGCGCGCGCGCCCGCACAAACGCACACACACTCACACACACAGGCGCATAATTTGTAAAATACACAAAAACTGCAACAAAAACAATAACACAACAACTAGCCACTAAAATAAAGCAAACGTAAATAAACAACATTTTAATTAAGTTTGAAACAAATCACAAATTAAACAAAGCAAAAAATTAAAATAATTCGCTAATTTTTGCAGATCCGCGAGGACGAGCTGGGACCGTTTTGCATCAATGGGAAAGTAATCAGGACATCGTTGTTGCTGTTATTGTTGGAATTTCAAGCCGCGCTGTCAAAATTACTCAAAAAAACAACAACAACAATCATAACAAAATCGATTTCACATTTTGGAAAATCGACCACAAATATTACGCCACACACAAATCAGCAAATAACAACAACAACAACAGCCACTAATATCAATAAAATGCAACAACAACAATAACCACAATTTAAATGATTAAAATAAAAGCCACGAACACTGCGGGCGCTGCCACCAGCGGCCACGCCCCGCTCGCTCGACTTGTTTGGAAAATGTGCAATTCGTGTAATTGTGTGTGTGTTTGTGTTTGTGTTTGTGTATGTCTGTAGGAATATTTTTCCGCCGCATTTGATTTATTAATTATGTAAAACATAAACAACAACATTGACAACGCAACCAACCAACGCGCGACCGAAGCAATATGCTTTTTGATCTACATTGGTTTGGTTTGTTGTTGTTATTGTTGTTGTTGCATTTGTTTGTCTCACGTGTCGACCAGCGAAATTGCAGCCGCAGAAATTAAAATTGTATTTCATTACGCGATCTCATTAAATTACGCTAATTGTTGTTGTTGTTGTTGTTGTTGTTGTTGTTGTTGTTGTTGTTAGCGCTTTAGGACATTTTCACTTGGCATACTTTGGTGTCGGTGCATGTGTGTGTGTGTGTTGGTGCAACAATGGACGCGAAATTACGTAATTGGCTTACTTTGCGCTAATTTCCGTCATTTATGAAACTTCGCACAATACCGAAATATGAGCGTACAGATTTTTTGGGGCTTTAATTCAATAAATCCGAACGTTCAGACGAGAGCATTTGCCTGTTATGTCATTAATAGTGACAATTAAAATGAAGTTTAAATTAACCGAAATAATTTACACAACAAATTGGGGCATTTTTGTTGTTGCCTAACGGCATTCGATCCCGAAAAATATTAATTTTGAATAGCGTACAACAAAAACATAGGTGAGGGACCACAAGCCAGAGAGACATGGGTTGAAAGTGTAACCCAACAAATTTCCTGGTGAGTCCAAAACAGTTTTGGCTTTCAATGCTGTCAGGTCTTGTCCGTCCGTATCTCAGGCTTTGATTTTATTTATTATTTTTTTGTTGTTATACACATATGTTGTTTTTGTTTTTCAATCGTTTGTATTCAAAAATAATTGTTCCAAGGACGGGACGAAATAAATATTTTTCTTCTCGAAAATCAAATACATTCAATCTTCGTGCTTTCCGAAAGACTTAATTTCTTTTCTATTTGTCTATTTATTTATATTTTTATTTATTTTTTGTTTTTTTTCAGTTTTCTCACTACTTTCATGACTCAATCTGGCTCGATTGATTCAATGCTTCAGCTCAGTCACGTCTTCGCATTCGGCTGTAGGACTGGAATATCCAGAATACCACAATACTTGGGTTGATTCAGAGAGGTCCTGCCCAGCCTAAACTAAGCTCTGATTATGGCTCTACGAAACTCTTCCTAGATTTATTAGCTTTTCAGGAATATCTTTCCTTTGTATTAGTTCTAAAGGAAATCTATTTTGTATTCGACGACCAAGAATAAGTCAACTGGTTTTGGAAATGATCTCAATTCGCCATTACGAATCGGCATAAAACTGTAACTTTGTGTACCAAGAACAAATCGTAGGGATTGCAGGTCTTTGATAGAATATACAATCTACCAATATACATATGTCCTATACTATATACCTTAAGCAGAAATATAGTGCGCCGATTTATACTTTTTAGAGGATGTAAAAGATTTGACTTGGAGGACCTGCACGATGAAGTCAACAGCTCACTTGATTGGTCTGGAGTTATTCCGACAAGATCCAATCAGTGTCATGGAAAATGACTGAGTTAACCCTGCAATACTAATCATATTTCATAATGGTTTTAGGGTTAAACAATACAAACATCATTAGAACATCGCCCTAACGAATCTTGAGTCATTCTCTTTTCCCTTAGTGGAAGCATTCACTTTTTATTTGAATAGAGGACAAAGGACATTCAGATTCAAACCATTTCATATATTGCAGCAGTTTTGAGTGGGGCGTTGCACTTTCTTTCTGTTCTCACATTAAATAAATGAAAAATTAAAGCTTTTCTTCAGCGGTAACTTCTGCAACTTCTACCCAAAAATACTTAAAGCAAACGAAAGTTGTTGTCGTCGTAGTTTGCCTGCAGCGAAGCTTAGCTGCGAATTATAGCAAAAAGCCTGGGTTGTGCCGAAACAACCAGATTGCTTACACGCACACACGCACACACACACAGATACACAGATAAGTGTGTATTAAATAAGAACCTTGCAAGCAGAAATATCGGCCCTCGCTGCTGTCGACATTGGCAACAAGGTGGCAGAAATTGTCAGTGGAAATTTCTTGCGAGCAGGCGAGCACAAGTGGCGAGCCGGCTTGGTGACTTCATTAAAATGCATTTCACTTTCTCCCCGTTTGTACACACTTTGCACTCGTTGCCTTTTCTCGTTCGTTCACTCGTTCATAACTCGAGCACTCGAGCTGAGCTGATAAGCGGGGTGAGTGCTGCTGCCGCAGGTGTCGCTGCCTACGTACGCTTGACATGCAGTTGACCTTTCAACCTGTGTATGTGTGTGTGTGCGACTGGGGTTAGCAGCTGCCAGCTGCCAGCGAACAGTGGGCGACAAGAAGGATGTGCTCAACATTAACTTGAAGCGCGCCCACGTAACCATAACCTCACTCACTGGCAATTTTCCTACAACCTACGAACGTGTGTGTGTATGTGTGAGTGTGTGGGTAGAGGACCATTAAAATTTGAAAGTGCTAAACTTTTACCTCGCCTGGGGGAGCGATAATGACCCGCCACAGCGCGTCCTATCCCACTGTGGCTCCCGTTGTTGTTGTTGTTGCTTTTGTTGTGGGTGTTGGCGCGCGGCCACATCTGTCACGCGGACAGCGCACGGGTTAAAGCCAATTTATTTGCGCTCTGGTTATTATCGTTGTTGTATGTTATTGTGTGTTGTTGTTGTTGTTACGATTGCCGGAGCCATTTGCCATTCGCTCCGAACGGCCATCGGCCACGTAGAAACACGTGCGGAGCGGCAGCGACAACACAGGACACAGGACGAGTATTATCCTTGGGCTTTAGTTATTGTTTTTCCGTTAAATGCCGGATGCGAGGTGGTTGTTGTTGTTGCTGTTGTATTTTTTGTAGGTATTTCGCCAACGTGATCTGCATGTGAAGCAGCAGGGAAATGATACAAATAAAAACAGCAACAAATAAGAAAGACAACAGCAAGCAAAGTCTTCGCTCGAGGCGAAGCATTAAAGCAAGAAATGCCGTTGCTGTTCTGGTTGTTGTTGCAGCTATTGTTGTTAGAAACAGCTAGGCCACAACAACAACAACAACAGCTACAACAGCAACAGCTATGTATATCCTCAACATTGGACAATGAAACGAAGCAAAGCTAAAGAAACATTAGGAGAAGGAATAACAACAACAACAACAACAGTCGAGACAGCACCGCAACACCTCGACACATCACTCGAGCAACAATGGCTACGCTAAAAGCACAAACACAACAAACATAAAAAAACAATAACGACAATAAAGCCAACAACAACAACAAAAACCACAACAAGAAAAGATATCATGGCAGCAACAACAACAACGACAGCAACAAACGTGTAGTGGCTATCAGTGGAAATTACAATTACACCGAATTGCCGCACAGCAGAATGTAATTTCTGTGTTGTTCTTATATTTGTTGTTTTTGTTGTTATTACATTGTTGTTTTGTTGTTGTTGGCATTGTGTGGTGGTGGCCGTTGTCGTTATTGTTGCTTTTGGCCTGTTGCCGCTGTCGTGGCCGTTGTTGCCAGCAAATTGAGTCGAGCAGCAGCAATGCGTCTCTTGCTGTTGTTGTTGTTATTGTTGCTGTCGCTTTATCTGGCATTAAAAATCTTTAATACGCGTGTAATGTCAGCCACTGCGCAGCGCAGCTTCTTTTGCATTTTTATTGCCTCAGCGGCGGCGCCTCGTCGTTCTCCGCTGACGTTCGTCTTATCTTTCGCTGCGCTGTTGTTGTTTTGCTGTTGTGGCAGCCGCAGCCGCTGCCGCTGCTTCTGTCGCTGTGCCAAATAATCCACAGTGGAAGACGGCGTGGCGGCCAAAAGCTCTGCTTCGCGCGTGGTGGCCAGTATGGGGGATATTGTTGTTGTTGTTGTTGTCCAGTACCTTTTTACGACGCAAATTGTGACTGTTGATACCGTAGGACGAGTATCGGTGCCGCTGCCTGTCGTCAAAAAGTGCTGACTCCTGCGAAATCTCAGCACAGCAACAACAGAAAATAACAACAAAAACGAAAAACAAAAATAAACACATTGACAACAACAGGTCCTCCAAACAGACGCCAGACTCCAAGTGCGCCGTCCGCCAATTATGCTGAGCTCAGCACTTTGCCGCCAAGTGCCATTTGCGCCATAAAATTTTCCACATTACATTTAACGCTGTCGGCATACGCCGGCCAACAACATCCTGTCTTCCTTCCTGGCCTTCCTTCCGTTGCCTCTTCTCGCGTTCCGTTCCGTTCCGCTCAGTCGCCCCGACCACCAGCGGCGAAAACTATGCGCCAAAGTTCATTAAAACTTTGCAGTAATCAGCGCCGAATCGAAAACAAAGCAATTCCAGTTCGATGCGATGAATATTCGCTGTTGTTGTTGTTGCTGCAATTCGGGGACAGTGTCTAGGCAGTTGCCGTTATTGTTGCCACTGCCCGCCGGATGGCGACATTGTCGCACAAAGTCGGACATTTTCGCAGCTCTGGCTGAACGACGAACTCGCGGCAGCGCGAAGAGGCGAGCAACCGATTGCTTGTGTAATTAAATAAAGAGCGAAAGTATACTTTCGGGCGTGGGCCCAAGTTCGCAATTAGTCATTGGATATGGAACTAAGATTTTATGGCGCACACATTTCACGAAAATTAATCATAGCATCGGTGCTGGAGGGAAGCATTGGCGTCGAAAAAGTTCCTCATACGCCATGTTGTGCGAAAGACGGAAAGCAGAGTTTGACACTGTTCAACGATATTGAAGTTAATGGGAAAGCGTTGTCTGCGGTCAGCAAAGAATATTCAATATGCCCAGAGACATTCTGCTTGAGTTCTTCTGAGACGTCACTCAAAATCTCAAACACTTCAATCTCAATTTGGAGCTGAATATTTTTCGCATCTGTTATGAAACACCACATCAATGCTCCGGGGCATGAAAAATTCTTCTCTAAACATTATCTTTTCCACTTTATATGGAATTATTTTTAATATAAACAAAATTTCCCCTCGAATTTCTTTGACTTTTCAACTTTTTTCACACGCAGTTCGCTGTAATTATTTACGACTTAATGCGCGTTAATGCAGCAAACAAGCAGAACCCGCGCTTCCTCCCATTTTCTCTCTGCACCCTTCAGTCGCCCAGTTTTAACCGATAAAGAGCCATCGCCGACACGGCGCAAGAAAGTACGCCAAGAATAACAAAAACTACCCGCAAAAACTCAAACAAAGCAACTTTTTTAATTTATCAACTGTCAACGCGAAAGTGCGCGCGCGCCTAAGCCCCTAAAACAAATACAAAGCGACCACTTTAAGCGATGAAAAATGAGCGGAAAACTCGGGCGCTTTGTTGATGTTTATTTGCAGCGTGTTTGCTTATAATTTCCGCCTGTCGCAGCCGCAGGTAATGAATTTTAACAGCGTACAATTGACACAATTGAGTAATGACAGCGCCAACACAACCAACAACAACAACACCAGCAACCACCATCCGCCACATAAATAGCAAACAAACAACAGCAGCAGCAGAACAGCCGGCGGTGGGGGGGGGCTGAGCTCGGAAAAAACGTTAAACCAACAGGACTTGTTTGTCATTTGTGCAGCAATAAAAACAACAGCAGCAAAGAAACACACACACACACACACACACCGCAAAAAAGGCTGCGAATTGAAGGACGCAACGCATTATTGCACTGTTGCCGCTCACATAAAACGAATGACCGCACCGCACCGCGCCGCGCCGCGCCGCACAGCTCCAACTCAATCATCCGTGCTGCTTGTCAAGCATGGCGGGAGGCGCCATTCAATCACACGCACGATTTCCTCGCCCCCACGACCGCATCGCACTCGACACACACAACCATTCGTCTGACAAATAAAACGCATTTTCCCCGCCCAGTCGCCCGCCCAACCGTCCACACACGCACACACACGTCGCTTCTGTGTGCACATTAATAAAAATAATATTTTTCTTATATTATCGATAATAACAACAAAAACATGAGCGCAAGTATCTTCGCTGCAGCCGAGCCAATAAAACGAAAATGAAAACGAAATGGCAGCGAGGAGAAGGGCAGACGGAGCAGTGGCGCAAGAAAACTGTTGAGTTCAGCAGGAAAATTTTGCGCAAATGTCAATTCTGGCAACATTCTTCCATTCTTTGGTTCATTTTTTGTCGCCACCGCCGCCGCCGCCGCCGCTCGTGAAAGTTGCTGCCACTTGGCAAATATTTGCTTGGCGCGCAACTTGCCGGCTGTTGCCATCGCCTTGCTTTGTACTGTACTCAGCCATTGTTGTTGTTGTTGTTGTTGCTCCTGTTGTGTGTATATTACTTGGTGTTATTTATGCGGCCGCTGCGTTAAGCAGCAGAAATGTGCAAACTTTATTTTCCGCAGCCACTTCGAGGCGAAAATGCTGTGCAGTGACACAGCGGCGGCAGCCAAGAAGCACAATGAAGCTGCAGCGCTCACACGACAGCCGCGTAACGGTGAAATTATTGCCCTCGAGTGGCAATTTTCGCGCTGCTCCTGTCCGCATTATGTAGTTGATTATTCGGCAATGATGAATTAGTTTGTTTACTTCATGCGCCATTAAACGAAGCAACCAACGACGGTGGCCAGAAATGGTCAATTAAAGTATGAAGTCAATGTCTGGAACCATGAACCTTCGGTTAGAAAACAGTTTCTTTGACTAATCATCAGCAGATCAGCAAAGAAGTTTGGAAGAAAGAAAGGGAATTCGTATGACATCCGCGATAGCATCGATGGCGATACATTTTATTATATAAAAAGAAACTCTGATTGAGCAATACACGTCTTTAAAATCAAATAAATCATAGCTTAACCCTTTCGACCTGTTGTTGCCTGAGAGCAACTTCACCTATTTGCCATCTTATAGCAAAAGCAAGGATTGATTTATGAGTTTAATTTAATAAGGCAACAACAAATTAATATTTTTGAAAGTGTATTCAAAGCAAATTACAAAAATTGTTCTGTTATCCCCAAAATAAATTCCAACAATTTGCAGCGATAACAGGGAAAGTTTGTGTTCTAATTGAAGTCTACGAATTGGGCACGTTTGATCAAAACCCTGTTTCTTTAATAATGGTTAAATAAAATCAAAAGGTGATAATTTTATATTTTTCCATAAATATTAAATAATTTTTCTGTAATTGAAAAATATTGATACAAAATTTATTTAACCCATTTTCACCGTTTACACGGTACAGTTGCATATCTGCAACCAACCGTAAAATTGCCCGTAATTTCGGAACTAATTATCAAAACGACTCTTTCTTGCGATTTTACAACTATGCAAGGTTCTTTTTTTGAAATACTGGCATTAAAAGTGGGAAAAAGTAGCTAAATTTTACTTGACACCACTTATTTGACCGTTTTTGCGAAAAGTTGCACGCATTTCTTTTAGTGAAACAAAAGTGATTAAAACTTATTAATAAAAAACACACAAACACTTTGCGAGAAATGCGGACTAGGACTTTTCTACAACAAACGCATTAATTACTTAAAAAATTGTCAATTAAAACTAAACATATTCAAATTTAAAAAAAAGTTTTAATGCTTTTTGCTTTTTTTTTTGTTTTTAATGTTTCTTACAAAAAACCTTACAAAATTAAAATATATTAAAAAATAAAAAAATACGTGTTTTTGTAAGTTTAGGTTTATATCTAAAAACAACATTTGATGAAACAATTCGCTGTTGCCGTGTAAAGGGTTAAGCTAAAATTGTTCAAAAGTTAACCAGCTCTAGAACTCTAAAAAAGAGGAGTGGCGACTTCAAAATTACCAAAAAGTAATAACGACACACAGGGTAAAATTTTAGGTCGAAAGGGTTAAAGAACTAAAGTGTATTCTGCTTGCTTCAATTTGCTCCTTGAAATTTAAAAACACAATTTGTGTCGTAATTGCAGAATTATCAGGAGAATCTATTCGAATCCATTCAAATCGATGCATTCTAATTGTCAGTTGAACTTTTAACTTCACGTCAACTGTGAACTCAAAGCGAATTCAGCTGCGTCCTCATTACGCTTAACGCTTGATTGCCTCACTTGTGCCGCATTGCCACTTCAACGAGAGTCACTCACTCTCTCCCTCTCCCTTTCTTTTCCACACAATAAACAGTCCCGCACAAGGAAGCGAAATTCGAAATTAGGCGTCGGGGTTGCTTTACATCGCACAGGCAGCAGTTGTATCCAAAGCCGTCGAAGCTAAACTCCGAGCTGGCCGAATCACCTGCCGCCGCCGCCGCCGCTCTCGTCGCAAATTCAGCTATCACCTTTCAATGCAAATCGAAATCTATTCCGCATGAACCCTGCCACATGGCCGCACATTTGTTGCACTGCCAATTACGTAGACGTTTACGGGCACTTGCGCCGTCTCCACCCCGCCCCCGCCCCTTGATCAGCCTAATCACAATTCGTGCGGCGCGCAACAAAAGCGCACGTAATCAACTGCAATTAGTCGACGCACACGACCCCAAACACACACACACACACACAGAGGCACTCGGCAGTCAGTCAATGTTGGCTTTTATTATGACTTGTCGATTAGCTGTCAAAATGAAAAGGCCATGTTCGGCTGCACTTGACTCCCAGCGACTCCCAACCGAACGGCGCTGGCCAAGCAGCCAACGAGTCCGACAGCAAGAAATAAGCGAAACGGCCAGCAACCAGCAACCGGGAGCAACGAGCTGCCCTGAAAGGACAACCAGCACAGTCGCCCTGTTTGCCGCATTCATATGCGATAATAATTATTGACAGTTGCACACACACACACAGCCACTCGCAATGGCAGACAAGTTGCATGGCTCATGACATGCAACAATGAATCAGACTTAAATGCAAATGTGCGCGGCCACTGCTCGAAAGTGGCACTGCACATTGTGCCACACTCGTCATTCGCGGCGCACCTCCGTCACCTGGTCTGCTGAACTGCTGGCAGTGCTTTCGATTCGAGTGCAATTTGCATTTCACTTCGCCACCGACTGCCGAACCGCGCGTCCGCAAAGTACCGGCGCAAAGTACCGACGAGGGGAAAAGTGGCGGCCGCGCCAGTGGTCGTGTCGTTCGATGAGCTGAGCTATTGGCGGGTCGGGGCACTTTGTTGCACTTCTTTCGGCATAACTGTTAGTTACGCTTACAACGGGTCGCCCACGTCTGTTGCTATCAATGCTCGGGTTGCTCGCCCCTTTTGGTGTTGTTGTTGTTGTTGCTTATAGGACACGTGCGTCGGTGCACGAAGCCAGCTGTATTTATTTGTGTCACTCTACGAACGAGTGTGTGTGTGTGTGTGTGTGTGAGGTACACTAACACGATTTATTAACAGCCATTGTGTGTTGCATGCAACACAACGGCAAATCCATCATCATCAGCAACACAGCAGCTTGACACTTCAATATGGTTATTGATGTGAAACATTGGACCAACAACTCGCACAGCAATAACAACAACAACAGCTGCTCTGGCGCCAAGACGGACACTTTTAGCGCAGTTTGAAATCGAATTGCAGGATTCGTTTGCAGGCAATTGGCTGCATTGCAAATATTGCACAATTTTCTGCCATTGAGAGCGCTGCAGCAACAACAACAACAACAACAACAAGGCGCCACAGCTCATCTGCTCGCATTTGAATCGCATTCATTTGTAAATTTCTTGTAGCTCGCCAACAAATAGGTGTCCCACTTTGCAAGTGTGACACACTGTCACACGTCACAAAATGTTCGGACACTCCCAATATTGCATTATTTATTTTCAAGGTCATTCATTTTTGCTTTCGCCCCCTCCCAACTAAGCCAAAGAGCAAATTTCAGCCGCCACATAATTAATTAATTAAAATCGACACAAATCCCCAGACATATCGGCGACAGCCCAGCAATGCATCGGACCCATCGACCCATAAGCGAATGCGACATGGCGCGCGTTAATTAATAGCCGGCCCGACATTTAAGTAGCTCGCAATCAGATGAATATTTATGCGAGCGGACAACGCTGCACCGTATTTCACGCCGGCCACGAAAGCTGTCACTCCGCGACTTATCTGCCCGCAGAAGCTGCCTGACGCCATTGTACGGCCCACGCATCCAACGCTCCATCCGTCCAGCGCGGCGACCACAAACGTTCCGAACGCACTCAATAGCGCCATGACTTAGGGAGCCATAAATCCTGCCATATTAAAACGCAAATCCCCGAAATGAATTCAATGCTTATAAAAATAATTCCCCAGCAACTCCCCACACACTCCAGCGCAGCTCCGCGACGAAGAACCCGAAGGAAGCGCCCCAAAGAAAGTGGCGACAACGCATTTCGCATTTCTGCTGGACAGCGTGAAGCGAAGTGAAGTGCCGCAGGAAATCGCAGCGAAAACATAAATCTGCAGCATCGCACAAGAAGGCGAAGGCGGAATGAATGCGAAATACGAAGCAAGTGATTTCGTTTAAGTTTGATTTGTTGGCACATAATTTAATGGCAAATCAAAGGGGCCGAGGCCGAGGGTGCGGGTGCGGCGGCTGCTTAAGTCGCACCGAAAGCGGACAAACTCAATTTGGCGAAAGCCGCCAGGATTTGGCACATCAGCTAAGCGCGTTCGTTAATGGCATTTCGGCATAAATTCAGCGCCATCATTGTCATTTTTGCACTTTTGCATTCGCCGCAGCGACGGCAACCAAAGCCGACACAATGTCCATGAGACAATAGAGGCCCTAATGTTGTTGTTGTTGCTTGTTGGAGATAATACAGACAAATCGAAATCGGGTCAGGCGCCGATCGAAAATCGTTGTACTCAATGTTTTCATGCCGAAAGGGTCATTCGGCAGCATTCAGCTTTAGCAAGAATTTTTAATTTTTCCATAGTCAGTTCAAACGAAAAATTGACTAAATAAATAATGAAGTAGTTTGCATGCAGCTGGCCGGCGAAATCTATGAACATTTTACATTGCAGCAAATATTTACTGACCATTGGTTTGTAATGTCTGCGATTGACTAATGAGGCATGATGCATGACCTGAATGACACAATGCACAGTGGGCAGAGAACCTAAACATTGCACATAAATAGCCTATAAATTCAAACCTCCTGATTAATTCTTATAAACAATTATTTATTTATTTATTAATTAATTTATTTATTTATTTATTTATTTATTTATGTATTTATTTGTTTATTTATTAAATTATTTATTTGTTTGTTAATTTATTTCTAGATAAATAAAACATATAAATAAATAAAAAAATAAAAAAATATAAATAAAACTAAATTTATAAATAAATAAAATAAATATTTATGTATTCATTTGTTTATTTATTTTTTTGTTTATTTATTTATTTTTATTTTTTATTTAACACTGATTTAGCAAAGATTATAAATTAAATTAATCGCGTATTTTTATTTACTTCTTTTTATGCAACTTTCATTGCAACTCGCTGCTTCAACTGACTTGAAACGAATTACATTTGTTTTCATTTTTTGTAAACTAAACATTTTCAGAGGTAAAGTACACATTTCACATAGATTTTGTTTTTTTAGCCAAAGCTTACCGCATTTTCCCAAATAATTACCTGCCTCCAGCCACTCAATCCGCACTCATCTAGGCAACAACAAATTACATGCACACAGCTCCTCCATGCCGCAAGGTGTCCAAGCGCACATCCATCCAAACACACACACACACACACACGCACACATAGATCTCACACATAGATAGGATCTCCTTAAACAGTCAGTGCGCGACTTAGATATTGATGTGGCTATAATTAGCGAGCCCTACAAGGAAAAGTCTGCCGCGGTGTGGGCAAAGGATGCCACAGGAAAGGCGGCTCTCTGGAGCTGCGGCCAGCAGCCATTTCAAATGAAAACCTTTGCATCGAAGACAGGATTTGTAGGCGTAGAAATGAAGAAGATTAGTTTTTTCAGCTGCTACATCCCTCCAAGTATAGGTCTGCAGGAGTTTGTGGCAATACTCGATGAACTTGTAGCGCTGGCAAGGTGCAGAAAGCCGGCCATAATTGCAGGCGATTTTAACGCTTGGGCCGTCGAATGGGGCTGTCCGAGGACGAACCCGAAAGGGAAGGCGCTACTCGAAGCCTTTTCCTCTTTGGAAGTAACAATGCTGAATACTGGATCGCAGCATACGTTTAGCAGAGGGGGAATCGGATCCATAATCGATCTGACTTTTGCGAGCAATGGGTTAGCCCAGAAAATCTCCTGGGGCATCAGTGATATTTACACCCATAGCGATCATAATGCAATAATATGCGAGCTCCAATTGCAGTCACCAGGCCGAGGGCGGCGCAGCCAAAAAAGACGGAAAGGGTGGAGGGTAGGCACTTTTGACGAGGATATTTTCAAGATGGTGTGGGCCGAAGCCGAAATGACTGGGCCTGCGACGAGCATGGCAAATCAAGTAATGGGTCACATTAGCAGAGCATGCGATGCGTCAATGGCTAGAAGCGCGCCAAATAACCACCATAAACCTGTCTATTGGTGGAATGAGTCCATTGCGAGGCTACGCGCCGAATGCAACAGGGCAAGAAGGCTGTACCAAAGAGCCAGAGGTGGTGCAAATTTTCTTAGTTGCAGAGCAGCGTATAAGCACAAAAGGAAGTGTCTAAAAAACGCCATCCGCGACAGCAAAAGGCGCTGCTTCCTCGAGTTGTGTGACGACGCCGACAACAACCCGTGGGGCGCCGCATACAAAATAGTAATGAAGAAGCTAAACGGTTTCAGACAGCCCACTCCAACTTGCCCTGAGCAGCTATTCAGAATTGTAAAAGCCCTTTTCCCAGAGCAGCCAAAGCTTGCCTGCGCGGCGCAAAACTTGACAGGCGCGCCGCCACCCCCAGTGACGTGCGAAGAGGTCCTAAGCGCCTTGGAAAAGGTTGGAAACAACAAAGCCCCGGGTCCGGACGGTGTCCCAAATATAGCGCTAAAGGTGGCGATCACGCAACGGACGGACATATTTGTATCTCTGTACAATGCGTGCCTTCGCGAGGGCGTTTTTCCGGACCTGTGGAAAGTCCAGAGGCTAGTTCTTCTCCCAAAAGGCAACAAACCGCCAGACGACCCATCAGCTTACAGGCCCCTGTGCATGTTGGACACCGCGGGCAAAGTACTGGAACGCATAATTGCCAATCGTTTAGACGCGGCGATAGCCGAAGGCGGGGGGCTCGCTGAAAACCAGTTTGGCTTCAGAAAAGCCCGATCGACAACAGACGCGGTTGAAATGGTCCACCGAATCGCAAAGAACGCCATCGCAGGAAAGCGGTGGAGGTTCGGAACAAAAGAATACTGTCTTATGGTTACGTTAGACGTCAAAAATGCGTTTAACTCGGCGAATTGGGCGATTATTCTGCAAAATCTCGAGAGCTATAATGTACCGCTATATCTAAGAGGTATTATAGCCAGCTATTTTAATAATAGGAGGCTGCAGTACGAAGCGGAGGACGGCTTGCGAGAATACGCGATCACAGGAGGAGTGCCACAGGGCTCTGTGCTCGGGCCACTTCTGTGGAATATAATGTACGACGGCGTACTTCGTCTGCCACTGCCACCAGAAGCCAGTATAATTGGCTTTGCCGACGACGTGGCACTGGTCATAGTCGCCAAGACCGTGCGGAAGGCTGAAGAAGCCGCAAACAATTCGGTGGCGCAAATTCGAAGCTGGCTTTCAGCCGCCGGCCTTAGCTTGGCCGAGCAGAAGACGGAAGCCGTGCTCATTAGCAGCAGAAAAGTGGTTGAGGTGGCAGTCGTGAGGGTTGGCAACCACGACGTTGCGTCTAAGCCGGCATTAAAATACTTAGGCGTCGTAATAGATCGCCGTCTGTGTTACAAGGAGCATTTAGAGTATACATGCGAAAAGGCGGCAAAGGCTAGCGCAGCGTTAGCTCGCATAATGCTGAACACGAGAGGCCCGAGGCAACGACGAAGACAACTGCTCGCAGGGGTTGTTAAATCCATTGTTCTGTATGCAGCGCCAGTATGGGCAGATGCACTAAAGGTCGCGTCATATGGTCGAGGCATACGATCCGTGTACCGGTTGTGTGCCTTGAGAGTCTGCTGTGCCTTTCGCACAACATCAGAGGATGCAGCGCTGGTCATCGCAGGTCTGTGCCCGATCGACATCCTAGCGCAGGAAGCAGCAATAGCTAGGCAGCGAGATGACGAGAATGATCGCAGCACAAGGAGGCAGCGAAGTCGATTAGCTAGCCTGCGGCTTTGGCAGACCCGCTGGGACGAGGCACCAAACGGTCGATGGACGCATAGGCTCATTCCTGACATCGCCAGCTGGTGTGGAAGGTTGCACGGAGATGTCAACTTCTACATCACGCAGCTTCTGAGCGGGCATGGCTGCTTCAGGGCCTATCTTCATAGATTTGGTCACGACAGCGATCCCTCTTGTGAGCTCTGTGCAGTGCCAGAGGACGCCGAACATGCCTTTTTCGATTGCCCGCAACACGCCAGGGCAAGACAGGCTGCCTGCCGAATAGTGGGTGAAGAGCTCACACCTGAAAATATTGTGGGTCACATGCTAGCGTCAGAGGACAACTGGGGGGCGGTAAGCAGTATGGCCGCGAGCATAATGGCGGAGCAGCGGCGTCGCCAATGGATTAGGGACAGCTAGGTCTTTTCTCCCCCCACGAAGTAATACTTCATCGTGGTTCCGTGGGGTCCCGGGGATAGTGTACAGGTGGTTTTTAGCGGGTGAAAGTCTCGCACTCCGGCTTTCAATGCTTTTCCACCTACTGCAAAAAAAAAAAAAAAAAAAAACACGCACACATAGACACACAAACGTATAGCTGGCGGCTGAACGCTTTGTAGACGCATTGCTCCAACCGCCACCACCAGCTCACTCGCCCACTCATCGGTGGCGCCTCACAGTGCCCCGCAGTCACTTTCTGGTGATTTCACTCGGTTGCCGTTAAATCAAGCGCGCCACTCCAGCGCAGATTTTTAACTTGTATTCTACATTTTTTTTATGGATTTTATCGTCGAGCGCACTCGACTCGAAATCCTGCTGGCCGCGTGCAAAATTGCGTTGCACACAGCTGACCCTGTCATGGCTGTCATGCAACCCGGTTCAGCGCCCGCGGCCAGTCAATACACTTTACACTCTGACACCATATTTGAATAAGCGGATATATGCCCGAAAAGTATAATGGCCACCGCCGAAAATCACAAGTGTGCACAGCGCCGCCACGCGCTGCCCCCAGCTGCCACTGTTGGCCGAAAGGATTTCGTTGCGTTGCTGCTTTGTCGTTGTTGCTGCTGTGGCTCTGTGTGCCCAATCGTCGACTGTTGACTGGCTTTGGCTTTGGCTTTGGCTCTGCTGCTGACCCGCGACCGACTGCTGCTCAAATAATAATTGCGATTCATACACTTTGCGCCACGCGGCTGTGACTGTGCGCGCGCAAAATATTCGCATGTCGCGCTTCGTTCGCGGAATTTAAATTTGAAAAAATTATGAAAATCATGCTTTAAATTATTAACAGAATGTTTCATGAGAGTTTACCATAAACAAATTTAATTTTAATTTCTTCATTGTTGATTTTCATTTCTTTAGCAAATGGGTTTCCCGGTTTTCTGGCAGATTTGTAATTTCGTAAAAACTTTTATGAAACATTTTCAAAAATTTTTCATTTCAATATTCGCTGTTTGTGATTTTTGGACATTTTTCTTTTACCACTAAAATTTCAACAAAATTCTACGCCAACTCGCCGTCTGCTCTAAGTGTACGTTCCCCACTGTTTGTGTACTTGTGTATGTGTTTGTGTGAGTGTTTGTGCTGGTATATTTGCGCTTCATTCTCACAAGTTTGTCCAACTGACTGTCGATTCATTGACCTTTTTTTTCTGGCTGATTTTGGCTTTTTACTGTGCAGCTGCCGCGTCCATTGTTTGACACATTCACGATTCGCATTCATTGCCGCCCGCTGGCAGCCGCACTCGCTGTCGGTGGCCGATGCCGACTGTCCAGTCTGGCTGCTCTGGTGGCCGTTGGCTCCTGGCGCTTGGCCGCTGCTGTCCAGGCCCGCAGTCAAATGTTATGAATAATTTATTGTTGACTATTTCGGGCAAATTGTTCAGCTTTTTTCGCCGGTGCCCTCTTCGCCGCGCTCTGCTCCGTTCGGCGTTCGTTTTGTCGCTCGTTTGCATTTAAATATTTTAGCAAAAACGCTTATCTCAAGTTATTTGTATTTGTTGACTGCGCACGTTTGTGTGTGTGTGTGCGTGTGTGTTGGGAATATCACCGACACAACCGAATGTACGCGTTGCCCGCCGCTCGGCCCGCTTCCGCATACAAATTTGCAGCTTCAACTTATGGCCGCTTACGCAACATGAAATGTGGATTTTTTTTTCCTCGGTCGCTTGTGTTGGCGCTCGGCAAATATGTATAATCGGTGTCAATGGGAATAACAACTTTGTTGTGCGCATAAAATATTTGCAGGACAATATTTCGCCGGCCATTGTGCGACTCGCATGTGCGCTCGAAAGAGTTGAAGCGTATTGGGAGAGCAATGTTTGCCTCACAATAAATCCTCGAAAATCATAATTTTTTTGTTTTCTTGTGCTTTAATTTTATTTACGTGAAAAGACTCCATGGAAACTAAGCAAACACTTTAGACGAAAATACGTTTGTTGCTTTTCCGAGTTTTCGGAAATTCATATTAAAAGTTCTTGCCATGAGTTGGGAATTCTCGGAAATCATTACACAAAATGCTGAGATAAAAATTGGAATAATGATGATTGCGGCTCAAAAACACACTTGAAAAAAATTCAGTTTACGGCAACACATCTGCGCAGCTTCGAATTGTGTTCCAGGTGCTCGAATGGCCCACACGGTGTATGTCAGATAGTCAGATATTTGTGTCAGCACACAGTATAGTTTTCTCTTTCTCATATTCTTACTCAATTCATACTTAATAACTATTTCAAGTTATTAATGAATCTATACTGATTTTGTATTAAGTTCAAGAGGCGTGATTCGTCCATTGCCATTTTTGTCATAAATAACCCGTTTAACCCATTCAATGATGATGAATGAAGTTACTTCTCCTAAGTCTTAAAAAAATACCGAAATTTCCTTCCAAAAGTTAAAACAATCTCCTAATTTTTAAAGGAATTAAACTTATCATAAAACAACAAAAACAGATATAATATTTTTTAATGCAGCCTTTTTCATTCATCTTCTGCTGAACAACAAAAACTTAACAGAAGCAAAACATATAACAAATGAATTAAGAAAAAGTGCAATTTTTGGAGGGATTTCATTGTGACAGCAATCAGTGAGAATGAGATAGAACGAGCTAACATTTTGTAAATGTTTAACACAGTAGGGTGCTTTGACTTTAAAAATATTGACAACAAACAACAAAATATGTTTTGTTGCCAGTGTTCCCAATACATCGTTGTCCATTACTTCGTTATCCAAAAATCTCTCAAAAATCCACTAAGGATCCGAAAAATCCAATAACATAAAATATAAATCTCCTAAACTTTCTCCTAAACAATTCTTCCTCCTAAAAATTCTCCTTTAAGGCCAAGAATTTCCTAAATCTAGGAGGAAATCTTATGATCTGGCAACACTGCAAGTTTCTCCTAACCCTTTTTTAACCCCGTTTAATTTTTATAAAAACTAATACTACTACTTTTCTAATTGTTCCTCATTTGAAGTGCTTTCACCAAGTTTGAAGAAAAAAACCCCATTAAATCATGTTTCTCATCAAACTTTTAACCCATGTAAGTCGCGCATCCTGTGCAGCAACCCTAGCAAAGTCCCCAACCCCCAGCAGCATTGAGCACTCAACACAAACTGAACGCCTGAATGGCGCTAAAAAATAAAAGCAAACACTAAACTTGGCTTTTGTTCCCTACAGGAGTAAACAAGGAATCTTCAAATAAAAAGGATATATAAAATATATCAGGCATACAACATGGAAAACTGCGTCGTGAAAACATTTATATTTATAAAATAAAGAATTATAAATGCTTCAATGCTTCAACGAAAGATTTTTCATTAAAAATTTCTAATTTTTTTTGGGAGCCAACACTCGATTTGGCGCTTCGCAATCTACGAACTGTAGTGCTTTCTCTACACTTTCGAAACCCCTTTATGGCAACGTGCTCGAAATTCGGCAAGTTTGCACTTTTACAGATCAATTTTGAAGTGTTTTTGGCCAGAAAGACGCACGACACTACTGGACGACTCGGTCATTGCACTACTTGACTGCCTCTCGCTGGCAACAGTTTAATTAAATTCCCCCGCAGCAATTTGCGCACAGCACCAGCAATTTCTAGTAGCTTTTTGGAACGTTTCACCGAACCAAAGTCGACAGCGCAATCGAAAAGAAAAGCGCCAACGCTGCTTTTCTGACTCAGAACGTCGACTGCTGCGAACGTTTTCAAGAGCGCTGCGCGCAAGTGCGTTTTGCGCTTTGTACGCGCTCTCCGATCGCCACTTGAGCATGTGCGGCCAAATTACTGCGGGCCACACTTGCCGCTGCTGCCGCCGGCGGAAATTGAAAAGACACTCGCAGCAGCGGCATTTCTGCCTACAACGCAATTTGCCAAAACGTTGCGAATCCGTTGCGCTGTTGCGCCGAAGGACCCCTGTGCGCTGGGTCAGCTGCGCGAATGTCGTTGCTGCTGGTTGCTGCGGCACAGTCGACACTTTGTATTTTTATTATTTTCGGGCGGAAGGAGCATAACGAATGATTATCCCGTCGGCCGCACATGCAACACCCATAAGGAAGCAGCGCCAAACGAAACTAACCGCACATAAAAATATGAATAAGAAAACGCTGCAACAACAACAACAGCGCATCGAACAGGAAACAGCGGCAGGACTTCCACTTGAGAATGCGAAATTGAATTCAATTTTCATAAGAAGAAAGACCGAAAAGATACAGCAACAACAACAATAACAAAGTCTAACCGCCAGCCGAGAAGAAAGGGCCAAATCAGTTTAGGGCACAAAATTGAAAACAGCAGGAAATAATAAGACGTAAATTGTGTGGGGCGCACGGAAAAAATGAAGAAATGGCGAAGAAAACACGCGGAGCGACATGAGTTCGCTGGAAAACACAAACGAACGAACGCTGCGACGCTGTGCGTTGTGCGTTGTGAATCTTATGGCCGCAGCGACTTTTAGTGTGCGGCGCCCTTGAAGGTCTCCCATATCCTGCGAGCCCATGTGCGCACACAACAACAGTGAAAAAATGCCAGCGCTCGCTTTCATCGCTACAACAACAACGGCCACAAAAACTAATAAAATGCTGTAGTTAATGTTGCATACCAAAATGCAGCCATCTCGCCGCTTCTTCTTCTTCTTCTGTCTTCCACTTATTTTTCCATATTTCTCAAGTCCGCCTCCTGCGCATTCTTCTCGTTCAAGTGCTGGCTGATGTTGTTGTTGGTGTGGTTGTGGTTGTGCTTGTTATTTGTATATCCTTGAAGATGTCCTTTTTGGCGCACGCGAGGGTGTCGTCCGCCTTCGCTCTTACGTGCGCCGCGTCGCAGAGCTGCGTTTGACAGCTTTGGCTCTTGTTAAATTTTCACAAAATGTTTCAGCCGTTCAAGCAGCAACTGGCTGCCCTGTTCCCCCTTCCGCCAATTGCATGCTTCGCCTTAAAATGCAGCCACCAGCGTGTGAGTGTGTGTGTGTGTGTGTGCTTGTGCCTCGTTCGTCATTGCTGTCGTTCTCATTGCCAACAGCGGCCGCAACAAGCGCGCATTGTCATCGGTTAGTGTGTTCGTGTGTGTCGCCCCCGCTCTGCGTCTTTGTTTGCCCTTTTTTTGCGCACTTTTTTGTTGCCACTCGCCTTTTTGCATTTGACATTCGCCTGTCTCGTGGCCCGCACTTACGCACTTTTTCGGCGGCGGTGGAGCACCATTGCCGCATGGCTTGTATCGTTGCGTAAATGTCCCGTTATTTAAATAATCGACTGCATAAATTGTGCGCGTAAGCAGCTCGCTTCAGCTCCCACTCGCCAGCGATGGCGCGCAGCGTTCAGCGCTTCATCGACTGATTTATGTCGCATAATCGCTTAAAAATTGCATGCAACATTTACAATTTATCGACATTCGTGCAATTGATTTCGGCGCCGACTTCGACCTCTGGTTGCGCGATTCTGAAGTCTCCTGCCGTGAAGAAACACAAATTCCGCTGTGGTGAAGATTTGGCAATTTAACATTTTTCATGCTCGACAAATCGCCGATCAGAAGTTGATAAGAAAAAATGACAGCATTCCTTGCAGCTTCTTAATCAGAAGAGCTACGGACCTGAAGTATGGCTCATCTGGACCTAAATCTTTTCAGCTGCACAAACATTGGCCGAAAATCCACGTGAAACTCAATTAAAGTTGAATAAGAAAGCATTCAACTGCCGTTACCTACTAAACCAAAAACGCCAACGAGCTAAAAATGTGACTTAAGTCGTCAACTACCTATAACTCCTTAAGCAAAAGAGCTCGCACACGCTCTACAAAAGTGGCACAACTCAAAATTTTTGATTTTTCAGGAAACGCAAAAACTGTTTTTGAGCTAAATAAACATTTTTTTTAAATAACGTATAGACCGTTAAGTAGAAAATCCTTACAGATTATGCTTTATGATAAGTTGCAAGAATTTTTTTTTATTTTACACCAGAAAATCCAAAATTTTGAGTTCTGACTGTTTTCATGATATTTTAATTCAATAATTACGAAACTATTTCAAGTTATGCCACTCTTTCTGAATTTAATAATTATAAATGACATTTAAAAAGTTGAAAGAAAAATTTTGAAAATTCATAATTAATTTTAATAATTAAAAATATATACAAAAATTTTCAGAATCTTGCTTAAAATTAACTTTCACAAAAAATAATTTTGCCAAAAGTGACACAATTTGAGTTAGGACTCTTTTGCATTGAGCTGCAGCGATCAAATAGCATCAAACTTCTGACATGAAGAGAGACCTAACTGTATTTTTGCAACAGTTAACCCTCCGATGGGCAGTAAATAGTTACTACACATTTGCACTTTGTCGTCTGGCCAGACGAAAACTGGGCGAGGCTTCTGACAAAGGTAAAGCACAATGACAGATGACGTTAATTATGTTAATATGGTAGGCAACATATGTAAGTATATATATATACAAATTATGTTCATATATACTAACTTAGTTACCCACAAATACACTGTAAAAGGGAGATGAATCTGTGAGTTTTTTATTTGTTTGAACCATTTCGTCTGGCCAGACGACAAAGTCCATCCGAGGGTTAACAACAACAAAATATACTGAAATTTTGCTGATTGGTAGATTTATGCATTGTGCACAGTATTAACACATAAACCCGAAAATTAAAAATTTTGAGTTGTGTCACTTTTGTAGTGCGTGTGCGATATGTGGTGTAGTTGCTAGTTAAACTCATTCAACTCTTTCGATGCATAGTTGAGCTCAAAGAAGAAGAAATTCCACGAGAAGTTCCACTTAATCAAAGTCTAAAAATTATATTCAAAAAATTCTTTCGACAATTCAAGCATTTTTTTAACTTGTAAAAGTCTGCATACAAATTTCATCTGAGAAGAACTTTTCCACTTCAGTTCACCGAATTTCCAGTCTTGCCACCAACCCTCGCCTCATCCACACCGACCGCCCACATGTCGCTGTCAGCTTACACATCATTCGACATAATTTCATCGTTTCGAGGATGCGCCGAGAGGTGAAACATTAATTTTCGCTGCCTTTCCGGTTGCCAGCTGTTGTCGTCTGTCAGGTGGAAACCGATTTAAGTCTTCAATGTAGCGGCAGCCAGTCGCAATTAACGCATGGCTTTTCGCCGCTTCGAGCCGCGCAGCTCGGACTGGATTTCAAGAAGCAAGAAACCAGAAATATTGAACATTTTTAAGGTCTTTGCACACTCGAGCTCGAGCGCTTTAAGTCCTCAACCGCACACATGACACTTGCAAGCACTCGACTATGCGGAACCCTTTTCCGGCCGCCACACCCACTGCCGAAAACGCCCACCAACTCGACTCGATCCACATGTGGGCGCTGCACACCCGACAACCCATCAAAATTAATACCCGTCATTAAAGAAATTGTCGTAATAAATCAGCGCAAAGTCAAAGTCAAAGTCAGAGTCAAAGTCGGAACGTCTCAGCCGAAAAAGTGGCAGGCAGAAAAAAGCAGCGCACGACGCACAATGGCGGCGCCGAAGAATGGCGAACCATAAAGGAAATCATTAACGGCGAATGACGTTGCTGAAAGTCGCTCCAACTGAGAATGAGCGGCGACCCGCCGCACCCGGCCGCCGCTGTCGTCATTTGTGCCGCTGTGTCTCATTACTTTAATTAACTAATAATCCGGAAGGCTTTAATTGTGCGCGCGCTCCCAAGTTGCGGGAATTAATCGTCGTCGTCAACGGCCGCTGCCCCACGCACCGCGCGCGCGCCACACTGCCCGACCGGGCGTCTGTCGGTGCGCTCACTATTTCGACAAACGGCGGCGGCGGCGCTCGTCCTGCTAATGACATTTGCTGCCATTTGAAATGCCAATGGGACGCGCTGTCAGTTGAGCAATGGCAGCAACAACAACAACCACTACAGTGACAGCAGCAGTAACGTAAATGAAGTCATCACCAAGGGATGACTGGAACAGTTGAAGGAACGTTTCGACGGTGAAAGAGGAGAGCGGCAGTCAGTGTGTGTTTTGTTGGTGTTTAAAGCTTAGAAATTAAATTAATGCGCATTCGGTCTAATTGTTCAAGAAAATCGACTGACAAGCTTCACGTGTCGAGTTCAAAACAGAAAGTCATGCATTTCGAATTTCCTTACATGCGGCAGAACTATTTATGGCGAAGAATAAAGAAGAAATTTATTGAAATTTTTAATTTTGATAGAATTGCAAGAAATAAAAATTTCATTGGCGGTGTTCACATTGCACCATGACAAATGTGTCGTCGGAAGAAAAAAATACATTTCGAATCAATTTCATACATTTCGCATTTCCTTAGATGCCGCAGAACTATTTATGGCGAAGAATAACGAAGACATTTGTTGAAATAATTTTGATTAAATTCCAAGAAATACAAATTTCATTTCATTTCAAGAAGAAATAACATGACGAAAATTAAGAGAGTGAACGAAGTTTTAAATGTGCACAACACATTAAAATATCGACAAAATCTGCTGATTGTTGCTGACTTTTCTTAGAACACAGGGTTGCATTAAAAACTGACAGCAACACACGCTAAATCTATTGAAGTCGTCAAGTTGGGAATAAAAAGTTGAGTGTAAACGGAGCTATGGTGAATACCGCTAGTGATACCAGCCGTTCTTTTTTCCTCCTCAAATTGAGTTGAGAGTTGAGTTGAGTTGAGTTGAGTTGAGTTGAGTTAAGTGGAGTTGAGTTAAGAGTTGAGAATATGAGATCACTTTGGTAGAAAAATTACAAAGCATTTGAAATTCTTATCCATTCGGCTGGTTTTGCAATCTCAGCTGTCATGTCTCATTGGCACATTTCAAGAAGTCAATGAAGTTGTCACCAACTACACTTGAATGAAACGTGGTTATAGACAATTAAGCATCAAATTGAGTGCGGCCTACAACAACACTCACTTCTCGTCCTGCGTCATAATGAATCCAGCCAAACGATCTGATCAAAAACTACCAAATTTCTCAGCAATAATGAATCGCAAATATTAAAATCGTCCAAAAGCGAAGAACAAAACAGCCAAAGGACATAAATCCGTCGGCTGGGAGTGGATGATGAATGCCGCCCAGTGACCCAGTGCAGCTGCAATTCAATTAATTTCGCCATCTCACTCAACTCGACAAAGACACAAAAGTCAATGCAGGATAACAACAAAAGCGCACCAAAGGCAGACAGACAAACTTGATGACAAAAGTCGAAGTGGAAAAGTGCTAAATTACGATGAGCCGCAGTGAAATAAAACAAAACGCCTGCAACAACAATAAAAGTGGGCGACCAAAGACACGAAGTTCATTAACTGTCATTAGGCAGAAACACACACAAACACACATAACGAGAGCTGAACCAAACACGCATAAGGCGCGCGCTGACGGAAACACTGCCACACACACACACACACACACACACACACGCGCAGTAAAAGTAAATCCCGCATAAAAACCGCATAAATTAAAATTAACAAAGCCCAGCACACACACACACACACACAGCCAAAAATTGTCGCAACACGGCAACACGAAGGCAGTGGTGGGCGGAAGAGCTGAGTGCGGCCGCGGAGCGCACAGTGCTGCGGGGACAAAAGATTATAAAGAATAAAGTGGATCCAAAAAATGGTATCAAACAAATTTATGAGCAAATTAATTGAGATTGGAAGCAGAACGCCGCAAAGCGCAATAGACGACGATGTGCGGCCGGGACGCCAGCACGCGGCGATCGGCAGCGGTGGGCGGCGCGGCGCGGCGCACGAGGAAGCCGCGCTGGGATAACTTAATAGAGAGACAAGTCAATAAACGAAAAGCGACAACGAGCTGGCATGCCATGGCCACCAACAACAACAACTATAACAACAACGATAGCAGCAGCGAAACAGCTATAACAATAACAATGCCAAACAGTGAAAGGACACTGGCAGCAGTGAAAGGATAAATGCCAACACGAAACACCAACGCAACGCGGCGAAGCGGTCTCAGCCTCAGCCTCAGCCGCTCCCACACTCGGTGCCACTTTGTGCCATTGCGGCACGTTCGCCCACTCGATTCTTACGCCTCTTTGGGCGCATAAAAAATAACACAACACAGCAACAGCAGCAACAACAACGCGAAGCCTCAACCATACAAATAAACCCATAAATCTCTCGGTTTTTTCCACTGCCAACAATGAAGCGACTGTTGTTGTTGTTCTTGTTTTTGTTGTTTCTGTTATGGTTTGGCATTGTTTTTGCTGGCACTGCCATTACTGTTGCCGTTGTTGTTGCTGCTGCTGTGGCTGTGTTGGTGCTGCTTGCGTTGGTGTTGGTGATGGTGTGGCATCGCCAGCAGGAAAAGGATACAACACCAGCAGCAGCGCAAAGAAAACGCATAAATCCTCGCCGAAGCGATTTCTTCTGCCCTTGTTGTTGTTGTTGTTGTTGCTGTCGGTGTTGCTGATGCCGCTGTTGTTTGTTATTTGCCATTTGGCGCTGCCAACTTTGCATTTGTTGTTGTTGTAGTTGTTATTGTTGTGGCTGTTGTCATTTGCGGTGTCACTGAATGCTTCGCTTGATCCATTATCCTTGTGCATTGTCCTGACGCTGCTGTTGATATTATTGCGATTTTTATTGTACGAACTCTTGTCGTTGTTGTTGTTGTTACTGTTGTAAATGTATTGGAACGCTAAGAGATCGAAATCTCTTCAGGCGCCTACTAACAAAACAACAACCGCAACAACAACAACAACAATTGCAGCGACATTTTCTCCGGTCGGCCGACCTGAGTCGCGAAGTTGCGCCATTAAAATTCAAAGCATATAAAATCATTAAAATATATACAAACAGTACAGCGTCGCCGCGGAGCAGAGCGACCGAGTGTGCGTTGGCAGCGTTGGCGACGCGCGCGGCACGTCGCAGTGTCGGCACGGTGGAGTTAGTCGGCGTTCGGCAACGTGTGGCGATTAAGCAATCAATGTCACGGCGAAAATGCAAACGCCAATGGGCGCCAGCCACGCCCATACACACACGCAGACAAACAACAATAAATGTGCCGTTTGCTGTTGTTTATGGCTGCGAACGTGCACGTCGACTTATGTTAGATTGAAGAAGCGGCTTCCGCGAACGACGATGGGATCAAGCGGATGAAAATGTTTGTCAAAAATATTTTAATTGATTTTTTTTTACTATTTCAGTTTAAAAATTTCAAGAACAATTTTGCAAAAAAACAATAAAAATGGAATGAATTTGCATCTCGGTCAGGACTCGATTGAGTTCGCTAAGTGAATAACTTAAAAACACAAGTCCCGTTTCTCCAAAATGAACTTTTGGCATAGGAAACTTCATTTCAATTTTATCTGAAACGAATTGAGTTAACCAAGAAAATAACAAATAAATAAAATAATAAATAAATAACATAAATAAAAAATAAATAAATCTTTCGTTGTGTTCTTCAACACGTTGGAAAAATCTCCCAATGCGGGTCAGAAAACATTTTTAAAACGATTTGTCCAGTTCGAATTCTATTGGAGTGATATTTAAGAGATGTAATTTCATTTTTAAAGCCAATATGTTTCTAAAAACGATCCATCCATCTCTTAAAAGCTTTGATCAAGAACCACAATAGGCGACAGGCGTCGTTGATATCTTCTGACTTTGAAATTCTAGGAACCTAAACTATTTTAGACAAGTCTAAAATCGTTAAGGAAATCTTTGATGAATTAATTAATCTGATTTGTTGTAAAGTTTCTTCAAAACTTGTCACTTTGATGCCACTTCCATCGACACAACAGGCGCCGCCTGCGAAAAAAGTTTGCTTCCAACAAACCCAAAGTCGCAGCGACTACTTCCAGCTGATGCAATTTCAATTCCAGCAGCGAATTGCTGGCAAAAGTCATTTCGCAATAATTGTGCCTTATCGCGTTTCTAAGTGGAGTTGCGATAACCATTTGGCTCCCATTACAACAACAATCAGCCAATAACCGCGACAGCCAAAACACCGAAAACCAGCAAAAACTGTAAAATTGTTATTCACTCGAAGCAGCAAAAACCGGCAGCGCCCAGCAGAACAAATCGCAATGAAAATGGAAAACGCAAAAGAACAACAACAGCGCGAGCTAAGGAGCGTCTTTGCACTGAGACGGCGGCAGCGGCGACGTCGGCGTCGACGCAAACGCACTGCGACAAGACAAATTATTCTGTTGATAAGCGAGGAGCATTTAAACGGATGTGACGCGACGCGGCGCGGGGCGGGAAAGAGCGAGCTTATTATAACCCATTTAAATAAGCAAAGCACAATGTAGCAACAACAACAACAGCAGTAGCTAAACAATAAAACAAAACAAACACACAAATTGGGAATAAGAATTAAGATTGCAACGATAGCGGCGACAACGAGTGGGGGAACTTCTCAGATAAGACGCAGCTTTCATTTTTTTGTTGTTTTTTTTTTTTGCTCCAAAGGATGCAATGCAAAATATGCTAATTGCCATTTGGCGGCAAAGCCAATGAAAAAGTGCTGCGAATTAAAAAAATGTGCGCCGCCAAAAGTGAGAAGGGATATTTTTGTGCTCGGACTTTAGTAATCGAAATTCATTTATTTATTAGTAGTCGATTAGTCGAGTAGTCGATAAATTAATTAGTCGATTAAGCAACATTTTTAAATGCTCTCGAAAGTTAGTCGATTTTCTTTTATGTTATTATTTCTTTTATTTAGGAATAAGCAAAACTATGATTCCTCGCTTCGATGCTTTTTTGGCTTTTTAAGAAATTCAAAGAAATTATTATTTTTATTGGTTGGATCTTAAGTAAACTATGCCCACGTAGAAGATTGTTCGAAAAACCCACAAACACCAGGAATTGAGTTGATTGTAATTTCAGAAAGCGTACGAGGGGGAAATCGTACTGTCTGCAAAATCTGTGGAAGAACTTACTTAGGCCTCGCTTTGGCTTTTTCGGTTATTCTTAGCGAAATCTTTGAGAAGAAGCAGCCAAGAGTTTTCCACTTACTAAGTAACAAAATTTCGCAATCTGATGCTTCAACTTGCACTTTACCAACAAATCTACGGGATCCAGCAGGGTTAACAATTTCGTGAGATTCCGTGAGATTACTCGAACCAATCGACTGGAGAAAGAACGCCCATTATCTCTTCTGGTACCACAATGGGACACATGCAAGTCAAAGACCTTTAAGAATTGACTTAACTGCAAATAGCAAACCCCGTTTAGCAGATTCGAGGATTTCCAGTGCAAATCGACAGTTGGCTTCTAAAAGCTGCTTCCACTTTAAATCGAATCACTGTTAGTGACCCGTGAGGCCTCGTCCACTTCCATACTGACATACATTCCGCTTGGTCCGCTTGCAGCTAAGTTGCGCATGTTTTTGCCGTTTTCCAGCCAATTGACAACACTGACAGCAGTTCGCTGGTGTGATATCGGTGCAGTATCGATTAATAGTGAACACAGCGAGGACCGGAAGAACAAAAATCAAAAGCAAATAAATGCTTGCAACAAAATCCTTACGCTCAATGATTTTCCCCTCTCCGCACAAACATAGACAGAACAACTGCACTCGCTGTCCGGTGGCCACTCAAGTGGACACTTTGCTGTTGCTCGCTGCGCTATCAAACCAACAACAACAACAAATGGCAGATATCATATTTTGCGCTTTTGATGCTGGCGCAGCAACTCGTCGGAGTTGTTGCGGCTGTTGTGCACTGTGGCCCCGGTCGTGGCGTCTCAATGACAACGTGTCGCATTACTCACGTACGTGACTCAAATACCCAAAAACGCTTATCGGCACATTCCGCAAGTGCCAACGTGCCACACACACACACACACACGTGGACTCACTCAGCGCTTGCACTTCGCTGCCATCGACGGCGCATGGCGGACAAGTGAGCTGAAATGCCGCAGCGAAATATGTTGGAAGCAGCTGAGATCCTTGCAACGCCGCACAGATGGCAACAATTAGACGTGGGTCGACCGAGGTCCGTCAGGCGGGAGAACCAAATCCAATTAGCATCGCTGCATTCTTCTTCCACCGCTTTCAGGTGCGTTGACTGTGTTCGCCGACGCTTAATTTTCGGAAGCAAATTTTATTAGTTGTCGCCACTCTTCAATCATGTTCGAGCACTTTGTTGCTGGCCGAAATTTGCTGCTTCCGCATTAATAGATGAACCCGCACTTGCGTCCATCTCGCACGTCTTCAGCCGGCCACCGTTGTACCGTTCGGGCCGCTGCTCCCTACGAGTGCGCCTCCTACTCTTTCTGTCAATAATTTTAGTTGTTGTTGTCGTTGTGCATATGTTGTCTGTGTGAAGCTTTGGCCGCTTCACGTACGACCATCGTGTCTGTCCCACGTACGCGATTTGATCTATCGAGGTTTTCAAAGTGATGAATTCTGATGGACAAAATCAATTTCGCAGCACTTGACCTCATTTTCGACTGTCGAACTGTCGGCACGCTGCGACAGTTTTTGCTGTGCGCCTTTCTCGCTGCGGTCATTTTATGGTTCGTCTTCGAAGCCACAAAATTTGTGGTTGAATTAGAAGTAAACTTGAACTGTCCAAAGACATTTTTTGGTCATTCGAACTGTGGCTGCTCGTTCCGCAAAAACATCATTGAAACTGCCCCGAACGACTCCACTGCACCATCAACCTCTCCTCAAATTCGTTTTCCACTTGGCAACACAACAGCACAACAACGACGAAAACAATGCGTCCAACTGCAAAATGGTTCGGCCAGCGATGCCAGACTGCGCGTTCCTGTCATTTATGGCGCACAAATATTTTCTCACAGTCTGCTGACTTTTCGCCAAAAATTAATTTTCAAATATAATTTCAGCACTTTGGCCCATGTGGGGGACAAGCAAACACAAACACACACGCGCACTTGAACACATATAAACGCACATTTGCGCAAACGTTGCCATAAATTATAAATTTTCAAGGACAATAAAAATTGAATTAAAAATAAATCAAAGTATTACCCAAACAACAACAAATATAAAACAACAACAACACAAACTAGCGCCACAACATGAGACCGAAACACTCACTCGCGACACTGCAGCAATGTCACTTTGGTGCAGCGGCCAACCGCAACGCCCGATGGCCGACAACAAAAACAAAACACGATACAATAACAACAACAACAGCGCAACGACACGGCCGTGTCAGTGGTGAAGAGGTTTTTAACTTTCAACCGCAACATGGCCGCATGTTGCACGGTCGAAAATGGCAAAAAACCGCAACCAGCAAACAACGCGCTGCAACCGGCCGCTCGTCCGTGCACCCACCCACACACACACACACACACACAGAGACGGCAATCGACCGCACCAGCCAGAAGTGGTCCCCTCCCCCGCCGGCAGCGAGTGTCGTATGTGGCAACCGACTGCCGGCGCTGTGGCAATTTCCACGCGGCTAGACGCATAAATATTCTGATTTGGCAAAAATTATGCCTCGAGGCTTGGAGTTTGTCGCGCGCGTTTGAGCCGTCGGGTTGGGGCGGGTAGCGGCCCGTGGGATCACTTTTACGAGTGCTTCGTCTTTTTATTAAAGTTTCACTCTCGATTTTTGTTTTATTCACGTGGAAGCCATAAATTTATTGAACAATTAATCGTCTGCCAACGCGAGCTTGCAACACTGGAAGCGGCTCACATTTTAAAGTTTTCCTAGAATTCTTCCTAAAGTCAGACCGTCAAGGGTTCGAGTCCCAACACCCATAAAAATGTGGGCATCTCTTGATAACATCTCCACTCCACTTCAGCGACCCGATTGTGATCCCAACAACACTCAATGTCATGCAACGCATTTATCTGTTGTGAGGCATTTTATTTCTTATGAGGAAAGTCGCCACAGCCATTTGACAAATTGTCAATAAAAACCAAGATTTATGGCCACATGTGGTAGATGCCCAGCAAAATTTATCAAATAAATTGCAAATTCTTCGACTAACTTTGGCGCAACACTGAAAGCATATCAAAATAAAATCTACAACGGTTTTCACAACGCGCTGCCCACTCGCAGAAAACACACAAAAAAACTATATTTTTTAGAATAACTAAAAAATTATGTCATAAACATTTTAACATAAACTTTGGGCACAAACACAAAAAAGAAAGTAATGCGCGAAAATGCGAAGCAAAAATCTCTTCCGCAGATAGCAGTTATTTTGTGTGTGTGTGTGTGAAGGTCTATGCCACAAAAGTCATAAAATTCAGTGCCGCCGAAATTCAAGCCAACAACAACAGCAACAGCATATGTGACAGTCTGGCACAGACAGACGGACAGCCAGACCGACGGCAACGTAGGTGTAGCTGCCAGCGGCAACGTCAGTGGGGTCGACACAAGCGGCGACACGGCGACGTGACTGCTTGGCGCATGTTTTTTGCGCCGCTGAATGCACGCGAATGCAGCCAACACTGCACCGCTCGTTGCTCCTTTGTGTGTGTTTGTTTCTCTGTGTTATTGTTGTTGATTGTTGAACTCTGCTGTTGTTGATGGTCTTTTTGCAATTGTTGTCCTTCGGCGAGTAGGAACTCTTGCTTTTTAAGTTGTCCTGCATTCGCGTGTCTGGGTGTGTTTGTGTTATTGTTGTAGTTGCTTTTCAGCGCCGTTTCCCTATCCTCGCCTTGCCAGACTTGCAAATAATAACAGCATAAATTTCCAACTTGTTTATCTTGCAAGGATGCGCGAGGCCATTAATCACCCCTCCCCCCCTACCCTCTTCCCTCTCCACTTCTGGCTGATAGTTTCAAGGTTTTTTAAGGCAAAATATTTTTCTATAAAGTGGTTCACAAATGTTTAACTCGAAACCCAATTTGGGCGCCAACACACGCGCACAGCTGCAACTACAACAATGCAATTTGGGGTACAACACGTTTCTTCTCTGACATTTTAATCAAAGCGCGACTTTTTCCCTCTGGTTGCGCTTGTTTTCGCTATTTTTATACGAAATTCCAAAATAATCAAATCGCTGAGCAAATTACACAGCGATCTGCCGCACGTGTGGCTGTGTGTGCGATTGTGTGTCACGGCGCGCTGCAATAAATGTTAACAACGTACAACGCGTGCCGACTGCGATACAACTCGCCCGACCGCAAACCCAAACGCAAATAATGCCAAATGCACCGCTGTGCAACTGTGTGTGTGTGTGTGTGTTTATGTTTGGCTTTGCGTGCTCGCATGTGTGCGATTAGTTGATTAGCCGATTGTAATGCGCCTAAAATGCTGCTGCAGCTCATTACAATATCCTTAAACAGCGCCACGCGGCCCGAATGCCGATTAAATGCAACAGTGGGGTGAGGCAGGCGCAGCTTTGCATGTCGATGCAGTTCGGAGGCTCGAGAGAAGAAGAAGAGAGATTTAAGTTTTACTACTCAGATTGGAATGATAACACTTGACGACTAAAAAATGGGTCAAAACTATTTTTAAAAATCCAAACATCGAGGATAAGGATAAGGATAAGAAATTGTACCAGTTAATCAATCGTTATAAATTCAATTATAAGAAAATTTAATTATTTAAATTAGTCTATTAAACGAATTTAATGAATATAACAAGAAAAATAAAAGTTAAAAAAATTATATAATTAAAACTTAAATGTGAACAATCCGAAAAATGGAAATGTTACAAGCTCAAAAACATAGCTTTTCAGTTCTGCTTAAATATTAAAAATTGAAAACATAACCTACAAATCAAAATTGAACACAAGAACTCACTCATTGTCGCTTAACTGCCTTCAACCACACTAAATGCCAGGAAAATGCTTCATTTACCAAAATGTTTCCCTTTTCCCTGTCATTTGCTGGATTCAACAGCGAACTACAAACTTTTAAAACTTATAAATGAAAATAATAATAAAAAAATTAAAAATTAAAAATTAAATTAAAAATTAATAAATAATATAAATAAAATTAATAAAAAAAATAATAAAATTAAAATTTCAACAAAATTCCATTAATTAAAAAATTATTGATTAATGCTAACTTTTATCAACAACATTGTTAATATTTCATTAAAATACTATTTATACATAATATAAATAATATAAATAAATATTTTTTATAAAAACCCATCTAGCAAATGTGAAAAACTCAATGAAATTTAAAAAAAAAATTGGTTTGAGTAACAAACAATTTTATTTTATTTTATTTTGTTTTATTTTATGTTATTTTTTTTTATATTATTTTATTTTATTTTGTTTTATTTTATGTTATTTTATTTTATTTTATTTTATTTTATTTTATTTTATTTTATATTATTTTATTTTATTTTGTTTTATTTTATGTTATTTTATTTTATTTTATTTTATTTTATTTTATTTTATTTTATTTTATTTTATTCATTCATTTTATTTCATTTTATTTTATTTTATTTTGTTTTATTTCATTTCATTTCATTTTATTTTATTTTATTTTATTTTATTTTATTTTATTTTATTTTATTTTATTTTATTCTATTTCATTTTATTTTATTTTATTTTATTTTATTTTATTTTATTTTATTTTGTTTTATTTCATTTCATTTCATTTTATTTTATTTTATTTTATTTTATTTTATTTTATTTTATTTTATTTTATTCTATTTCATTTTATTTTATTTTATTTTATTTTATTTTATTTTATTTTATTTTATTTTATTTTATTTTATTTTATTTTATTTTATTTTATTTTATTTTATTTTATTTTATTTTATTTTATTTTGTTTTATTGTAATTTTATTTTATTTTGTTTTATTTCGTTTTCTTTATTCAGTCTACCGATAATATTTTTTATTTAAATTTGTATTTTATTTCAATTTTTTTATATTTTTTATGACACTTTTTTTAACCACAAAAGCTTAAAAAAGACTTTTCCGCTCTCGCATGCTTTCGTCGGTGCCGCAGTTTGGGGAGCGCTGCGCCGCAGTGGCGTCACACAAATTGCATTTTAATTAAAATAATAAAAGTTATATTCGTCAACTGGTTCCTGAGTGCAACAACAGCCACGCTGCCACATCGTTTAGCCAGCAGAAACCGGCCGCAGCGGCAAATCGCCGAATCGGCCACGACGCCAGCGCGCTGATTGACTGCGCAGCTGAGCTGGCGGCTCTGCGGGTAAATAAATTTAAATGCAATTTTATTATTAACGCACACACCGCACATTGCCCGACAGCGGACAAACAAATGGTTGCCCGATTACGTGTGTCTGCGTGTGTGTGTGAGTGCGCAAGGACAACAACAGGTGTCGCCAATCAGCCAAAAGGCCAGCCGCCACCAACAATGTGTTGATGCAGTATGCCGGCCGCCAGCCCACGAGCTCCGCTGCCGCTGCGGTGCCGGTCTACCACTCACCTACTGCGGCGCCGCTGCTGCGCGTCGCGTTTTTGCGGCGGGCTGTGTGCGTTTCGCTTCGGTTTGGTTGGTTGATTTCGCATTGGCCGCCTCGCTCTGGTCTGGTGTGGACTGCAGTCGCCTGGTTTGGTTTGGTTTGGTTCAACTCAGTTCGCTTCGGTTTGGTTGTGTTTGGTTTGGTGGCATCGGTGGCATGAATTATGCAAATCAACTCAATTAATTGTCAAAGTACTTAATTGGAATTTGAAAGAGATTAAGTGGAATCGATTTGAGCGCAAATAAAATTACGCTGAAAGGCAAACGACCTTCGCGCCGCGCTTCCTTTGCGAGGATTACTGCTCTGTCGCTTAGGCCATTATTAATTTGCATAGACAAATAGCGCGCGGCGGCAGCTCATAAATAATCAGCTGATTAGTTTACATTTGCGATTACTTTTGCGCACTCGACGCGGCCACTGCGATTGCGGAAATCAAAAGTCGCGTTCCGGAATGCTGGAAGCCTTTTTGGGAAAACTTGAACAAATTTTGAAACGAAACTTTGTTGTCGGAATACAAACATTTTGATTAACAAGTTTTGATTTAGAATATGATTCCTGCTAATGTTTTCAATATTTTGCTTTACAATTTGGTATCAGCCTAAAAGTATGCCAGCAAAGAGTTGCACTACAAATGACGCCGTTTACTGTCTGAATCATTGCTGAAGTGGATTTTCTAAGGGACTCTGACTCCTTGACTCGCACAACAATTTCGGTCCTTGTTGTTGACTTCCTTAAATGTCGCCGCGCCTCTGCAACATTTTCATTCAAAAGGCAAATGCCGCCAAGTTTAACTCAATAAAACGACAATGCACCCAAATGGCAGCAACAGATCCGCACCAATATTTGCCCAACACAACTCAGCAGTCACCAGACAGTGGCTGACTGAGTGGCTAACACAATCAATTGCCGTCATTTATGTGCAACATGTTGTAATGCTGTTACAAAGGACTCAACGCACACACCCACTCGCGCAACATGCAACATGCCACGCGTGTAGTGTGTTGTGTGTGCCGCCGCGCCGGTAAGTATGCAATATGCAGTTTTATCTGCCAGACAGACAAACTGGCTGCTTAGACTTGTCGGCTTTCGCTTCGTTTCGCCCTCATTGAACGCTTATCAAATGCAATCAACTTTCGACGCCGCCGCGCCTCCTCCATCGGCGGCATTGGGCCGTCGTCTCGGTTGTCTTTTCAGCATTTTTTACATTTCTTGGCATTTTTTGCAACGCGTCCGCATGTGTGTGTGTGTGTGTGTGTGTGATGCACCCACATGGATGCAATCTGCAACCGAAATAATTTCATTTATTTTTCCATCTGTGCGCCAGGCAACAGAATAAAAGCCAAAACCTACCAAAACGAGCAGCGAGATGTGTAGAAGATTTCATTTAGGCGACTGTTGCCTGTACGCTCAGCATGTGTGAGTGCGTATGCGTGCGTGTCTGTGTGTGTGTGTGTGTAAGTGCGGCCGGCATAACTTGTGATTTTGTGCTTTTCGTTTTGCGCCCGGCCCGACGCTGTTGCCAATTGAGTATTCCAATGCATAATTCCGACTGCTGCAGGAGTACGAAATTACCTCGGCGCAGCGACGCTGACGCTGACGTCGGCCGTGACGGCTCGAGCGCCGAGTTGTGGGTGGAGCTGGATGTAATCATTGCTATCGCACATCGAGTGCCGAGCCAGGCCGCCTCCAAGCGCACCAAGAAAATTGTGTGTGTGCACTCTTGACTCGTCGTCTGTTGCATGTTCAACTTTAATATTGTATTCGAAGGTAGGAAATTACTTTCCTGCATTCAGATTCCGCTCGGCAAAAAGCAAGAAACATAGAAATGCAAAATAAAAGTCATGTGGAGAACTGTGAAATGAACGAGGAGACGGATGCGGCAAAAGATGGAACAGGAAAATTATTTGATTTTTATGCATTCACTTAAGCAAAAATGGCTGGAGACATATTTCGCCCCGACGCAGCGGAAGCGGAGGGACGCCGAAAAAAGTACAAGTGGAAGATAACGTGATTTGCCAGCGTCGGCTTTGAATTGCATGCAACTTTTCAGCACTTTGCAAAAACGAAAATGTAAAAATAAAATATTCGCGAGCTAACGGGCGTCGTGCGGACGGGAGGCGACCGCCGGAGAAAATTCATATTAAACGTCTGCCTCATTCGAATTGCGCATAAACAACACACAATTTAAGCACACACACACGCACATACAGTACGCATGCAGGCATGTGTGTGTGTGTGTGAGCGAGTGTTGAACGGCCTGGCTGCTCGGCGACGGCCGCCTTGTTGCATGCGCGGCAAATACCAAAAATGCTCGGCAGCAATATTTACGAGTCCTTGCTTACAATTTACAGAGCCGCACGCTGGCACACACACACTCACACTCACACAAACACATGCAAACCTGCTCGCATGTGGAAGCGGAAAGATAAACGAGGCCCCCGGCAGTCGCCAGAAATGCTCGATGCGAGGAGCGCCGGGCGCCGCAGCCAGCGTCGCTGTCGAGTACTAAATCGCTTTAATAGTTGACATACTTCATGCTTTAATTCTAAAAACTTAATTATGCATGGTTAACACGAAAACTCAATAAATTTTAAAATAAGTAACCGAGTGTGCATGTCGGCCTCACATGACGGCGCGACGGTGTGCGTGCGCGCCCTCAACCTTTGACTGTGCTGGAGCGGAAGCGGTGATGTGAGTGCCGAGTCGAAGCGGCACTTAGCCGGCAGCAGGTACCCGGCTCAGGTACCCGATTCAGGTGCACGGTTCGGGTACCCGGATAACTTTTTTTTAGAGATAAAAAGCATCAAAAGCCAACTCCCCGTCATTGTGTGACTTTAACACTTTAAAAACATCTCTCTCTTGTTCGTATTTCAATCCGGTAACCGGATGAGATGTGTCAGAAACGTATTTAAATCTTTGCTTCCAAATTTTAATTTAGCAATTAATAAAAGTAGCTATGTAGATTATGTGACTGATTTCGTCGGGATTACTGAAAGTAACTCAAATAAAAAATCAGCTGTTCGGCAGCCGAATTGAAGTCAGAAGAAAAAATTAATAAATGTCTGTACATAAAATATTCCCTTCTTTCAAGACACACTGCACCTTTAAAACTATCGCTAGGTTAAATACTCGTTTCGCATGGGTACTCGTTACTTTGCATCACTTGTCGAACCGATATGACTGCAATAAATTGTGTTTACTGTACGGAAAAAGAGTGAGCGCGCAAATTGTTGTTCGTTGTGCTGGATTTATTTGCATTTCGCTGTGGCAAAGGTGGGCGGCTTCTGGGTGGAGGAGTTGCTTCTGCCTCGTTGGGCAGAATGGGTTGTTCCATTGTTTGCTGACAACGGGCAATGTGAAACGAGACTCTAACGCAACTCCGGTTACCCAGCAAGCGGTGAAGATTTTGCGGCTCGACAATGACCCATTGAGGTGAGTACACGGGTTAAGTAAAGTTGCAGCGCTGATTTTAAGCGAATGCATTTCATAACACATGGAATTTCTTGATTTGAAAATCTCGCCTTGAACAAAACATTATGGAAAATGGCATTGAAAGCCTTCTTTCGGTTTTACTCTTTGAAAACAAATTTGTTTGAAATAATCGTAGCTGTGTTGTTGTAAATAATCCATAAATGTTTGTTGAAATTAAATTCAATATGTTGAACTCCCTCTGACTGCGCTCCTGCACTTGACTATAAAATTTGATATGTTCAATAAAAAAATTTAAAAAAATGAATCGTTTGCCAAGGGTTAATTTTACAAAATCTACACTAGTTCACTTGCAGGTAAATATTTACTGCCCACATCTGTGATCTATGTTAGTGGAACATATCACCGGTATCGGCTTCCCCCCTCTGTCCACTTCCGCCGCCGCAGCAAATCCCACACACTTTCGAATTGCGCAAAACCGCAGACATGTTGAATAGTTTGAACGCAAGTGAAGGTAGAAGAAGAGGAAGCAGCAGTAAACGAAAATTTATTGACTTCTAATATGGAGAAATGATAAAACCGAACATGGCAAATACTCGGAAAGCCAAATGCAAATAGAGAATAAATTACGTTAAGTCAACAACAGCAACAACAACGTATGAGTATGTAGGGAGGCCGAGCGCCTACAAGCATGCAACGGCGCACGCACTGCCGTGAAGAATTCGCCTCGGTGGGCAGCTGCATACGTAACCGGTGGCGAAAGTGCAAATAGCAACAACAATAGATCGAGTGAAAAATGTACTGTTGCGCGGAGCGAAGAGTGGCAGAGTGGCCATCGCGCTGTGCGCGTAAACCCACAAGTGTCTCATTGTCGGCGGTGGCCCAGCCACACCAGCAGTAACAATGGCAATGGCACCGACGAGCGAGAATAAACGGCCACAAAACAAGAATGAAAGCGAAGCGAATAAATAAGCAACGCTGCACAGCGCAAGAGCAACAATGCAGTGGAAGGTGTGTTGGCCGACTGCGCGCTGCAGTCGCGCGTGAACTTCCTCGTGTCTGTCCGGCCAGGATGTGCGCTCGCGCGCGCAACACGCCGCTCGAGATGGGCGAACGAACGCAGGCGCAGGAAGTGAGCAGCAACAATGACAACAACGAGAGTCACAAGCACAAAGCAGCCATGCGACGCATTCGCTGCAGTTGACGGCCGTTTCGCGGCGCACATAGCACGCGCGGCCATTTGTTTGCGTGCACCAATTGCAGCATTGCAACGGCCGCACGATGCGCCACTGTTGCCGCACACCAAAGTAAACACAGGCCGAGGCTCTGCCGCCTCACTGCCGGCCAGCGTTAAAAAGTCAAAACACGCAAGTTCAGCGCCAAATCCGTCGCCAGCGCGCTAGCCACAACAACAGCAACAACAACGAAAGCACAACAGCAGCACCACAGAATCAATCAACAAATGCAACTGCCACCAACAGTGAAACTGCCACTCGTGCAACAAAAGCACTGCCGCACGTATTTGTTGCACCAATGCTGCCGCATCGAGGCAGCGCTGCCGAGTGGCACTTGGCCACTGCCACACACACACACACACATGCAACGCGCTTAACTTGATTTAGTGGTTTCGGGTTTGTTATCGCATTTTTGAAGCACGTTGACAGCGTTTCGCTGCTTTTCGCACGAGCGAGCGTGGCAACGGACGCGGACGCGGACGTGGGAGTTGCCGCTGCTAGCTGACTTGACTTTCACAATTTCACCAGCTGGCGATTTCAGTTTGGTTTTGGTTGATTTTGCAGAATTGATGTCAATCCTCCGCTCCCCTCCATCTCTTTTGGAACAGTTTCCCTTTGCTACATGGGTGAAATTTTCCCAAAAGTTAAACAAATTATTTGAATTACCAGTCGATAAACTCAAATCCTGGTTATGCTTTTCTTTTCAACTATTTGACTTTAAAACATTTGCAAGAATTATGTTTTTATAAACACAGAACTTTCTAATACTTATTGAATTTAGTCTGTTTTGAACTTTAATTTTTTCTTAATATTTATTCTGTGTTTAAGTTAAATTATAAGAATTATTAAAATTCCCTGAACAGGTCAGCGAACTGCTGATGAAGCGTCGGAAAATAGTAAAGTTTCACTGCTCAAAGCCCAATAAATCATAAACGAAGAAAAATATTCTTTTAGAAATCTTCACATTTCTTTGTTGCATTCAGTGCATTTTGGCCAAAATCTTAAAAGCATCTTGGATGCAGAACAACATGTGGCAGAACAACATCCATATCTTTCCCGGAATAATTGTCGTCGCTGGGCTTGTCTCTAATATTTTCGCTTCTAAAGGTCAGCGTTCTTTTCTCATAATTCATGCAATTTAATCCTCTTTGAATATTTGTTTCGTAAATTCTCTATTTTCGATTTAAAGAGCAAAATAAATAAATAAATTCCTGTACATCCATAAAATTCACCCGCAAACCCGTAACTCTGCAATAAATCAGTCAAAAAGGAAACAAAAAGGAAATAATTTACTTGAAATGAATTTTAATTTTTTTTTCAAATTTTCATTCTTTGCTTAGTAAGGTTAGGTAATACAGGTGACTAAGGAGTTTAAAGTTTTCATGGTTGCCAACTCATGTGGAACAAAAAAGAGTTCAAGATCAGGCAGGAAGCATTGTCTACCTTTGTAGTTGTTATCGCTTTCACATTTGGAATCCTTGGCTAATTAATTAATTGGCCATTAACAACCCGTTGCCGGATTTCTGCTCGTTTCAACAAATGATTTCTTAAAATCAACTCAGACCCGGACTAGCAGACGACCAGGAGAACAATTAAAGCTGACTCCCTACAAACATGGTTCTTGGAACTTGCCAACCTTCCTTGCGAGGGAGCATTGTCCGCGCCGTTCGCCGAAGCAAAGTGTTTTCCGTTCGCTCATTAGCGATTCTTGGAGTGTTTAAGTGTTGTAATTATCGAACGAAGCTTCATTTTCCGGCGGCAATATTGATCGTCGTGCGAAATTGGATTAATTAATGTAGACGCAGCCACGTCCATGCATCCAGCTGTCTTTTCGTTTATGTGTGTGTGACTGTGAGTGTGAGTGAGTGCGCAGTCAACGTTGGGGTCCCGCACCACTTGAGGGAAAATGCCACTCAAATCCAATCAAAACGCCATCAGTATCCATAAGCAGAATTTTATGTATGTGTGTGGCCAGGTCTGTCTGTCTGTCTGCGTGTGTGTGTGTGTGTGTAGGTATTTAATTGTACAACGGCAAAAACCAATAATTCCGCTGTAACAACGATTGATGCGAATGTGGAGCAAGCAACGACGCCATCGTCGCACGTGGCTGGAATTCGAAGCGCGAACGCTGAACGCCGAACGCTGCCACATAATCGCATTGCCAATTAAAAGTTGCGCGATATGCGACGAGCCGCATGGGCCGATTCTTCATGGGTCCAATAGTGACAACAGCAACAATCAAAACTGCACTCAACTGCACTTTGACTGGCCACCAGATGCCGAGCCGCAACTGTTGCTGTTCGCTGCTGCAGCTGGCAACTGTTGTTCATATTGGTGCTGCTATTAGCGACAAAATTGGTTAACACACAAAATTAGAAATCACAAATTGGCATTGAAAGCAATTGGCCCATATCCTGCAGCCACATGCCGCATGCCACATGCCACATGTGGCATGCGGCACTCAGGCTGCTCACCGCTGGCCACTCATTATAATGCGGATGTAATTGTGTTTGCTCGGCAGCAACTCGATGCAGCTCGAGTTGACCTACTTACACACACACACACACACATACGCACATCGGTCTGGCTGCGTCAAGTGCGGAAATTGGACGAGTGGCCAACTGGTACCCGAAGCCCATTCGAACTTTTAAGTAAAATTAAAGCGGTCGAGTCGACTGAGTGATCCCAAACATGGCACCGCGAACAGCCAAACGTCGCTTCGAACACCAACGCGGCGAAATGGCAGTGACAGTGTGGAGTTGTGTTGACTACATTGTCTGCTGTTATCTGACTGATGAATTACAACAACTGATAAATGTCAGCGGTGCAGAAATCGAACGTGCGCAGGTCGACACTTGAAGTACCCTACACACACACCGTCACCGAGTTCCCTAACCCATCCAGCACTTCGAAAACACACTCAACCTTCCCGCATGACGTTTCCTCTCGACCACAGCGCATCATTCATCAATGTTGTAGAAATGTTCTGATTAAACAAAGTCAAAATATGAGGTGAACGCAAATGAATTGGTTCATGTAGCTTCACCGATACGCAATCACAGCGCGGTTGGTCCACTGCCCGACAGCGTTGCTATCGACGCACTTCGAACATTGACCGCACTTCGACAGCAATCAATTTGCTAATTGCGCCGATTGCAGCTGCCAGCGCTTTTCCGCTGGCACTCGAATCAATTACGCGATGTCAGTCAGTTGGAAGCCAGGTCGCTTGCGTCGCTCGCGCAAACTCGTCTTCATCGTGATCGGTATTCTGGTGGTCGCCCTCTGTCTGAGTCGGACCGGCCAGCTGGGCAGCCGCGCCGCGCATCCCACCGACGCGGGCCGCAGTGAGCCGCTCATCGCGCAGCTGGAACGCGAAATCCGCATAATTTGCTGGGTGATGACGTCACCGAAGTTCAAGACCAGAGCGCTCGCAGTCAAGAACACGTGGGGCAAGCGGTGCGATCGTCTCATATTCGTGACGCCCGAACACGACGACGAACTGGGCGAGACGTTTGTCGCCAACGTCACTAATGACTCGCACGAATTGCTCTGGGACAAGGTGCAGCAGGCCTTCCGGCACATCCACCGCGAGTACCGCGACCAAGTGGATTGGATCATAAAAACAGACGACGACGGGTGAGTGGATTCTAAGGTATTCGATGCTAACTAACTCGCGCACTGTTGGCATCACAGCTATGTTCTGGTGGAGAACCTGCGCTACTTTCTCGCCGCCTACAGCCCCGAGATGCCCATCTACTTCGGACACAACTTCAAATTCTACCAAACGGTGAGTTGTGGTAGACTTAAGTGAATGTAATCCCATTACTCAAGTCTCATGTCGCATGCCTCGTGCAGTCCTACATGGCCGGCGGCTGCGGCTACGTGCTCAGCCGGGAAGCCTTGCGACTCTTCGTCGAGGTGGCACTCGAGGACACCACCAAGTGCCTCAGCAATGTGCCAACCTCCGTCGAGGATGTCGAGATCAGCATTTGTCTGCAGAACGTGGGCGCATTTCCGGGAGACTCGCGCGACGCCCACAACCAATGGCGTTTCCTGCCGTTTCCGCCGCACTTTGCCCTCATCCAGAACTACTTACCGCTCGACAACTGGTTCTGGCACCGCACCTACTACCAGCCGCGCATAGTGAGTCGGTTCACCGGTCCCACGTGAGCCAAATAATCATACATGGTCCGCTTTGAATTCGCAGGGCAGTGACAGTTTATCGCAGTACGCAGTCGGCTTTCACTACGTGTCGCCCGAGGATATGTATGCCTTCGACTTCCTCAACTACGAGTTCCAGTTGCACGGCGACGAGGACGAGTGCGAAGAACGTTTGCCAGCGAAATTCAACCCTTCGGACTTGGTGCTGCCAGCGTCGGACAATGATCGCGAGTTTGCGTGACTGCGGTCCAGCAAAGTTTAATACATAAATAAAATATGTATGCGGGAGCAAAGAAATTGCAGACTTTAATGTTTCAAAATTAGTTAGTCAAAACTTATCTCAGGCAACTATATGACGCCAAATGGGGCCTTAAATAAGCGGGCATTTTTCACAAGGTTGTGTAGTGGTTTTACAGACAGACAGCTTTTCTTGCGGCAGATACCCGCACTTGCTCAGTTTTCTTTGCGTCCGAGAGAGCCAAAAGTTATCTCACTGCCAGCGCTGTCTTCGGTATTTCATTAGTTCCTCAGTGTGCTGGCACACTTCGCACCCAACATAAGCGCCACTCAAGTTCTTCAGCATGAATCAGAATTGTTGCTATCGCAGCCTGCTGTTCGTGCTGTGCGGCGTACTTGTTCTCACACTGCTCTTGTCTGGAACTAGCAAAGTCATCCAGTTGTACCGCAGCAATTAGCGGAGTCCGATGCCAGTATCGCTGGTAGCGCAGCTGGAGCGCGAGGTGCGCGTCATCTGCTTGATGGTGACCGCACCGAAGTATCACAAGACGAGAGCCATTGCGGTGAAGAGGATCTGGGGCCAGCGCTGCAACCGCATGATCTTCGCGACCGCCCAGCACGACAACCGGCTGGGCGAAACGATTGTCACCTACGGCAATGATAACGAACGAGTTCCTGTGGGGCAAAGCGCTGCGAAGCAGACTGGTTCCTAAAAACCGACGACGACAGGTTAGTCAAGCACCGTACAATCGTAAAAGCATCTCACAAATTATAGCTGTGCATGTGGTACAGTTATTTTTTTGTGGAGAATCTGCGTTTTTTCGGTACGCCTACAGTGCGGAGATGCCAGTCTACTTTAGACACAAACTGAAATACCACTCTCAGACGGTGGTGAGTGGCACAAAGGCACACATTAACCGATTTCATTGATTCGTTTAAACGTCCTTAGTCGTATTTATCCGGTTCCGGTTATGTGCTCAGCCACGAAGCCATTGCGACGCTTCGCCGCAGTGGGCCTCAAAACCGCACCAAATGCCGCATCCACCGCGACGACCGTTCCGAGGACGTCGAGATGGGAATTTGTCTGCAATTGGTCGATCGCGACCGCACTTTGGCCTCATTCACAACATTGTGCCGAAGGATATGTGGTATGTACTACGCCCTCACCTTCTGCCACCCGCTGCTCGTAAGTGAATCGTTGTAGTTGGGCTGTATTCAATGCTCTCTGCTTTGCAGTGTGCCGACAGTCTCTCGGACTACGCGATAACCTTCCACTACGAGTCGCCTGAGGAAATGTTCCTCAACGAATTCTTCAACTATGAGTTGCGGATCTACCGCGAAGAGGAAGAGCTGCAGGAAAGTCTGCCGCGAAAAGTGAACAGTGCCGAATTGATGGCGTCACCCCCCGACTACAGCCGCGAGACACATTGATTGATCTGTAAACTGACTTGTCTTCAACTGATGCGGGTTTTTATTTGCATTTAGTTTTTATTTTATTTTCAATCTACAAACACACACACACAAAATCGACTTGTTATTTAACTTTTGTTCAATACTTCTTTGCGCATAAATTGTCGCGGCTGCAGTTGCACGTCCCGCGGCACCGCTTCCAGCTGCACTGCGCCCACGTCACCAGGCGCAGCCAGCGCTTGTGCCGAGCCTGCGTCTGGCTGGTCCAGGGAGCGACGTCTGAGCGGCGGCGGTGGATGTGTCGATATGACAGTCGGTGCGGCACAGCTGCTGCAGATAAACGCCAACGCGAATAACACAAATAGCGCTGTCCACCTCATTTCAGTTGCTCGTTGTTCGATGTTCGTTTCTGCACTGTTTGCAAGAAGCAAAACCGTTGAGGTTTTATAAGCGACAAAGGCAAAAAGCGGCGCGTCGCTGGCTGTGGGCAGCGTCCGGCTGATAAGCGCCAGAGTTCATGACGCGAAGGTGAAGTCGCTTATCTGCCAACGAAAAAGCGGCAGTCAATCGACAGCGGCAAAACGTAAACAATTACAAAGAATGCGATAGTGCGGCGGAGTGGAAGGGCCGCTTGTCGGGAAAGGGGGGAATGCCCAAAGAAACGGGCGCCCATGTCGCAGAAAACATCAATGGGGAAAGCCGGAGCGAATCAGCTCAATCAATGAAGGTCACGCAGCGCACTTTCAGCAAAGATTTCTACGCTGCGCCGCAAGTCTGCATCCATGAGATTTGAGAGCTGAGATTTGTTCATATTATTTGTGTAATTTTTTGCACTTTCTGACAGACATTATTTGTTTACTTAGTTTTTCATTCAAAGTCGGGCGATGTGTTCACCGCAGCATCGAAAAACATCGCATCGCAGACTCGAAGTCGCTCTGTGCGGTTCCTCATGTGCCGCACTTTGCATGACATATTCCGGTGTCATTGCCGTCGTCGTCATCGTCGTCGTCGTCGTCTAGTCAGCCATCGCAATTGCATATTTTTGTAATCAAAGTAAACAATTCATGCAATCCCGCAGCAGCGCTCGGTCCGTCGCCAGACGTGTGTTGTCGAGGTGATGATGCCGTGATTTTTGCGTTCCACAAATTGTAGCCCACGCTGTCATCACCCCTCGCCCTTCCTCTATGCATCAGAACTCCGTCGCCGCACAAATGTTATTTTCACTAACCTTTCTTCTTCCCCCACACATCCTTTTTCCGTGCTTTATATGATTTTTCGTGTGTCGGTTTTTTGCAAACAAAATTTGAATTTTAAATGAAAATACTTCTGGCAATGGCCGAGCGCGACGCCCGTCGCTCGTCGCCCGATGCCGCACCGAGGTGGCAATTTGAACAGTGATATGACAACAGTCGCCGCTCACCGCGCAGCGCCCGACGGATGGCGACAGCACAGCTGCAACATGTTTTCTCGGCTTGCCACCGCCCTTTTTTCTGCATTTTTAGTGGCATTCCGCACACGAATATTACAAACTTTGCGGCAGCCTGGCCGCTTGGCAGCACGACAGCGGCGGCGGCGGCGGACACCTGTTTGTCTGCGATCATTTGCATACAAGTGAACGGCTGAATTGCTGAGTTGTTGAATCGCCGAAATGCTGCAACGTTCAAATGCTGCAATGGTGGAAATTTCTGTTTTGATTCGACGCAACTTGGCGCGGCGCCCGACTAACCAGTGGAATAACAGCACCGACCACTGTGCTCGGCCGCGTGTGAGAGCAGCGAGTCCACACATTCAACTCGAATGCAAATGAGATTCCGTTGAAAATGTGTTTCCAAACATGCATGAAATATTTCACAGTAATGTGTTGCAAGGATTCAATGTATTTCACGCTTTTATGAAAACTAACAAAAAAAAAATAGATGTTGTAATAATAACCGAACCGAGTTGGCAGCATTTTCTGGCAATTTTCATCAGACTATAAAAATATTAATTAAATAAATCCAACAGGCTGAGCTTGGTGTATTTTCGAAGAAATGCGCGACCAGGCAAAGCAGCCCATCGCCGCACTCACTGCCCATCGTCCACCAACAATGCAACCAATTCTCCGGGCTTTGATGCTTTGAGCGGATCAATGGCAAAATCATTTTATTATGCGAATTAGGCAGCGAGCGGCCGGCAACCAGTTCGGGCGCGCACAATAGATTGGACAAATATTATGCTACAACAACAAAAACAACAACAACAATGATAATAATAATTCCAGCAACAGTGGCGAAAGCAATGCAAATTGGCGAACGTCTCCTTGGCTTGGACTGTCTATGTATGAGTGTATGTGTGCGTGTAGTGTGAGTGTGTCTGATACAGAGCCGAAAATCGATATAGTTTGCATAGGGAATTTACACAAATCGGCTACTTTATACAGTAATAATTTCACGCAGATATGCACACAGTGCACGCCATTGGCCATTGAGGGGTTAATGCCGCCTGTTCGGACAGTTATGACCGGCTGTCAGGAAAGTTGATGTTGCTTTTGTTGGTGCTATCGCAGTAGCAATGTTTGTGCGGCAATTATGAGGGCCAGTGTGTGTGTGCGTGTGTGTGCGTGTGTAAGTGTGTGAGTGTGAGTTGGTGAGTCCAACAAAATGGGGTTAAAGTCAACAAACTGTCAGCCACTGTCCGACGAAGGCGACAAGCCGCTGGACAGTCGATTGTTGGCTGCCAAGAAAGCGCAAACAGACTCGCAGACGAAGACCAAATGACTGCGAACCAATGTGCAACAACAACAATGCAATACTGAACTGTATGTATTCGCAAGATGCGTCAAGGGTCGAGGAACGCGACGTACAATGGGACGAGTGTGGCCAAAAGTATCGAAAATGTATTTTCCAAGTGTATCTATTGGGTTTTTTATGATAATTAATGCTAAAAATGTTAAAAGATATATATTAATAAATACAAAGGGTGCATTGAAGTCGGAAAATAGAAAAAACAACAGAAAAAATATTTAAAAAAAAGAAAAAAAAAATTGAAAAAACCACGTTGTAAGTTAGTTTGGGACTTTCAACTTTCAAGTAGTCTAAAAAGCGTAATTCAAGTGAAATTTTTTTAGTTTTGGTATCAAATTAAAGTTTGTAACTATTTCTGTCGGACAATGCCACAAATTGTTTACATTGTCAACATTTTGTAGAAACTGTTACTCATTCAAAAAAAGCTTATAAAGAATACAAAGCAAAAGTAAACAAAAAGTTTCAAAGTGAACAAGTAAGAAGTCCCGCAAAATCCCGCATCACTTTTCGAATATTTTACACACTGAAAGTATCTGAAATGGAAATGTAAACAATTTTCTTGCTACTATTTTCCAGTTTTTGATTTTGTTTACTTTTGTAGTGGCACCTACGATCAAAATTCATAAAATTTACAATACACCAAGGATTAATTGCTCGCAAAACCTGAAGAAAACTGTTAATATTGTTAAATATTGTTAATTTCTAATCAAAATTATAATAAAAAAACATGAACTTTATTCATTATTCATGAACTTTTAGTCATTTAATTTAATCAAAAAAACTTTTAAATTATTAAAACATTTGCGTGATGCGATTTTTCTGCGCATGTTGCGCAAACCTGTACACAATGGGCGTGGCATATCTAAGCTGTGTAATTTATATTTAATGTTTCGAAAATATCTTTTCATCTGACACAGATATTGAAATTTGAATATTACTTTTATATTTATTTTATTTATTACTTTATTACTTTTTGTCCGTCAACCGATTTTTTGTGTTGTTTTTTCTCCAAACATATTTTTTAATACAAAAAATCATTTCTGCTAAATTTCAGTAACCTGGAACTACTCCTTTTACTTTTGGCCACAGCTAGTACTGACTCATCCCACTGTGCGACGTGGCTAACAAATGCAACATTAGATGTGTTCATGTTCGTATATGTTTGTGTGTGTGTGTTTGAATGTGTAAAATAGTGCAAGCAGGGATTGATTTTCGATTTTGTTGCTAAAAAATAATATTGTTTAAAATCACACACACACACATACATTGACTACAAAAGAATTGCAAATCGTGTTTATGTGTGTGTGTGTGTGTGAAAATTGAAAAAGCACATGTCCAATAATATTCCGCTCGAAAGACTCGAAGCTAAAATGAAAAGCAGCTTAGGGAAAGCATCAGGTTTTTGATTAGAAAACAGCAACACACACACACACACACACACAAACAAACACAATCAGTAAAGTAGAAAAGTGCTTGCTTTGTGCAGAAGACACAATTTTTGCTCAAGGAAGTGAATATTTTTATGGGCTAAAGCAGCTTTTTGACACATTCGCAAATGCTCCAAGCTTTAATTCAATTTTATACAAAATATTTTCATCAATTACAACAAATCGCAGTTGCTGCTTGGGATACCGAAATACAGCCATAAACATTGGTTTTCGCTTTGTACCTTTGTGTATCCGAAAAAGATGAAAACATTCAGGGAGTTCCACATTACACAATCTGCAACCAACCCATCTTTCTCACAAAACTGGCAATGCGTGAAGTGCCGATCCAATCATTCCCCTGTCGATTCGTCTGCCCATTTTTATCGGCTGTCTGTATGTGCACTCACTCAGCTATTTTCGATTTCTTGAGTTCATCACTTCTGAACATCGGTTTAACTGTCCATTTTGTAGTAAAACAACATTCAGGACCATTGAAGTGACAGAAAAACTTTATACAAATAACCTGGTTATGAAACCTCATTTGAATCGATTGAAAATATGTCTGTCTGAGGCAAACAGACAGACTTGCAAAACATGTAAAAACTGTCTACTTAACCCACTTAAACCCGCCCACTCAAGTTGGTTTTTCCCTCTTCACAATTCACCTGCGTCAGTCAAACAGATGTAAGATGTGCCGCAAATTTGTAATCAATTTTGAACATAAATTTTTGATAAAAACTTGCAATATTTTCATTTCATTTCTGCAAGGAAAGAGTAGCAAAGGCAGCTCGTCACACGTGACAGTGCGAAGCAGGAAAAATACCACAATTCTTGAAATTGCCAAGCCGAGCCGAAAGAGAGATGAGACTTTTTGGTGAGATCTCCAACAGTTCAGGGGGTTTCCGGTTAAACTTCAAAGTTTTCCTTCTGAATGTTTCTGAAGCTTTTAAATTAAGTACTTCGCCTCCTTCTCCGCCAGCGTCGGCGACACTGCTCACTGTCGTCGTTCGGGCGCCACTCGTCACCACATCGCAAGGCCATCACTTGCCGTCGGAATGGCCGCATTAAAATGTCACGCTTTTGTGGTTTAATCATGTTAAGCCGAAAAGGATTCCATAAATGCGAGTGTGTGTGTGCTGCAAGGATTTTCGCTCGACATTTTTGCGTCGGTGTTATTATCCGCCCGTCATGCGGGATCAACTTATGTCTCGTCGCACTGGCCCAACCAATGGGCCCGAGTCGAGTGGGGTTTATTTTTCATAAGTGTGTTGCTCGCATTTAACTTATCCCCTGCGGATTTGCCGAGAATGACACTTTTCATATGCTGCCGAGTCAGCGCTGACAACCTGTTCGAGTTGAATGCGCTGAAGACGCACTCAGTCAGCCGTCAGCGGGAAGCTGGATTAGGAAAATGTGTACTAAGTGTCTTTTCAAATGACTTTTCGATCAGAACGGGCAACGGATCACAAGTGATGAACGTGTGATTCATTGTAAGGAGACCTCAGAATATTCTTTGTTTGTACTCTACGGGAAATTTTGCACAAAATTACTTTGACTCTCAAAGTTATTCGAAATCTGAGACAGTCCAGACGAGGCCAAGCCATCAAAATAGTTTCGCTCAACCATTTTCACATAAGAATTGCATTGACTTAAAATGAAATGTAGATGCTGTTTCCATCCATCTGCCACCCAGCTCGTCCCCGTCCCCTCCAAACCACAAACAACGTCACAGTTGACGTTTATGAGATTGCAACACAAATTCCTCGCAGCAACCGCACTCGTTGCTCGGTGGATTAAGAAAGTCCAAATTCCGGCGGTTAGGCGTTAGGTGCATCGGTCATGCCAACAACACAACACAACACAAGCACATTGGTTGAAGCGTGCACTTCGAAAGCAACACTAACACCACCAACAACAACAATGGCAACAGTTAAGTGTGCACTGCAAGCGGCCGAAATGTCAACATATCAAAATGCCAGCAACGCTGCGAGCCGGGCGGCGCGTGGCGGGCGGCCGGAACTCAGTTGGGCGATGAATTTGCAGTTTCTGCGGCTGTGCATTATTGCATTTAGGATTTTATAAGCAAAATCACGTTTCTGTGGTTTTTTCAAGAAGCAGCCGCAAAAATGTCTGGCCAGGCTCGAGTGCAGTGCGATGAATTGAATACTCGCACTCCAAGTCGCCTCGTTACGCCGTCGACTTGTTGTTGGTGGCATCGTGTGCTGCTCGCATTTTTGCGTTTCGCACTAAACGGAGCGGAAGCGGAGGAGAGCTGGCGACATTTCCCTTAGGCTTTGGGACACTGTGGCACAAAGCGAGTGCAAGTGCGAGTGTGTGTGTGTGTGTGTGTGTGTTTGTATAGAAGTGAATGTAAAGTGTGCTCACCACACACGACTGCGTTGTTGTTGCCGCCTTCTTGCGGTTGCGAATTAAATTATAAGCTTATGGCGAGTTCTTTAATTTGGTCGCTGTTATTACTTCCGGTCAGAACGTTTTCGAATTTCACTTCCGCCTCTCGTCCTGACGCCACCTTTTGCGCTTTTTGATGCCGTCCGCAGTGCAGCGACAACTTGGCTCACGTTCTTCGGCTGAGTATGAAATTATTGGTTTTGGCGAAATTCCTTGGCTCGTGTTCCGTTCATTTTCCTTTTTCTTCGACTGTCATTATAATTTTTGTCCTTTCTTTTTCGGTAACTTGTCTGTAATTTGTTTGGCGCCCATTTTGCATAATTTTCTGGCTGATGAAAGCACAAGTTCGATTCTCGTCACTCTTTTTTTGCTTATTTCCATTCGAATTGCTTGAAATGTGGTCGGTTGAGGTCGAAACACGGACAACATTCGGTTCAAATTAACTTTCCGGTTAGTGTCGTGGTGGGTTTTTTTTCAGGTTATTTGGTTGTTTCACGCTCGATTGGGCCATTCGATTTGTGCTTGTTTGACAATTTGCAAATTGCAATCATTGTCATTAAGTCACAATTTAAAGTTGCGACTGAAACAGGAAAACAGAATTTTCTATGAAAACTGACAAAAACGAAGATGGTTCAAACGCTTTGAGTTTCAAGTCTAAAGGAAAATATTTCAGCAATTATAGAATTCAGCTTATATAGAAGCCATAAATTGAGTTTGATTATATTTTTATGAAAAGCTACGAAAACTTTACGATCGATTAATTTTAATAAAAATATAGGTGCATGAATGATTTCAATGAACACAAATTTCGCAGAAACAAAATCAAAAACGAATGAACCCCAATTTTTTTTTATAAATATGAGCATTGGCACTCGCGTGATGACATTTTTGGGGATAGTATGGCTTTTTCCAGTAACAGAATTATTGAAAGTACACAGAATACACACACAGAAACAGATACAAAACAGAAGCAACCAAAACAATTCTAGTTATTGATTATATAGTTTAGTATAGTTATAGTTATATAGTATAGTTTAGTTATTTATTATATAGAATTGATGGTCCAAAATAGTAAAAAAATAATCTCTTTCAAAACAAAGAAATGGACTTTTTAAATATTATACTAGAATGTTGCCTTAACTACTGAAAACATTTTTTTTATGATATAGCAAAATTAATAATCAATTACATTTTTTAATTAGTTAGAGGCATGTTTGATTGTTTGACTATGTATAAATATAGTCAACAAAATATTTGTCCTCAAGCATGTATTAGTATTTGAACTTCACACACAACTTTTGAACCCAATTCTAATAAAAACCATATTGTGTACCAGCAATTTGTGTATTTGGGGGTTTGAACGCCAAGAACCTTTCCCTGTGTTCGCTACTGGCTTCTTGGCTTATATTTTTTTATTAATTTTCAATTATATATTTTTTAATATTTTTATATTTTTTAAGGTAATTTAATAATAATAATATGTAAAAACACTAATATAGGTTTTTATAAGTAAAATTTATATTTCAGAATTGTTTTCACTGAAATATTAAAGATAATAATGGTTAAAGATAATAATTTTTTATATTTCAGACTTGTTTTCACTTACCAGCCCACTTCGTTCTTTCTGTCCCATATCACCCGGAACGGCTCGGACACATCCCAAAACGAGGCTGCGACCACGATTGCCACTTTTGGTTCATTTGGACAATAATTGGGTTTTTTATTTTTATGTAATTTCGGCCTTAAACAAAAGTGTATAGCAAAAAAAGACTAACATTTTGGGGCTATCGGTAAAAATTTCTATCTAAAAGTTATATTATGTTTTGCTTTTGAGTTAGAAAACAATTTGCCTTAAAATGGTCCTTTCTCCTTGGGCCTTTTTTTGAGAAAAATTTAGCAAAAACAAATTTAGTTGAGTGGCAACCGTGGCCGCGATGCCAGGCTGCAGCAACTCGCATACGCAAACTTTAACATAAGAAAATAGTTCCAAGTAGATGATTTTCTTTCCAGCGACCCAAAGCGGATGGCACTCAAAACCAGAAACACACACAGGGACCCCCGTTCTCTGCGGTTCTGTTCGGCTATTTGGCGTCGCACACAGCCACCTTACACAATCAGCCTTCAGCTGCTTCGCTGTGGGCAGCTCCACTCAGAAAAGTAACAGAAAGCGGAAGCAGCACATGCAACGGACTCCTCGGACGACCAAACCAATGCCAAAACATCTAAGCTTTTCCAAAACTTGTTCCTCTGCACATCAGTGGAGCAAATTGTGCGACTGCGCACTCACCTGCACCTGTTGCGCACTTCGCTTCGCCGGAGCTGAGCCTCCGAAACGGCCACAAACGCGTTGAACAACCAACGATTCCGCTGCCCGCACACAAAACCCCACGAATTTTGATTTCTCGCACTCGCGTTCACACACATCTCACTCGGAAAACTTTAATAAATCGAATTTCACTTCACTTTTAACAAATTTCGCACAATTTTCACAACTAAACCGAACCGAAAAAGTGAAACAACGCAACGCAGCAGAAACAACGCGACGCAACTAAAATGCCGGAAGCACACCAGAGCTGTCGTGTCTTCCCCCGCACGCATTGCCAACAAACACTTATTTGTTTATTCTTCGTTTTGGTTTATATTTTTCCATGAACACATTTAGATTTGTTGCTTTTGCTGTGACGAAAGCTGTTTGCTCCAATAGGTTAGAGATTTTTTTGAAAATTCGCTGCTAACGGAAATTTTAAATAAAATCTCGAGAGCGACAGCCCTGTTGCCAGCGGAAACGCGCACATTTCCCGCCAAAAATAGTACGAACTGGCAGCCACGAGCGCACTCTATGGGATAAACAGCTAACGGTAGCTGCTGCTAGCAAAGTTTCACACCATCCGATAGCTGAGCAGGGCGACCCAGATTGCGAGAATGCTGTGGGTTGGAAGCTCAACTGTGTGCAAAGCAAATTTGATTGCAAATTTATTAACCACAAGTTGCACTCGCAGCAATGATTGAACACTATGAATTTTAGATGAACAGTAATAAATCAAAGTGGACGTTCACTTCTTCTATTCCAATTGGTTCATTGCAAATTCTTTCGGCTTGTCTTGAAAAAGTTTTCGCTCGCATTTTATTGACGTTATTCATTATCGATCTACATACAAGTACATACATATTTACAGTTACAAAGCACAAGTTCCAATTTTTGCGTTATCACAATACAAATCATCATGTTAAATAATACAACAACAAAAAAATTACAAAACCTAACCTAACTTAATTTACGCCCAAATCAAGTGCTGCGTGCTATGTGCGACGTGCACACTGCTTTGCCAATCGTCGTCAGTTCGGTTGCATCAGTTTACGCTTATGACTAAAAGTGCGCTTACAACTACAACAAATACAAAATAAAGTAAAATACACGCACAATGAATTCTTTGAGTCGAATACTTAAACGTAGCATAGTTAATGTCTTTTTGGTAAGTATTTTCGCGATTACAACAAGAGTACTCGTGACAAAAGTGTTCGGCACGACAGAGCTGGACAGCTGGCAGCGTGGTTCTCCTAACTAACCAAACGTTCGTTTTCGCCAAAGATGCGCTCGTAGTTCTCGATGAGGACCTTCGCCAGCGTATTCATGCGTCCGATGTCCACAAAGTCCAGCTGGTTGGCGGAGAATATGCAGGGACCCCAGACGATGGCCAAATTGGAGGCGGGCATGCGATTCTCGGTGCTGCAGGCGGCAACGCTGTGGCAGGCGAGAAGAACCAATTCAATTAGCAACAACAAAGACAACAACAACCGCGTCGACGTCAACTAACTTTTTCAAATGCCTGACGAGGAACTGCAGCGTCGAGCGATTCGGCTCCGGCATCTGGTCGATGGCTAGTCGCAGCGCTTCGACACCCGCCGGGTCGGTCACATTCGGCCCAAAGCGTTCGTACGTCGACTGCGGTATGAGCGGTGCGCCCAGCTCGCGGAAGAACAGCTTCAGCAGACTGGTCAGCGTGTGGATGTCGTCGGTGACGAGCAGCTTCGGGTCGTAGATGTAGCTCTCGGACAGCTTCTGCTTCAGCTCGTCGATGGAGATCTTGTTGCCGGAGGCGCGGTACAGACCGTCCTGCAGGATGCAGTCCTTTCGCTCGATGTACTCGACGCAGTCGACCACCAGGCGCGGCACGTTCGGGTGCGTCGCCCGATTCAGCTCGAGCTGCTCCAGCGGCGCGCCGAAAATTGGGTACTTGGGCTTCATGCCATCCTCCAGGTACAGGCTGGCCGTCTCGGTGCGCCGGAAAATGCCGCGACTCTTCTTCTCGCTCTTTGGTGAACGCACATTCCTGCGGACAAGAGAGAGGAGCGTCAGTGCATCGACTTCAAACTTACCGCAGACAAAGACACAAACAAACACTTCCACTTACAATTTGAAAACGCCGCGTTGCACTGCAATGAGACAGAAAAACAACAAACATTAGAACAAGTGAGAAAGGGTGCGTTCGCTCGAATCGGCCTAGAAATTTGCTCCGCATTAAATGCTTTGCAACAACAAACGACTACGAAATATTTATGTGAGAACGAAATTGCAACTTTTGTCATTGTGGGCGCTCAGCGCGATTCCTCGTACCGCCATCAGCCGCCGCAGACTAAAGCCGCGCATAGCCGCTGAGCCAGCAAGACGCGGCGCCGATTTGCGGCTGCATAAATTAAAAGCGCGCGTCAAGTCGACGAGTGTGAATCACGCAGCGGCCGCCGCTGCGCTTCCCTCGCGCACAATACACATTTTTGCTTCTGCTTCGGGCCCCGGCTCTGCTTTGCTTTTGTGTTGAGTTTTTGAAGTTTTTAATTTTATTTAGCATTTTTATAGTTTGCAGTATGCGGTCAGCATGAATGGCTCGCTACATGCGGCGTCAATCGGCGCGCGTATAGGAAATGTGGAGCCTCAGAAACGATAAAGTTGCCATCGCAAACAAAGTTGCCGACAGTCAATTGCTGACAATTTCTCGCAGAGACAAATTGCACTTTTCACTCCAAGCAGAAAAGAAGTGTGAAACTTTGCGGTTTCGCGACTAAAGTAAACAACAATTCGTATTGTTTATTAATACTTTCGACGCCGAATTTTACCCTGTGTCTCGATATTACTTTTTGGTATTTAAATCATGACATTTGAAGTCGCCACGCCTTTTTGTTGGAGTTCTAGAGTTAGCTTACTTTTGAACAATTTTAGCTTAAAAAGGGTTAAATGCATTTTTTATCAAAACTTTTTAATTACAGAAAAATTATTTAATATTTATGGACAAATACAAAATTATCACTTTTTGATTTTATTTAACAATTATTAAAGAAACACGATTTTGATCAAACTTGCCCTGATATCGCTGCAAATTACACTGCACAACAAAATTAAATTTTTTGTAAATAACAAAGTTCTGACAACTGATTCTGGTAGAGGGGGCCAAAAAATATATACGTGTATCGGCGTTTTGAAAGTTTACGCCTGAATTTTTTTTCGGGGGGTCAAAGTTTTCCCTTTTTGCGCATTCTTATGGTAAATCGGCATACGAAAACCATGTAACCTCACATTTTAGGTACATGATGTGTTCAGCAATTTGATATAAAGTACTACGAAGAACATTTTTGTGGAACATTTTAACTCTGAAGCTCCTATTGGTATGGGTCAATTTTACCCTTTTTTCTAAAATGCCAAAAATGTCCTATAAAACAGGAGTTTTTAAGGACAAAATGTACCACGGAAATATTTGCCGTACAATTCTACTATAGGTCTCTGAATACATCAAAGCTAAGAAATTAACTTGAACTCCAGAATTAAGCCATAACTGAAAATGTGTTTTAGTGTTTATTTCGTGCATAATTAAAATTGCTACTGCAACTGCAACTCAGGCAACTTTGGGGTCGAAAGGGTTAAGGAAGATAGAAGTTATTAAAGTGAATACGCGCACAAACTTGCTGAGTGATTCAATGTCTTTCGAAATTGAATCAACCAACACAGCCGAAAAGCATACCAACAAATTTCATAGCACCAGCATCGCTAACGAACGATACACACACAAGCGACAACGGCCGCTCGTGGTTGCATACTTCTAGGCCGATTTCAGTCACACATTCTACTCACGTTTGTTGCGCATGCGCTCCGCAATCGACTTCTTGTCGTCCTCGTTGGGCAGGTCGATGAGGTTGCCGAAGGAAGCGCTCTTGAAGCGCTGCAGAATGTTCTGCTGCGGCGTTGACGCTATAGCTGCGTGCGTGTCAATGTCCTCCTTGATCTGCTGGGCGCGCAAAATCTCTTGTTCCGAAACGATCTGCAAAGACACAACAACAAAAACCATAAGTACACAAATACTCAAGTGGAAGCGCAGGTACGAGACGCGAGATCACAAATGTAAACAATTTAATTCAAACAAACATGTAAACATTTATCGGCTACACCAATGCGTTCGTGCTCGGCGCAGACGATTTTCGTAATATTTGACGAGGCGGGGAGGACGAGGAAATGTCCGAAATGACATCAGTCATTTCGAAGACACTACTTCAAAGAACAACAACAACCATTTCGTATGCATTTACTTTAAATGGCAGTCCAGGCGGCCATCGAGTCGAATCAGTCAGTCAATCAGTCAACGTGTTTTATGCACATATGGCGCGCTACTTGTTATGTTGTTGTTGTTGTTGTCGTTGTATTCGTTTTATTTTTATGATTTGATTTGCGCATTTGTAGCCGTCGAATCGTTCACGTACGAATTAGACAACAAGCACAGCGGAAAACAGCCAAACAACAACAATGGCAATCGCAACAACAACACTTTAGCAATTTAAATAGGTACACTTTAATTGTTTACTGCGCGCGTAGTTTATTTATTATTTGTTTGTTGTTATTGTTGGCATTGCTGTTTTTTTTCTGTTCAGTTTTAGCGCAAATTGAAGCAACGCGGCCTCGTTTGCTCGACTGTAACTTATTCTGCGCGCGGATCTGCAGCGATTTCAATTGGCAGCACTCGAAAGTTTTTCACCTCCACATTCTACGTTTAACGGGTTTCAATTTCAATTTACAATGTTTTCTCTTTGCCGCATCGATTAGATAAGCCATATCAATCGATATGCAATGTGCGAGACGCTTCGCGAACGCACCCGCCGCCCTAAAGTTGTTTGCACCGAGGCAGTAGAAACGCCATTCCACGCAATTCGCCGACTGTCTCGGAGCTGGTTCACATTTCGACCTAACCTCAACACGCCATGGACGCAGCCACGCGTTTATGTAAGAACCGCTAGATTTGCACCCATCGCTGTCCGCTGCGGCTAGAGGTCGTTAGCCAAGCGCCTGCGGACAGCGAAGCAGCATGCGCGGCATGTCAAGTCGAGCAAATTGCTCGGCAAACACAACTTATCTCGGGCAGTAAAATGCTTTTATCATTAACAGTTTGTCGGCCGCGAAATTAATGCGCCGACGTTGCGGAAACGAGAACCAAACTCGCGGCACGTGTAAACACGAAACTCACAACTGGAAATGTTTAAATGCTTTGCAACGCTCTCGAAACAATTTCGATACCCTACGCTAGGCTGCAAAGGTATATTTGCGGAGAAATGGCCGCTACAGGAAAGTAAATGTAATTGAGGTTAGAATTGATCCCGCAGTCAGGTTAAAAAGATTTAAAGCATCTGAATAAAAAACCGGATCCAACTTAGAGCCGAGTTGAATGGATAAAAAATAAAATTACTTTCAGCAGGGTTGCCATTTGAACAGGGGACAGGGTCCAAATAAACCCGTCAAAATGAAATTCTTTTTAAATTTGAATTTGTTGTCGCTAAATTTTAACACACTGGATGGCTTGAGGATGCTATTTCAATTTTCCTTATTTAACAACAAATAGCACAGCAATACTCGCGAAATCAATAAATGAAGCAACGCCGGACAATCCTTTCCAGCGCGCCGCATGACTAACCGTTGCCGTTCGTCGGAATTCGGTGTCAACAAACCCGCCAAATCCCATTTCAGGCCGCATACAAAACACATCGGCAGACGCAGCGAGTGCAGTGTGGAATTCTTTTATCATCGGCCCATACGCAGAAAATCTTCAAAAGACGCAAGTAAAAACAGCCAACGAATGAGACATGCGCAAAAAATGCGCGGCAACACCTCGCCGCGCCGAATCTCAGGCTGACATCAGCGCAACAACATCACAGGCTGCATCGAAAGCGGTCACTCAGCTGTCCCGGGCAGTGTCCGCACACTTGCGGCGCACAACAAAGCGTCGTATTGCCGCTGAACAATGCACAGAATGTGCGGGGATCACATTTGCATTCGCTTGCATGCCGCCAAAATGTGAGAAGATGCGTAAGGAGTCGCACAGGTGAAGACGCGATGGCAGCAAAGAATTGTCGTGTACAATTTTTATCTTCCTTTTCTAGCATTCATAACAATTTTTAGTCGACTTTCGAGTTAACTGACAAACAATTCGGTGTCCGTCCCCTCGCTACTTCAACTTCGATCGCGATCATTTATTTACGCTAACTGAATTCGCTTGAAATCGTTGTGCGAATTGTGTACTTTTCCCTTTAATGCCGCCCATCGCATTGAAAGTGCGCTACATTTACAAAAACAGCACATTAGCACATTTGCTACTCGCTGTCGACTAACAAATCCCAAGTCGAGTTGACTCATGTCATTTGGAAATAGAAAGTCGCCCACGAGCGGCCGCTGTGAAACAAACTGTTCCATTGTGTTGGGACATGTTTTTCTTTCTCACAAATGAAATCTCGATTTCACTGGCGGAAAGGTTCCCACACGACCCGAGGCAGACAATGCGGTCTCGTTCCCCACTCACCATGTCTTCCTCGTCCTCCAGATAGTTCACATCCAAGAGCATAAATTTCCACGCTTGCACCGAGTCCGGCAGCAGCTGCATCTTGGGCGCCGCCGACCTGGCCGCGCTGGTGGTGCGCGGCGGCGGCTGAGGCGAGCGTTCCTGCGGCGATTGGCCAATGCCGCTGTCGTCCACCGCGCTCACCAGCTCCGCCGTCCGTTTGGCAAAGTACAGCGGCGCATGCACGCGATCATAGTCGTAAACAATCGCACGCAGCTTCGGCTCGAGCAGGCAGTAGAAGATGCCGACGCTGCGCAGCAGCGGGTGCTGCAGGCTGGCGCTGATAGCCGACGCCAGTGTGGCGGTGCTGCTGCCGCTCTCGAAGCCTGTCACCGTGCTGCCACTGGCCGACGCGGACGCCGCTGTCGATGCCGCACTGCCCGTCAGGCTGTAGCCGTCGTCGTCGTCCGAGCGCGTCGTCTCACTGCCGCAATCCACCGGCTGCGTGCTGAACATAAACTCGTCGTCCGTCTCCCATTCGCCGTGATCTTCGACATTGTCCGACGGCAGCAGCAGCGATGAATCATTGCAGCGCAGCGACTTGGCTGCGGCGGCGGTCGCGCTGATGACCGCGAGGCTGCTCACATCGTAGTAATCGGCATCGGTTTGGTAGCGCTCCTGGACTTCCCCAACAGTTTTGAACTGCCAAATCGGCTGATAGATGTCTTCCTCCTCGTCGTCGTCCGACTCGACATTGCGCTGCAGCTGACCGTTGTTTTTGCCACTGCTCTTGTTATTGTTGTTTTTGTTGCTGTGTGTTGGTTTTGTACTGAGCTGCGAGTCTGCTGCTGCTGTCGGCACAGTCATTGTCGAGCCGCTGGTTTTGGGATTTTTCAATCGAGATTCACTTTTCGCAGGCAACGGCGGTGAGTTGTGCTCTCGTGGAGCTTCTGTTTTTGTTGTCGATGACAAACTCGTCTTGGGATCTCTGGCTGGCACTTGAGGCGCACGATTACAATTTCGTGGTGATCCACTTGGGCTGCGTTCTGTCACCCGCGTTGTTGTTGCTTCACCAGCGACACAGATCGCATTGGCCTCTGCCGCGAGCTGGTCGCACTTTGAGTTTCGTTTCGGTTCACTTAACTCGCGCACTTGAACATCGTCAACACTTTCTATGAATTTTCCCAGCGCCTTCGCATTGCGCCGCGACGCGTCTTTGGCCTTCGGGCGCAACACCACTTCATCGCTATTGCTTTTCATCACTCCGCCACTGCGGCTGTGACCGTCGTCACACTCAACACCGTCACTGGGCCCGGCTGGGTCCGCGCGTACTTCCCCAAGCCCGACCACTTCACGCCCAGCGTCCGCCTCAATTAACGACACACGTTTCACCACAATCTGCGCGCTCGCTCTCCGCGGCGCTGCTTCAGCAATCTCCACTCCGACACGATCACTTCCGTTTCGGGCCGCACTAAACGACTCTACTGACTCACCCACGACCGCAACGCTTGAACTCGGCAAAATGTCGCCACTCTGCACAAGCGCCAAGTTCGCACTGCGCTCGGGCGCTCGACTGCTGTTGAATTCGCGCTGCAAATGCGCGTAAAATCGCCGAAATTGTCTCACCAAACGTTCGCGCGTTAGGCTGCGGCCAGACGCGGCGCTGCGGCGTACGCGCTGCAAATAGAACCGCAGCGGCTTATCGTAATAAATAACAACATTGTTCAGGCCGCGCGCTATCAACAGAGCGTTGAGCAGCTGCCCTATATCCACTCGCTGCGCGATCGCTTCTGGCGCACAAGCCGAGCTTACGCGCAGCTCTGCTATAGCGACAGTCGAGATATGCTGCGTCGCTGTCGACAGCCGGTCGTTGCTGTTAGTCGGTGCCGCATCATCAATCACCGCCGTAATTGCAGCCACATCCTCGTCGTGACGTTGATAGGCTGTCACAGTTTCGCCGTTGCGTCCGCTACGCGGCGGCACATGGTCGCGTTCGCCACTGATCACTTCCGCCGTTATGTCAGTTGGGGGCTTTCGCTGTTCGCCGTCGCCCTCGCGCCGCGATTCGCCAAGCGTAGCCACTGGCGCGTTGGGGTCGCTTTCGCGCTGCAAAAAGTGGTCGAAAGCACTCAAAATATCGCTAACGAACTCCGAGTCGCGCTCGTAGATGCCGCGCCGCTTGTCGGTCGCTGTGATCGCTTGCCGTGCTGCCGAACGACTGGCGGCGAGGCCGTGCTCGCCAATAGCGCAGAGCTCCGCGGCGGCAGCAGCCGCGGCCACACTTGTTTCGTCAATGAATGGTGTCGATGTAGTTGTTGCTGCCGCTGCCGCTGTGCGATTGCGTATGGGAGCGCAATTAACATTGGCATCATTGTGATTGTGCGGATCGCAGTTGTTGTTGTCAATTTTAAGGTAGATCGCTTGGCGTTTGGCTCGTTGTTGTTGTGAGCGCGGTGACCCTGGCGATTGCGGTGCTGCGGCCGTCGCTGTCGCTGTCGACGGCACCAGATCAGCTGGCCGTTGTTTTTCTTGTTGCATTTGTTTTGCCATCAGATTGCGCTTGAAGTCGCGTACCATGCGCGCAACAACAGGTGATATCGCCGACCCGTCGTCTGCCGCACTCTCGCGCGGCGGCTGTTCTTCCGCGCCGCTGTCGCAATCGACAGTGGCAATGTTTATCTTTGCTTTGGTTGTTGTCGTTGTTGGTGTTGTTTTGATGGCCAGCGACTTATCAGCGTTGGGCGAGTTATTAGTCAGCGACGGCGCAACGGATGGCGCCAATAGGCCGGAACTGCCAATGGTCGCGCAATAAATCAGCGGATTCTTGGCGGGCACACTTTTCGGCTGGCACAGTCCGAGCTGGTCGTCGTCAAGCGGCGAGCCGTGCGTCCGGTAGCCGTGCACCTCGTGCCGCAGCGACGTCAGCCACTGGCAGACGCTGTCGGCCAAGTACAGCGACAATTTCGCCGGCGGACGAGGTGTTGTGGGCGCGCTCTGGTTGCTCGGCTTGTTGTTGTCGCTCTGTGACCGCGAGCGCAAGAGGCGCGGCTTCGAAATGCGCGGCCGCTTGTTGGTACCGGCGGTGCTTTTCGCGCGGGAGGCGGCAACACTTCGCTCCGGCTCGTGCTGCTGGGGGACGCCTGCGCCCAATAAACTGTCGGCACTTGACGCCGAAAGTAGCAGCTGGTCGTGCGATTGCGACTGCGTCAGCCCCGGGGTCAACGTTTGTGCGCCGACCGCGAGCACGTCGCTGCACTTCAGCCGACCGTAGATGTGCTGGTCGCTGCGGCTGTTCTTGGCCAGGTGCTGGCTCTTCAATTCGCAGATGCGCTGCAAGTCGAAGGTGTCCTGCGTGCGAAACACGTTCTCGAAGCCGTCCACGTTGTGCTCGATCCGCAGGTGTTTGCGCGTCGGCGCGCGTTGCTGCGGCGGCGTGTTCGGCGGTGTCTTGACGCTGCGCTTCAACGAGCCGATGAGGCCGTAGAAAAGGCTGCGCTTGTCACGTTTACCGAACGATGTCGATTTGCCCAAACTGGCGACCTGCTTGACCTCACACTTGTCAGGCGGCAATGGTGGCGCCGGCGGCTTGTAGTCCGCAACCTGCGCTTGGGTCAGGCAACGTTCGCAGTCGTCGCTGCTGTAGAGCGAGCCGCACTTCCCGCAGATATTCTCGTAAATGTTCTCAGTGCTGTCGGCGGTAGCGTCGGCGGCAGGCGCCTCCGCCGTCAGCTGACACCTCTTCAGGCCGTTCACAATGCACGCACAAAAGTTGCACAGCTGACCGCGTGCCTCGAAGACTCCGTAGCCGCAGCCGCGACACAGGTTCTCGTAGATCGCGTCCGACTTGGCGCGGCTGTGGCGGAAGAACTGCTGCAGCAGTCGCTGTTGGCTCAGCCGCAGGTCGAACTGGACGTTTTCGTAGACGGGTGGCGACGCGCGCGCTAGTTCGCTGGTGGGCGTTTTCACACTACGACTGTCCGCTGCCCCGCCGTGTGCAGCTCCATCAACGCGACACTCGTAATTAACTGAGTCGCGCGGCGACTGAGCGCGCTTGAGCGCGAAACGCTCCACGATTCCATGCGCGGCGTTTCGGTTCTGCTGCTGCTGGCTGTTGTTGTTGTATCTGGTTTTCTTATTCATGCCGTCGAAATCTTCTGTGTGCTGTGGTGTCTGTTGAGGCATTTTTGGCGTTCGCTGCTGCGCTGAGTGAGAACGAACGACTGCGAGCGACTCCACTCAAGCTGGAAGAAGTACATACAAACGCGTTCTCGCTGCTGCTCATTTATCGTTCGCTTTGTTTTGTTGCTTTTCTTCGTCATCTGTCGGTATCTGCTTCGCGCTGAAGTATCCAAATGTCTTTCATTTCGTTTCACTGCCCCAGTCACCGCTTTTCCTATTTCACTCAGCCAACTGAGCGACTGATCGATTGAGTGACACAGTGAGTGAGTGAGTGTGTTCGTGTTCATATGTTTTTAATTGATCGTTTTGTTGTTCTTTGTTTTGTTTTTTTGTGTGCTCTGGTCGACAGCACTTGATATCTCATAATTGCTGCTCCCCCCGCGGTAAATAATTTTACACATTTACTCTCATATTCAAAATTGTTTAACTTGGGCGGCGTCCTTCCTGCCTTCTTCACTTTGTTATCCACTGCACATTTTTTACGGCGATTCTTATTCAACGCTCATTTGAATTCCACTTTTTATGGCAACTACAAGTTGTTGTTATTGTTATTGTTGTCGTTGCTTGTTTTGCTTCGACTACATGTTGGCAATCTTGTTCCATGACTCACAACACAACTATAGTTGTTGTTGTGCACAATACACGTTAAGATTGCAAATTCGTTTCATTAGGTTTTCGCTTTGTTTTTGTCTAACCATTTTCAGCCAACAGTTAGCACAACAACAACCATAGGAGAACCACAGGTGGTTTGAGGCAAAAATGCCTCAACGATTTGCGTTCTTCCAGAGCGCAACGCAATCAGCGTAACTCCAGCAATTTCGATAACATTCGAAGAAAGGCGATTGACTTTTCTTATTCGAGTGCCGAGGTGTGTCTTCTACCTGCGCCCCGCACTACGAGCACATAAAAGACACAATGCGCCCTAATCCTGGCGCGTTTACGAGCACACTTCGAAGAAAGACAACCTGTTGACCTTTTAAGCAGCTAAGAGCGACAGTTGCTTTATTTTTGTGCCTGACTGCGCGAGCACTGAACACTTAAGCCGTCACTAAGAATGCGACACAGAGTGACAGCAGTGCGAAGCAGAGGCGCCGTTAAAAGGGGGTGGAGAGGGGTGTTGGCTACTGCCTTTGGAAGGAACGGTTTTCCCAAATATCTCTTTGCATTATTTGACTGTCAATCTTTTTGGATATGATCCTCAAATTTGGTCGGTTTTTGGCAGATTTATATAAATTTGCTTCATGAATATTTCAATTTTTGAAAGATCTGAATGGGTTAGAGTCGGTGATCTCGACTCTCTTTGCCGCAAAATTTCCACAATTTGCTCTTAAAACCAAAACACCTGCATTTAGGGTCACTTTAAATGATCTCAGCCCAATGGTTTTGCTGTCGAAAAAACCACCAGAAACACAGACTTCAAGAAATGAAGACAATGTGTGTGCTTCGGGCCAAATGTTGATGCCACAAATCCACGATTTGGTCGCGGCAATGAATCAGTGATGACGAGCAGATTTCAGAATAACTCTGCTGCTGTCGGCTATTTCAGAAACCTCTATCGTATCCCTTCACGGCCCTTGTTCAGCTAATTCGAATGATGGGCCGCAACAAGCTTTCTCAATAAATTGTTTTAATGTCTTAAAAATAGATCAGATGGGACGAAGCGTGGCCATTTTCGTTCCCATAAATGTTTCTCAAATTTGTTGGGGTTAGCTGCATGTGACATCACAATTTGACTTTCTGGAACTCTGAAGTTTTTCTTCACTTCGTCCCTGTTCGCAGACATGGCCCCAGATTGGCACAAAGCCGCAGCGCTAACCCCTTAACTGCATTAATTGGTAAATCTTGGCTTTATTGTAAAAGTCTCGGATTTATTTGAGTGGAAAATAAATTCTGAAGGCCCATTCGACGCGTTCGTTTTATGCAAATGCCGCCGCGTGTTCTCTCAAATATCTGCTGCGGTAATATTCGAACAACGGCAACAGCGGAACGGCGGCGGATTAGGTGCTGAATGACAAAATCAACACAAGACCAGCGCTCCGCCCCTCCTGCTTGTCCGCGGCCTGTCGCTGCACAAAAATAAACACAACATTGTTCGCGTTGACAGTGGAAATGCACAACAGCAACAGCAACAACAATAACAACAACACTACCACCAACAAACGCCATACATTTTATCAGTCGCCGAAATTAGTGCCGCTGTGTTCGACGGTCTAAATTCGTATCGGGCCTGACCCAGTTCGAAGACCTCGCGCCGGTTTCAAATGCGATAAATTTCAATGGACTCGAAATGTGTTTTTGTTCTTGCTCGGTTCGAAAGAGTTCTTTCTCAATTGTCAAACACTGCGACACCGACGTTGCACTTCTAACACAATACGCGGCTTTGGAACTTTTCCGAATTCGCTTGTTTTCACACTTCACGGCACAAAACGCCCGCCCGACTCTCGGTAATGCAAATCGCACAGTGCCCGGGCAGCAAATGTCGCTTCGTTTTCACATGCAGGGCCGCTGCTACCGATTCACTGATTTGAATGTTTAATTTTTCGCCCGAACGCGACGTATGTGCCCACTTTTCTGCGCCACCCCACCGCGCAGCTGTCACCGGCGACAGCAAGCCCAGCTCAGGCGAACTCAACGCGAACCTCGGCTGATAAGCGTTGCGCGCGCGTTGGGCTTTATGACAAATCGCCAATCGCAATTAGCATCGGCGACATAGCTGCACGTAGCACCAGCGAAAACTTTTCCAAAGTCGATGTCAGTCAGTCGCTGTTATTCCGAATTGCGTTGGCGAATTTGTCGCACCGTTGTCGACCGCCGACTGGCTGTGTGTGCGCGCGCTCGAAACTCACAAGCGGGACTTGAAGACTTGAAGATGCGCAGGCAATTTCCACGCGGCGCTCGCCTCCGACGACAGGCGACCAATGACTGGAGCAAGTGTCGCGCACCGAGCGGCCACCGGCGTGCGCGCTAATCCTACAGCGCCGAGAAAATGTGCTCAAGTGGCGCGCGGCTGGACGCTGCCGGGGCCCAGCGGGCCGCAGCCGACGACACCCAGCCCAGTCCGGCTCAGCCCAGTGCGACCGCAGACGTTCTTGTGATTTCATTTCCATTCATTTCATTTCGTTTTCACTTCGGCTTAATTTTCTACTTCTCCGCTTGCAGTTTTTTCCATAATTTTTATTTTCATTTCAATTTGAATTCCAGCCAGTGGCTGTCCCCCCCACCCCTCGTCGCAGACGCATGTTACGCATGCGGCAAATGCGAAATGCGTGCGCCAGCCTGTGGCGGCAATAACAACACAGCCCAACCAGCAACAACACGATCCCAATCACAATCAGCTACAGTAGCAACAACAACATGTCCACGCTCATCATTTACTTATTAACAGTTAAGCATGTTGCAAGTGGATGGGTGTTGGCTGGCGGTGCGTCGTTAACATGAAACGTTTACTGGGTAACCGCATGCGACAAAACTGATTACTGAAATCAGTGGGCAGTCAGGAAACTCAAAGTTCCAGTATCAGTTCCTTTCTAGAAACCTTTCAAGTCTTTCTGGGAGTAAAATAATTCGAATTCGAGTAAAATTGGTTCAAAATTTTGCTCTTCATTACAGAGTTCGAGCCCAGCGAAAAAACATCTTTAGGCTTATTCCTAGACCAGGATTATTCCTAACCAGAATTTGTTAAACATGGAAGCAGATGTTTGTTCAAGAAAAAAGGTTACAAAAGAATTACAAAGAATCTAATTGCATGAACACTGGATTTATAGTGTTTCTGTCTTTCCTGGGAACTATCTATACTACTACTAACTATAGTATCCAATGAAGGGGAGACAAAAGATGGATGCCGGAACTTAGTTCCACTGCATCTGGCTACTTGTGCTCGGCTAATGGGTTTCAAAATCCATAAACACAACTATCTGACAAGCTTCCGTAGCGTATCCAGCAATTACTCGTTACTTCCTATGGAAATACAAGCAATTTGGCATCAATTGCTCTCCTTTAATAAACCCTTCTCTCTGATCTTTCTGTAGAAAAACGTCGTGTGTCATCCTCAGCGTTCGCATTAAAAACGAGATACCATTCATGACCAACACATTTATCAGTTCAGACAATACATAATAGGGGTGTTCACCCCACTGTGGAAACTTTCAGTTCTCTATGAAAACAGCAACCGAAAGAAATACTGGATTTTCGAGAATATTGAAACTTTTTTTGAAAAGCAAAAAACCTTCAAGATTTGGATCCAGCATCCCAATAAATCCGTTCTTTGATGCAATTTTCCGCATTGGTACAGAAGAGTGAACACCCTTAACGCATCAACTTGAGTTATTCGTGCATAATTTGAGTTTTATGAGGCAACAAATGATGTTAACCTTAGCTAGTTGCTGCATTAATCTACACAAACAATTCAGACACATGCGAAATGAGTGCAGAAAAATGTGTCTTGATAAAAACATGAAATTTGACAGCATTCACGAGTATTTGTGTGTGTGGATGTGCGTAAGAATTTGTGGACAAGTGTGTAGCCGCGTCGACAATTGAGGCGGAGACTGACGCTGACAATTGATTTTAACTCGTTGCGCACACACACACACACACAGACTGGCGTCACATCTGGCACACCCAGACATGTCATACATATTGTTGCATTTCGCTTTTGTCGCGGGGTGAAGGGCCACCATGTCTTTCAGCTGTTTACTTATTTATTTATTTATTTTACATATGTGAAATGCAAAGTGAATGAGCGGCAACATAATCGCTTCTACGTACATATGTACAGATGTGTGTGTGTGTGTGGCCACCAGCGACCCCACAACAACAGTTACTCGTACGTACGAATATTCCGTGACTCGCTGTTTGCGGCTGCTCCTCTTTCTTCATTTCGTCAATTTGTTTATTTTTTGTTTGCTGCCATTGTGCGCATTGGTTGTAGTTGGCTGTGGTTGTATTCAACAATTGCGCTCATTGTGCTTAATTAATTTAGTTCAAAGATCAGATGTGGAGCGACTGTGCGCTGTTTGGGGGGCGCGAGCGGGTGGCTGGCTTTGCTGCCACATTCTGGGGTGGATTCGAAATTGTTTCATGTTGCCTCCTCTAATTCAATGTGCACAAAATCTTTATGCATCTTTAGATGCGTCTTTCAGCTATTACTACAACAATATTTCCTTACAATTCAAAACTAAATTAATATCGATTCGACACGTGAACGAATACTTCGACTCTCTTGCAGACCGCACCGGCTCCGCGAAGGCAGCCTTTCGCTGTCGTCGTTGCAACCCGCATATCACCGACCCATGTGACGCCAATTAGTTCTGCCCCCCCCCCCCCCCCCACTCGTTCCTTCTCCAATCGCTGAGTGCTCGAGCAAACAAACAAATACTTTGCATTATTCCAACAACCCGACACGACACGATCCCACCGAAGCGCATTCAGCTGTGCAGCTAATTGGGAGGCCTGCAGCTAATAATCGCCAGCTCCCATAAATGATTCAATGAATGAATTGTTGACACACGAACCGCCGATCAGCCTCTGCGCCGCATAATACAAATAACCGCACACAGCTGTGCGCGCACTGCAAGTAGGAATTTGGTCATTGAATCAGCTTCAATTACGCCACTCCGCGTCCACCGTCGACAGTTGAATTGAAGCTGAAAAGCTGCGCGCCAATTAGACAAACGCGATGCGGAAGCAATTTGTCGAGCTTTGACGACGAGCTATCGCCGGAGTGGCGAGGTGGGCACTGCAACCATGTACGTGATGCCAGCAATTATTTCAAGACCACCGATACCGACGCTGCGTGCCCACACAACTTTTGCGATAAGTTTCGAACGAGAAGTGATTCGCTCGAAGCTTTAAAAAATTCAATTTATGCAGAAAAGTAGACAATTTTAGTGGTGCAAATTGAGTATTCTACTCAAGTAATTTTAACATTTTAAATTTTCAAACAATAAAATTATCAACTTTTTAAGTGTCTGACAATTGGAAGTAAATTCGTAAGAGAACAACAAGAAATAAAGAACAAGGAGTAACTGACATAAAATCAATTAAATCGGAATTCAACTTGTTGGGTGCATACTTTCGGAAAGACCGTTTTGAAGGGTCCATCATTTTACAGTTTGAACTAGAAAGCACTCTCGATAAAGTCAAAGAGATTAAAATCTAAGTTTTAGAATAAAAAAACGGCGACTCGATTTCGAAAGTGCATCTCGTTACCTTTTCTGTATGTACGACAAACTATCTGGAAGTCTGCCCACTTCTTCCCCAAAATAAAACTCAAGTGTTATGTTGTGTCGGATCATCCAGTAGTAAACAAAGTGCCTGCAAAGTTCTGTTCTGTTATCGTCTGCAATCAACAGGAAATTTACAGAAAAATTAAGACAGCAAACAATCCCTGACCAGACCACATCTTTGACCCCGTTAGAGGTTAACAAGGCGTGTTTCTTTGGTGTAGACTTATCAATGAGACGAGCAAAGTTGAGTCGGAAAAAGGCAGCTCAGGTTACAGATGAAATATTGAAATACAATTTCTTTTCTTTCAAGAATCTCAGCGCTGTCACCACACAAATGCCAAATGTGACACCAAAGCGACGTACAACTCATCCATGTGCCAAACAAGTCCCGAAACGAAGTCAGCACCGTCTGACGTGTCTGCGTATTTTTGATTTCATCATGCGACCACAAACGCCCGACTCAATTCGGATTTTTACGAGTCTCTGCCCGCTCCCAATTAAGTCGAAGTAATGACTCAAATCTCGCAAATTGACACAGCCACAGCAACAACTCCAGAGACCAGCCGCTCTGCGCAAATATGGGTTACAGCCGCAGACCCGCAGCCAATGCTGGTACGTTTTCGTTTCGGCGCACTGAAGTCAGGCAGACGATTTGAGAAATGATCGGCAGCGAAATTGTGTTGACTGGGCGCTCAATCAGCAACAACAAAAACAACACATGCAACAATCTTCTAATTGCAGAGCGAAATTCGAATGGTGCGTGGGCGCGATCGAGTGGCAGCGAACAGGCAGAAGTTCTGCAATAATTGCAGCCAAGCGGACAGACCCAGTCAGCCGACGGCTCAGAGCTGCGCTGTGTCAACAAATGTCGCTCATACGCGCTCGCAGCTGCTGTTTGCCGGCAAATGGCAATTTTGTTGTATTTTTAAATTGTGGATTGCGCAAGCGAACAACAACAAAACAGTGCCAAACAGCCGCAGCAAGCCACACGTGCATTGCGCCGAACTTGGCAAATTTGCGCTGCTCGCAGCAAAGTTCAAGCGAAAAGGTCTTCCAGTCGACGCACACGCGATCCACGCGAAATGAGGACAAAGCAGCAGCAGCGCAATTATAATAACAACAATAACAATCAAGCGTACAACAATTGGGTAAAAACATAACTTTAAATGTATAAACATCCGTTCTGAAATGCATTTACACATTTTATGTACATACATACATATGTACAAAGCATAAAATGTGCAAATTCGTTGAAGCAATCGCCGTCATCAGCCGCCCCCAATAGGCGCCGAGAGCAGCGGAGCGCGCCCAATTATGCTGTTTCTGCTGCGGTCGGCGCAATCGTCGACGCTGTCGCTGACGTCGCACAGTGCTTCCTTTGGGGTTGTGAGTGGTGAAAATTATATCTGGCCCCTGAAGTCTACATACAAACATACATACACACGAACACTTTCGAGCAAGTTAGGTTAGGTTAGCTCAAGCCAAATCAACCACAGGTAGATCCCGTCCGGTAGAGCTGTTTAACTATCGATAGGAACTACTATCGATAAATATGGTTTTATTTGACGTCACAATCAAAGTTTTCATGCACAATAGATACTCGACGGTTTCGGACACCGCCTATTCGAATCAAATCTATAATATTAAATAAGTTCGGATTTATAGTCGGACAGCATTGAAATTTAGTACAACGTCACCTCATCGATCTGTTGTTCCGCTGGTGAAATCTCATGACAAGAGCACTGTGTGGCACTGCTTTTGTTACAAAAATTTGCTGATAACGTTGGAAGTAAAAGTTGAACTACCTTGCTTAGACGCACCGTTCGACTGAAAACATGAGTTAGGCATTGAACAAAGGGGCATGGCATTGCCCATATAACTACAATTTTTATTATGAAATACTTTCGAAACTTCAAGTTTCCTTGCATTGAAACAGATAAATTGTAGAGGCACTGGAAAAGCAACAACCGGCATACGAATCAAAATAGGGTCTTGGTAAAAGCTTCCAATGTAAGTGAGTATTAATATATGAAACAATGTTAATTTATTCTATATTTTTCACTCAAACTATCGAAAATATCAAATATGTGAACTATCGATAGTTTTCTACCGTCCGGTCTAATGGTAACAGATAGAGTTCTGTAAGATTTCGAGAATCGAGTAATGTTAAATTAGGGTTAGAATGAGATGGCCGCTTATGGATGACCTGATTAAATTCAACTTGATTTTCCCAATTAATTTTTTGAAGCAGAATCGGTGATTTCTTATGAGCTCTCTCGCTTAAAATGTCAGTGTTTTTTTTCATAATTGGTTTAAATTTTGAAAATATGTGTTGTACCATAGGAAAGGTGGGCGTGGCGCATCAATTTTCATAATTCGAAACAGCTGTAACCTGTTTGTTTGCATCAAAAGTTGTGGTCACAGCTTTCACCGAAATTGTACACTGTGCAACGCAGCTGCATTCGCTGCCTCAATAGTGGGATCCATTTGGCAGTGTGTGAGTGTGCTGCGTGTGTGTGTATGTGCACCCCATACTGTATTTCTTAATTACTGATAACACCAGCTAAAGTGAAGGATTTTTTTCAATTATTTTAAAAAACATTGTGTTTTCCCTACACTGAGAGCTGCGCCGATGACTCATCACCGCCGCTCGAGCGCGCTCAGCTGCTCGCCGGTTGTGTTGTAATTGACGGAATGCAGTGCTTGCGTAAAGTGCGCCAACGGACTGGGGAGCGCGCGCAGCCAGCGGAGATAACTATTTATTGGCAGCTGTGTATGCGATGGGTGTGTTTGTCGTGTTGGTTGAACGACAGTGGTAACAATGAATGCATTGTTGCAGCAGGTAGGGTTGCAACCGCCGATTTCACAAATGCCCGCAAAGCAGACTTCAAATTCAAATATATAATCTTTGGTTCTATACAATTTGGCTTTAATTCGATAGAATCAGTTATCGAAAAGTTTAAATAAGGGAAACTCCCTAAGAATGCTGACTGACGGCTATACATCAAATTTCGGTTTCACAATCATAATAACTTTTATATTTTGCGATAACGAGTATACAGGTACATATATACATACATGGTATACATATATATGTGTAGTCTTTTTTGAATGAGGATTACTTAACTAAATTATACCTTAATGTGAGAGTGCGGCGGGTTGAACGATTTTTCAGCTTTGCATGCTGAGAGAGCAGTTGCAAAGGAAAGTTGCGCTCACACGCTCCGAACACAACCACCAGCTCATCGTTAAACAAACCAAAACAATGCAAGCAGACACATAACCTTAAAGCACAAGTAAACTCAACGCGAGTTCTAAGTAACCAGAATTGACAACCCGATGAAATCAAAGAAAAGCGATTACTTTGAAAAAGTCTACTTTTTGAAAATCATTCAACTGCTGTCACCAGTAGCTGGCAACGCAAGTCACTCACCATAATCGGCAGCTCCTTGAGCGGCGGCAGACGTTCCTCCTTCGTGTAGAAAACCTGCGAAATGCTACGCATAATCGTCCGATAGCCGGTTTCGTAATCCGTTCCGTCACTCATTTTCAGTTTTTGGCCAATAACAAAACTAAACTTCGGCTAAAGCCGAATTTCAGGGACTTGCCCTCTTGGCCGACTGGCGCGACTCTTCATTCGTCCTTCTACGGGCTGAGCCCGCGAGACGCGGCGAACACAACTCTGTGAAAACACCCGCAAACCGTCGCTCATAAATTACACTGTACAACTCGATTTGGCCGCTTTCCTGTCACACTCGCACAAACACACACGGACGCTATATCTTTGTTGTTTAAGTATTCGGCTCGAAGCGTTGGGCTGCTCTACGAACAGGCCGCGCTTTGCTGCTATTTCACGCGAATTGATTTACTGCCACTTGCGGCTTGCACTGCCAACTTTCCGATTCGCCAAATCGCCGACTGGCCCACTTGCGTGACACTCGACACCCAACACTTGTCGGCAGCTATTGTGTTACTGTTGTTGTTATTGTTATTGTTGTTGCTGTTATTGGCGTTGCCATTGCCGACGGCCCGTGCGGTATCAGCCACAACCAATTCAACTGGAGTCTCCAGTGTGCGCACTCCCACTGTCGCTATCCGTCACCACTTCTGCGCCCATTCGCGCCGACAGACGGCGCATTCGCATTCCGACGTGCGTGGCTTTCGTTATCAAACAAGCGATTGTTGTTGCTGGCGTTATTGATGGTTTCGATAGTTTCGATTCGCGCTACGCTGCGGTTTGCTGCACTGCGTATGAGCGATGCCGGAGTAGGACTTGGCGCGCGCCGATCTGCTTCGCTCGAGCGCCGCAATGTTGCTGCAAAGTTGGCAAAAGCAGCAGCGCTTGCATCCGATTGTTAGCGCATCCGGCGAGCCAGCTGCCAAGTGTTACAGCCACACGTGATAAATGTCTGCGTCGGCGGCGTCCGAGCAACACAGTCTGCGGGACGTGGTGCGCGGGAAAACGGGCGCTCAGTGCACCCAAACCGAAGCGTTGCTTGGGGGCAAAGTTCGCAGCAGCATCTCGAAGAACACTGAAGCACACCTCTTCACTCGCTCACAGCGAGATGAGCAGGGCGCACGGGACGGAAACCAAAACAGCTGAGCAATCGCGGTTCTGAAACATATTTGACGCACCAAATGCAGCAACTGCGAAGAAGACGCCTCGATTTCTTGATTTTCTCATTGCCAGCAGTTTTGAATGTCACCGCGGCAATTATAGGCTGTGAACACTACCAACATTGGGCCGTCAGCTCGATGATTAGAACTGAGGGCGTCCGTCTGCGCGTGAATTTTCATGCCGACCGACTGTAAAGTTTCACAAAGTTACACAACTTGAGTTGCCATTCAAGCTTAAATGAGTCAATAAAGAAGCGTGAACACAGAGGCGGAGGGTCGAAGCAGTCGAACAACAGCACAAAGAAAACCTTCGGTGCGGCCAATTAAATTGAGGCCAAAACAAGGAGACCGACCGTGCGCGACAAGAAACGACAACCAAAGTCGAATCAAACAAACAGCAATGCGAAGAGCGATATGCAAAAACAAAAACAACACAACAACACAACAACACAAACACTGATAGGCCGAATGTGATGGGGAACGGTGCGCGGGTGGCGGGGAACGAGCGGCGCAAATAAACGCCATAAACGTGTAGATGTGCAAATTGCGATTGTCACACTTTAACTACTACACGATTGAGGCAACAACAAGCCAACAGCGCCATTGGCCAATGACGTCACAGCGAACAACAACAACAGCCACAAGTGCCGATATGACAAGCGCGCTGCCCGATAACGACCAACCATAAAGTGGCAAATTAAATGAGCGCACAACACAACAACACCACAGGTACATCACAGCAACAAAAAACACAGCAACACAGCGCCAAAATAAAAAAGCAGCAACAACACTTCGAGGACCGAAAACATTGCACTTTGTGCCGCATCGATGACAAGTCGCACTCTTTTGGCCGCTTGGCCATCACCGTCGCCGCTGCCCGCATTTACCCTATGCCGCAGTCGCTCGGCGACGCAGCGGTCGCTATGTAAATTGTGTGTCGAAAGTGGTCAATTAGTTGCGCCAACAACAATGCATACGCCGCACCGAAACATAGCAACCGACCGCTTCTGCTTCTTTCACTGTCGTTCTTTGTCTCGTTGATGTTTACTCCGCGCGCCGCGACACTTCGTCTACTCGCTAGCGGACGACTATTCTAACTGGCTCGCAACGCACGCTCGATCTTGGCGGCTTCCCGGCCACAGCACGACTAAAAAAACCATAAACCAAATCTGCACGCGGTGGCTCACGCAGCCAGTCAGCCAATCCAAGCTGCCAACCAGCCATCGAGGCAGCCAGCAAAAGCAGCAACGGACAAGCCAGCGAAAAGCACAAAAACCGAAAACAGAGGCAAAAACGTTGCGCCAATGTGAAAACGTTATAAATGAAACATTAAAATACGGTATTAATACAATAAAAACAACAACAACCGTAACAGCAACAGCAGCGGCAGCTACAAGAACACCAACGCAAACAGGATGACACCAACTCACGGCGCGGATAGAGAGGCAGCAACACGAATGCGCCAAGCTTTCAATATTTCATTGTGGAACAGCTGCAAAAGCAGCTGCAACAACAACCAAAAACACAACAATAACAATAACAGCGGCAATCAGAAATGCTTTCATTCATGCGGCAGTCCTGCGCCGCGTTCATTCATTTTGGCCCGAACACACGAGCGCAACAACAACAACAACAATAGTATGCAATAAACTGCAACCGCACGAAACACGACGGCAATAACAACAATGCGTCGTCATGCGCCACAGACACGACCGTCACAGGCGCGGCGCGACGCGGTGCGACGCCAAAAATGGTAACGATTCCATCGAAGCAATTACCGCACACTCTGCAATCATGCCGTCACTGCTGCCGCTGCCGCCGCCGTTGCCAACACCCCCACCTGCACGCGAAGCACCAACAATAGCAACAACAGTGCGAGCAGCATTGCCTCACAGTGGCGTATGTGTGGCCCAAATTCAAATCCATCACACGCCAGCGGCCGCCGCACCACCATAGCGTCGTCTGCACGCCGACCGACATCGCCGTGTCTTCACATTTGGCCAATTCACTTAATGATGTTTAGCAATGTTTGAAAAATCATTGTTTCACACACACACATACACACTTATTTGTAGGTATGCTTTCATGCTTATGGAGGTCTAGTTGTTGTTGTTGTGGCAATGTTGTACTGTTGTGCCGGCAACAACAGTTGCGACGCGTTAAATCTACACACGAAAAACTGCGCTTAATTGGCTTTGAAATTGACACAATGAAAGCGTGTAGTTGTTATTTTTAAACATGTTGTTGTTGTAGTTATTGTTGGTGCTTCCATTTGACTTTTTTCTGCTTTTTCATTGCCTTCGCATTAAGTCGGGTTCGAGCCGTGTCGTGCCTCAGCTTACTTACTTACTTACTTAACTGGCCATAACAACCCGTTATCGGGTTACGGCCTGCCGCAAAACTTCTCTCCAGGCGCCTCTGCTTTGCGCGCGCCTTCTCCAGTTGGTCACACCAAGAGATACCAGGGCCTCTTCCACTTGGTCCTTCCACCGGAGACACGGCCTCCCTCTTCGCCGTCGACCTCCAACCATCGCATCGAATACCTTTTTCGCCGGAGCTTCGTCGTCCATGCGGCAGACATGACCGAGCCAGCGTAGCCGCTGGATGTTAATTCGCTGCGCTACGTCCATGTCCTTATACAGCTCATACAGCTCGTTATTGGTTCGTATGCGATAGTCGTCACCAACCCGAACAGGGCCGAAGATTTTGCGAAGCACCTTCCTCTCGAACACTCCAAGGGCTGCAAGTGCCTCAGCTTGGTTTGCTTTAATTTTCTGCTTAACGCGTTCGCGTTCGATGGCGGAGGCGTTAGTGCTGACCGGTTCGGTTGTCAGTCGCAGGTAGTTGCCTTGGCGACTGATTGCAGATATCGATGGAAATTATATGGAACAATATTTTATGGAGTTTTTAAATTACAAACAAAAAATGGTCGCCAATTTATTCAAATTTTATAATAACTGCAACAGAAAAATGTATGAGAAATCAAACTAATTTTACTGAATTTTTCAATTACATTTCATATTTCAAACCATTTTCTAAAGAGTTGTTTAACCCTTAAATGACAAATGCTACAATATTTCCTGATATTGTCACTTCACTTCAAGTGATTCGGAAAATCATTTAAGTCGCCAAATGATCTTCTAAACTCCCGGCTGGTTCTCCTAGGGACAGCAAACGACTGGCTCTTCCGCCCAAAATTCATTATAACAAAACTAGGCAGTCTTTGTGTCTCTCGATCGATCTGACGACGCAGAACTCCGCTCCAACAACAGCACTGAACAGCTCGAAGACTAACGTCAAGTCCTGCGTACATCACGTCGCAGCAATCGACTACTCAATTGCTCGGCTTTCTGCATTCATCGCTGGCACTCACCGAATACGGCCAAATGGTTACTCATGGCTGCAACTGGTAACCGCTTTGGCCACAACACAACCTGCGCAGCGTCGCTTCACCGGCGTCTGTTGTTGCGGCTCAGCTGTTTGGCTCATTGCTAGCCGCATTGCTTATAACTGCTTATAATGAGGCAGTAATAACAACAACATTGCCAACAATTTGTTTTCATTGTTGGCATTGTTGTGTTCTTGGCTGCTTCTGCGAGTATTCGATTTTCGTTTTCCACTGTTGTTGCTACAGTTTCGTGTCGGCTGTTGCGGCCAGTGCGCTTCCTTTATGCTCTTTTAATGGCAAGTTTATTGTTTATTTCTTTATTTATTTATTTTGTTTGTTGTCGTTGTTGTTGTTATTGTTGTAAGACTATTGTAGTTCGTGTTACCTGCGAGGCGTCAGCACCTCCGCCTTCCAGTTGTCTTGAAAATCGAAAGCCCGCCAGCAATTATGCAATTTTGCCTTTTGCAATTACGAGTATTTGCAATTGTTGTTGTTGTAACAGTGGCTGGCTGCCTGACTGCCTGCACACGCTCGCAGCAACAACGAATCAGTGCACGCGTGCGGCAACTTGACGCCGAGAAGATTTATGACTCTGGCCATGCTTGCAGAATTATTGCATTTACTATACTTTTCTATGTACGTACGTATGTGTGTATGAGTTTGCACATGCTGAGTGTGTGTGGGTGTGTGTCTTCATTGCGCACTGGAACGAGTGCATTCGGCATTCATTCGAGGCAGCGAAACATTACAACCTTCCAAACCTACAAACACGTCAAAATTCATTTCGGTTGAATGCCTTTCGGTAACGCGTTCAAATCATCCCTACTTACCCTATGCACCAAAAACGCCAACAATTTTGTGAATTTCTCCTAATTTGCATAACTAAAGAATAGTCAACATTTGCGTTTGTTGTGCTGAGTGATTCGCTTGAAATACCCACTTTGCTTTGGCACTTAATGGCCCAACATTTTTGTAAAGCCAGATTTTTTTTATTTCAAGATTCAATGAGATTAAATTCGCATTAAAATCGAAACTCTTTAAAAAAAAACTAAATAATAAGAAGATTCTCAACGGGTTTCATATCACTGCACTTTTTACTGCCTCAGCCACGAACCCACATTGCTGAGTGTTGTTGTTTCTTTCGTTCTGTTTTGTTTTATGATTTTGCCTTTCAAAAATTATAAAATATTTGCTAGAGATTCTCTACACTAAAACGTTGATATTCTTTTCTTCTGTCTTTTGCTGCTTTCGAATTCTTTTATTCGATTTTTTAAATTCTCATATCCCCGGATTAGATTCCTTTGAAGCGATCACAAATTAGTGGCTTATTAAAACGAAAAATATTTGCTTGTTCTATGTGATTCATTCGGTAAAATTAAGTCAGAGCTACAAACTATTCTGAATCTAATAGTTACAGCGCTTATGAGATGTCTGCTTATTCTTCGACACCTCGCAAAAACGCAAAAACAAGTGTTGTCCACGTTCTACATATATCAAATAAACATCTTTCGTTAGTGTTTAAATTGTAGCTTTTCTTCTGCCAACTTTTTGTCAATGAATAAATGATGTGGTCTCTTAGTACCGAGCGCAGCATTGTGCTTGTTCTGGAAGAATGTAAACGTGAGGATTAGCATTTCCGAATATGTATATATTTCTGCCGAGTTTTGAAAAAATGTCTCTGCAATTGTAATTGATAAGTTTGAAAGGTTCCATTTGGGCCATGCCCCGCAACTTCGTTGACTCGACAGCATCGAATTAGTGCAAAATCAAAAAAAAACTGCCTTTCCTCCAGTCATTTACAGTGCCTTTCAACTATGACCATTTAGGAGTCACTGGAACTTGCAGCACTCGAATTTGTTCCATTTGCGCACCAAATAGTTGACGCAACTCAACTATCTGTGAGCTTCTAACTTAATTTTTTCGTTTCATTGTAGCTCGAATTTTGTAAAACTTTTATTTTGTAAATGTTTTAAGCAATTATAACAAAATAAAATGTTGCATATCTCATCAATGCTTGTCGATATTTTGAGAAGCATTGAAGCGCATTGTGTAGCGCCGATCTTTCGCTCTTCAGAGTGTTTCTTGCTTACACGTTTTTTTGTGCTTTGGAAGTTGCATCGAGGTTCACATTGCTTCGATGCTGTCACACTCAAAGCACAAACCGTTTTACAGTTTTGGAAGCGCTGCCGAGTCGAACACCGGCTGACAGTTGCAGACACACTGAACCTAGTGCGGTTTGCAACGAATGGTCTTCTCTGACAGATCGCAAGCTTTTTCTTTCTGTGGAAGACAGCTCTTTGCAGCACGTAGGAAGGCAAACTGCAAGTACGCGCCTTGCAAGAAAGAAGAAGAGCCGACTGAACGGACTCCTTAAGAATAATAGAAATTCTTGCAGAAAATTTAACACATTCAGAACCGATCTTCTAAAGAACCAACGATTTCGCTCGCTGACATTGGTAGATCTACTCAGGGACACTGGCAAATCAGGCAGCTTTTGATTGCCATAGACCCGGTTTGACAGGGTGCAGGTATATATAAAATCGTTGTGCTTTTATTAATTTAATTTTTTCGACATTATACAATTACAAAAGTCAACCGCATGTAACATAAACTTAAATAGTTTAGCTTAAAATTAAGTTTTAATTTTCACATTCTAATTTTTGCTTTTCCAATAACATTTTTTGTTTTTGTCATTTCAGCCTTTTTGTTTAGCATGCGATGTTCTGCACTGGACGCTGAGTGTGGCCTTTTAGTCCAGATTCAAGAAGCCAATAATGCAGGGAATCTGTAATCAACAAATGCGAAATTATATTATTGTGAAAGTGATGTGTAATAAAAAATATCTGGCAAATTTTAAAAAATCGCGTCCTTCGATCGAATCGTTGCACAGAATTTCGAATAAGAAACGCAAATCGAAAGGTCACAAGCCGAACCCCTGAAAAAGTAATGAAAGGTAAACATTGGGCACAGCACAACCAGACAGTGCGACGCCAATATGTCCCCCACCCAAACAAAACAAAAAGTTTGCAAAAGCGTCAAAGGTAGCCAAACAAATTGAATGCACACTGGCGCAGGTAAAGCGGCCACATGCGCCCTGAACTTGACCTCCGGTCAATACAAACCGAAAACCGAAAACGAAACTCGAAAGAGGCAGCGACATTGCACACGCAATGTGGCTGAGTGGCTGCGCGCTGCACCGGTCGGCATCGTGACTGGGCAGCTTGGCGCTCAGCTGTAATTGAAATCTCCGATTGTTTTGCCGCTCCACGTGTGAAGCAACAGTCAACAACAGCGCCACGAGAGTTGCGACAAGTTCATGCAATCGCAACGAGACAATCGGACAACCTTTACTCGAAATTTGTATAATTCGTGTTAATTGAACAATTTGGCTCATCCGCAGGTACGTTCACGTAAGTTCGCGTGAGCTTCGAAATTTCGCATTGAGGGCGCTTGTTCGTGCAGAGGATTTTGATTCGATCCCAGCCCAGCGATCCAATGCAAGGAACAGATACATGTTTATTTGATAGGCTCAAAAATAATCTTCTAGTTTGAAGCTTAAAACGTTTTAATGCATAAAAAAAAATTAGTCAATGTATTTGCTGGCAATCGGCTGCTAGTCTATTAAATGGAAATGGGGTGTGGTTCTCACGCAACCAAACCACTTCCTGAACAATCAAATCCGACTATTGTTGTACAAACACAAAGCGCAGCAGCACAAAAGCAGCTCCAGCCACCCAAACTGTCTCACAGCATAATCGATTTGTGGTTCGAGTTGAGGAAACAGAACAACTGAAACCAGTTATTGGCATCATTTCGTTTAATTGACCACAGCTGATCTTGGCTGCTGATTTAAAAGTGGACCCGAATAAGACTTCGCGGCGTCATGCTGCCAAATTCTTTATTCGACACACAGTAAGTCATCGTTGGAATCAGGAAATCGACAAAAGTAAACAAACCTTTGCACATTCGATTACGTCAACGTATGCTTTGTTCGGAAATCATGCGCGCATAAATAATAGAAGACAACTGAAATCGTTGAGCTACGAAAATGATTAGCCAAAACCAAACAAATGCAAACAAATATTGGGTATCAAGAAATTTCATGATATCGAAGCAATGCGTGTTTTGAAAAGCAAAGCTACAAAAACGCAGAAACGCCGCTTAAACTTTGCCGCTGACGGTTTATTGAGAGCAGCGCGACCTTAGCGGCGGTCAAGGTGTCCCAACAGCGACTTCAGGTGAATACCAAACGCAACCGAGATTTGGGTTCTTCAACGCCACTCACGATTGGAGTGTGGCTGCTGCGAACTTAAGTGAATGCGGAACGTTCGCTCTCATTTAAATTAAGATTAAAATTTTAATAAACTAAACAATTGAGGGAAAAACTTCTAAATAAAAATTATGAAAACATTAAGTGAGGCACAGAAACAGCTGAAACCATAGCAAATCGAATCTTTGCATAAATTCTACAGAAGAAAAACTTGCTTCCCCGTCTGCGTAATTGGATTTCAATGGAAATTCAACTGTCGGTCAATCCAAGCACTCATCTAAATTTTCGGTCGCTGATTAACGAACATATTTAGCGAGTTATTGTGTGGCATTATTATTGTTGATCCGTTCATGTTTGCGCATATTTATTTGATGACCCAAGCTGGGGCGTAGCCAGAACTTGGTCATTGGTCAACAAATTTTTTTTTTTACAAAAATGAGCACCGAACAAAGATCAAATATTAACTTTTGTTTTAAAAATGTTTAAACTTTAACCGAAGCATTTAAATTAATAAACCAAGTTTATAACGATGATTGTTTATACCGTGCTGGAGTTCATAAGTGATAAACGCGTTTTAAAAACGATTGTCTGGTCATAAATGATGACTAACGTGTTAGCCAACTGAATTCCGCGATCACCGCAGATTCCATCAAAACTTGTCGGTAATTCATACAATATTAGCCAACATCTTCATTGAAATTCATTCATTGAAAAAAAAATTCGATCAAATCCTAAAATTAACCACAAATTTGATAATTTTCAATTACATGAAAACATATTTTGTTTAGAAATTTGTTTCATGTTTAAAATTGAATTATGTCATTTTGTATACAAAATACCTACCTGGCTGATCCCAGGCGCTTTTGCTGCCATTTTGAATAAAACTCACAATAAATTATTTGTACGTACCTAATTATGTGTTCAATAAACCCTCTGGAAAAAAATCTTCTAATACTTTTCATAGTCGCAAAATAAATCATTAATCGTTAGGCCTTTTTTTGAAAAACGAACTATCACCAGAGGAAGATCCTAAATATTAAAGTATGAAAAAAAATTTATATATCACTGTATATTTATTGTGAGTTTTCAGGGGCGGATTTAGAAAAATATTTCGGGGGGGGGTTTCAAAAAGTAATCCTTTGATATTCATAAATTGTCTTTTAATTTGTATGTAGTTTTAATGTCGATCCTAATATTTCGGGGGGAGGTTTCAACCCCCAAAACACCGCCACTGTGAGTTTTACTCAAAATAGCGGCGGAAGTGCCTGGGGTCATTTGAGTGAACGACATTGGTAAACGACGTATACAAAATTCTTTGGTAAGGCGAAGGTTAAGCATCTCAGTAGCATAAATTTATCAAATTTTAACTGAACATTCGACTATGGAAGGATGCCATGTCATCTATCGACACTTGTTTTGACTGTTTTTTTTCTGACACCCAACCCATCCCCCCGCTTGGCTACGCCCCTGGACCCAAGTATGCATTTTACGGCGTCGCGTCACAGTCGTCTCTTTTCGGTCACTTTTCGCTGGCCGAACTTTGCCGTCATTAGCTGATCTCTACGCTTCTGTCGCTCATTGATTGTCGCTTAGAATAGCGAGCTTCCAGCGCCGCTTGGCCGACACGTTTAGCGGCCGCAATTAGGGAACTCAGCGAAGCAAAACGCGGCACTGGGCGAATTACACCACAAACTGCGCCGCGCTATTTCCACACTCAGATCCTCCGCCTTGTGATACACATTTTCCGCTGCTGTTGCTGGCCAGTTACCATTGATTGGTTTAGTTGACGGCGCGCGGCCATCAGCAACTCGTAAGTTCATCGTTATTGGAATCGTTTGAATCTTAACTAGATTTAGGCGGCATTTTGCAACTGAGAGCACAGGTCAGACTGAGAGAAACTTTTTCCAATTGCTGTGCTATTCAATTCGTTTGTATGTGAAACGTTTTAGTGCTGGTCAGGATAGCTTCGTTTAGATACCCACATGGAATGGGACCTATTATTGGCATTCTACAGACAGACATTTGATTTTGCATTTTGTGCCACGAATTCGGTAATTTCAATTTGGCTGTCCGCTAGCCAGAATGATGAGTTGAAATTTTAAACCGTTCAGGAGAAGAGGATTTATGCATTAGACATCCAATTAATGTCAATTTTTTTTAGCGTATCCCATTGTGACACGATGTCACATTATTTTTACTAGTTAATATGATGTTAGAAATGGTAATAAATAAATAAATACAAGTTTTAAGAGTAGTAGGGCAATAAATTTGCTATTGTGACATTTTGTCACAAAGACGGTTGCAGCTAATTCTTGAATTATGTTAGGAAAAGAAGATTTACGCATTAAACATGAAATGAATAACGAATTTTTACGCGTTTGACATTGTGACACGTGTCACACTTTTATTAACTAACAATAATTATATCTAAAAAGATTTAAAAATTGTAAATACAAAAATTTGATGCAGTAATGTAATCAATTTCGCTGTTGTGACAAATTGTCACAAAGAAGGGTGCATTTAATTCTTGAATTATGTTAGGGTAGTTAGGTAGTTAATCGCATGATTCATGAGGCAAATTTACAGAAAAAATCTTCTTAGAATGCTCTTACAACTCCTGAGAGAAATGCGAATCTTTTCCATCACACGACGAGATTTAAATCTGTTTTATTTATCGTTGTTAGGCTTTCACTGAACCTCTGCCATTTTATTAAAGATCCCGGTTTTATGCCCTTACCCCACCCCACGCCCCTTAACCAAAGTTCTTGTGTATTTCGAATCTTTTGTCTGGAATCACTATATGCGAGAAACAAATTAAACAATCCAGCATTACAAAATTGTACAAAGTTCTCAAAGATTTTGCGTTTCAAACTTCCAATTAAATTTTATATTTAATACAAATACGACTGACGTCGTGACGGTTCTAGTTTATTACACACAATGCTGAACTAGTTTGTAGAAACAAAAATGCTCTCAATATATTTCAAGTGTACACTTGTCTGCCAAGAATTAACGCCAGAGTGATAAAATAATTTGAACTTGAATTTGAGTTTTCCGAATCAGCAAACACACAAAAGTTGCTGCCGCCGACCCCCTTTTCCAACTCACCTTCCCGATCAGATCGTCGTCGGGCTCCTCACATTCGCTGTGCGACAGGACCGGCAGCTGCAACGCTGATAGCAAAAATCCCGCCATTTCAGTTGTTTTGCGCTATTAAACAAGGTGCAAGGAGTGCACAGACGAGACTCGAACAACTTTAAAGCGACACTCAATAGCAAATAATTATAATCTGCACAATTATGCCGTAGATGGTCATGGTGGCTGCGCGGATCGGAACAGAAAACCGTCAACAAATTCACTTTCAAGATACAACAAAGCGATTTCGAAGCGTCGACTTGAAAAATTTACTCGATTTTATGGCGAATCCGTTTCCGTTGGCGTTTCAATCGCAACTGAGTTTTCAAGTTAGCAAGTTCAATGCGGCAATCACGACTCGCTACACACACACACACACACTCAGACAGACCGCAAATTGAGATCGCGTCGCTGAAGCGTCGGCAAACAAGTCAGAACAATGACTAAGCCGGCTCGTCAACCGCTGAAAGCAAACGCGAAGCAGCAGCACCTCAACCTAACCCAACTGAACCGAGCCGCACTGAACTGCGACGCGCGTCGCTGCTAACTGCTCACCGCATTGCTTAAGCCGCGCGCTCACGTGAACGCGTAAACGTTGACGCTAATTAGCCGCAGCGCAATTACCGCAGTCGACCAAGTTACACCCATTTAGGCCGACGCTGCGACTGCGACGCGGACGGAGACTGGTTGCGCTGCGTTCTTGGCTTTAACTGGTCGACTTGTGTTCTTGTTTGGCTAAATATTTGTTAAATATTTATGTGTTGTTTGCAGCGTAAAATGACGAGAATGTCGTTTACTGCTTGACGGTTTTTGGTCAAAAAATCAACCAAACGCCCTTAGCTCAAATTGAAAATCGATCAGAGACAAAGCAAGAAACGATTACAACTAAATCGTCCGATTTTATGACAACAGCGATTTTATGCAAATGCCGCAGCAATTTTCGCTCTTTGTGATTCTGTCTGCATTGTTTGTGTTTTTCTTCTTCTTCTTCTACTTCTACTTTACCTCTTTGCATTTCACGCTTAATTGGCCATTTGCGACTTCTCGCAAGTTCAGTTGCCATCTGCGACGCACACACACACATACAGTTATATTTCATTGTCAAGGCTCGGTTCGCAGTTGGGGCCCGGTCGGCTCGTTCTTTTCTGGTTGTGTTCACCTCTGCGCTTGAACTTCGGCCGCACTCGGCACGTGAAGGTCGTTGGTAGCGCGTGTGGAGTTTTAAGAACCGGAGGAAGGAAAACGCTGCCGCAAACTCGCCAAGTTGCCGAGTAGCAAAATGTTACTCATAGGAAACTGAACAACAATTTAATTTGCATTTTAATAGCAATCGGACGTCCAGCATTGGTTTTGATTCTTACTTTTTCATAGAAGATTCAGCAATCCGCACCCAAAGCAAAAGAGTGAAAAAACACGAAATTCTCTTCATTTCAATTGCATTTATTGCCTTCGCTCAATGCGCATCGGCGCTTTAAAATAATTCTAGTGCTTCTTTACCACGCAGGCGTCGATCTCTGCGTGCACCTGGTCCAGCTCGGAGACGGCCTTTTCGGAGGCGCTGTGCGTGCAGGCGTCGGCGTCGCTGAAGACGGCCGGAACACTCTCGTTGGTGTTCTGCTTGATGCTCTTGATCGACTTGCGTGCGTTGTTCGCGTATAGCGTCGCCTTGACGGTGAGGCGCGTGTAGCAGGTGCTCTTCAGCACGGCGCTCTTGTACTTGCGGCACTTCCTGTACGTCTTGAGCAGGTCGTAGCCGTCGAAGATCAGCTGCTGTGTGGCCGCGTGCACGTCGCGCATGATCTGCGCCGACGTCTTGGCCGCCACCACGCCGCACACGTTCATCTCGTCGTGCATGTCGCCGACGACGGTCTCGACGACGGGGTCCTGCTGTGCCACGCAGTCCGCGTCCTCGGCGCGGCGCTCCTCGATGCTCTGCACCGCCACCTCGACCTGCCGTGATGGCTCTGCCACGATCCCCGCGTACTGCTGCTCCAGCAACTCGGCGGTCTCCTGGGCAATGTTGTTCACCTCGCTGAGCACACTGGACACCATGTCCTCGTAGTCGACGGGTGGCAGCGGCACACTGGCGGCATTCACCTAAGATTTGAGAGACAATTTGTGAGACTTATCACATTTAGAGCTGGCAGTGGCCCACTCACGGTCACCAGGCACACGGCCACCATTGCAAGGAACAACTTCATTTTAGTGTTTTTTAAGTTTTTGTTTTGCCACAAAAGTGAGCACTGGTCCGAGTACCCGGTAGCAGTAGCCTTTTATGGGTTCGGATGGCTTCACTGCTAATCAGGTCGTACGGCATCGATTAGATTTCTTTCTCTGATTTGGAACACTCGAGTTTAATTTGAACTAAGTATTATCGAATTTTGATAACGAACGCTGCAGTCCTTAACGGTTATTGTGGTAATTGGAATTTGAAGTCTACTGACTGATTTCTGAGCTTATCAAAATACTTACCGACGCTTCTGTTCATTGCCGAGATTAGAGAAAGAGAAATTCAAACACTCGGTTTGCACGGCCCAGTGAAACAATGGTTCATGTCTTCGGTACAAAAGTCATCTGAAGGGTCCTGTGTTGTTTTTTCAACCTGTACTTTAGTTTAAACAAGCAGAAACGTTATATCTGATACAATGAATGTTTAAAATTTTCAAATTTGTTTCGAATTGAATTCTATAATTTTTCCTATGGACTACTTTTACCTGAATCCGTGACCTTTGTTACAACATGAAGTTGCAGTTTTCCGCACTTTACATTGAAATACTTGAACAACAGCCAAACAACCACAACAAAAAGAGTGATTTATACAAATCGCTCGATAATGAGTGATATGAGCTGTTAATCCAAACTTAAATACCCGATAACGCTAATCCAAAAGACAGACCCTCAAGGGCGCAAGGGCGCAACACAACGCGATCGAAGCGGTTAATACGCGTCGGTAGAAAGCGCGTGTCAGTGCAATAAAACATTAACTGCAGAGGGCCGTAAATCATTTGCTCCGCCTGCCCCTAATCAAACCACATTATGTATTGGACTATTGGTATTCGCAAATTGCCAGACTATAAAACCAACTGTTTTCGTCGTTCGTGTCGCCAAATTCTCGCCACTAGACTATTTGGTGTCGCAAAAAACAAACAACTTATTTACTTACTTACTTAACTGGCCATAACAACCCGTTATCGGGTTACGGCCTGCCGCACAAACAAGCAACCATCGAGCCTAAATTTCCAAATGGAGCCTCATTTCGGCGGTAGCGTTCTAACCAGGATACGGAAAATGTCCGCAGAACTTCTTTTATAGATACAGGAATTCAACAAAATTTCATTTTTACCATCATAACTTAACAAGCAACAAGAATTATATGACAAAAATGTGTTTTCTTCACGGAAATTAAATCATGCCACGAAGGGTTAAGGGTTAAACAATTGAAAGGTGGTGCCAAGTCGTTCGATAGCCTGCAGCTTCTAAACCAGACCAACTCTCCGTTTCAAACGAATGAAACTTTCGAGCTTTTTTAAAATGGGCCTCAAATTATTGATATCCAAAAATTATACCAGGTCAAGTTATCAACTTGAAATGTGGCACATCTCTAAATTACACAGATATCCTGAAATATCAATTTGAATGAAATGGGTTCCAAATGGTATTGAGCTCACAAGTTGCACTGAAATTCTGAGTGCACCATTGTGGTTTGCTCGGCTAATTGGTTTGCTCAATCATAAAACTGCCAGCCACACATTTTCGTCGAACGTGTCAATCAGCGCAGTTGCGGAAAGGCTACTTGAATTTTCGATGTTCGGTTCGGTTGGGCCAATCAGCAGCGACTTCAATCGATTTTGATTAGTTCTTTTTTGTGCGGCACAGAGCGTCGTTGCGCAAGACCCTCGAGGTTCACGCTCCGTTACTCGGCTACGGCCAGTAGAAACATTCTACAGCCACAATTGCACAACAACACAAAACACTTTGCTGAAAATTGCTGCAATTTTGTAATAATCGAAAAACAACGGCAAGCGCTCAAAAACTATATCAAAATTCAATATGCCGCGCCAATTTGCAGCAAGTGGCAACCTTGTTCGCTCGCCCGCTCGCCTGGCTGCCACGTTGTGGTGGCAGTCAAAAGTTGATTTTAATTATTAGACTATGAAAATTAGAGGCTTTAGCGTCAGAATTCCGCAGCCAACGCGCTGATGTTTTCATTGAACTTAATAGCATTGTGCGCCGGTAATTTGAGTTAGTAAACGCATGCGCCGCACGAACGCAGCCCGGTGCAGCTTGCAGTGCGCAGGCACAAGCAGCGGCCGCTCACCGTCACTCGCCGCCTGCACAACTTCATTTAAAATCGCTTTTCAAGGGCGAGCGCCACTGCCAAGCGGCCAGCGAATTGCCGCAAATGCATTAGAATCGCCTCCAAGTGCTGCGAAGCGCTGACTGCGACGCTCTCCACTCGGGCCGGTCAGCTGTCACCGTCAATTTTGCGCGCTGCACTTTGCATTTATGACCAGATTTATTCAATTTTAATTTACATATTTCACATTTGCATTTGTTTGCAGCTGACGGCAATTAATTTGTTTGTTGGAAGAAACGTTTGGAAAAGCAATAATCCGCCCAGCGCAAATTGCATGTCCTCAATATCGCTTTGGACACTTCATGTAAATACATGTGAAATCTATGTGAAATGCCATGGCCAACAGAAATTTTTCTAGATTACTTCGAGTGACAGTTGAGCACAAACTTGTTCAACTTAATTTTCGGTAATTAACGTCAAACACGAAAATTAAATAATCACAAAAAATAATAATCGCAAATAATCGCACAGACCCGAAACCTGTCAAAACATGGATTTTAGCAAATCAATTCCGACAACTCTAAAATGATTTAATAACCTGGATTTTTATTTATCTTTGGGTGTTCTAAGTCCAAAATTCTCGAATCAACTTTAAGGAATATTTTCACAGAGTTTAGCTTCTTGTTCCAATAAGTGTTGAACGCGGCTTAATGAGTTTCCTCTGTTTCTGCTGAGTCGACTTGTAGCCGTCTACGCGAAACGAGTCCGGTTTTATCGATTTGTTCACACTGCAATTAAACGTCGAACCCCTTAGGTGGGTAGGTAGGACCTGCCTACATAAAAGTGGTATAGTGTAGGACTTTGGCTTTTTCGTTATGTATCAATCCAACTTAAGAAAGTAAATACGCAAATTGAATCTTTGATTCAGACTTTTGAAATAACAGTTTAGTTGGAAGAGATTTAATTACTTTCTTGGATTGTTTCATTCTTATATTTCTTTCATTTTAATATTTTGCAGTGGGCGATGACAATCCCAGCCACTCAGTGCTCTGCCCGTGTAGCCTCGAATTGTTACGCTCCTTTACCTGACTCCAATCCCAAGCTTGACCCATGTGTGTAAAAACATTTATCCTCCCATCAATGATTAACTGATCTCTTTGCTACCCGGAAAATTCTAACAAAGTTCCCTCACTGTATTAATTTGAAAATACTTTTATCATATATAGATTTCATTATAGAACCCCCTATTCAGTTTAACAACCAATGTCGGAGTTTAGCAAAGAATCCCCTACTAGCGAATGTTAATTAGCATCGAATTCTAGGCACTGATAAGAAGTGAACGCAGAGCATTTCTCAATATTCTAAGCATACTTTCAGGCCGGAAACAAACTTCGCTGCCGTGGTGAGCAAAGCCGTTGGCCAACTCCGGCCAGAAACTTTACTCAACTCAAAAGCACAGACGCTTCCGTTTGTTGTCATTAACGACCACTTTTATTTACATCTCGTTCGCGCCAAAAACTAAATAAACTGCACGTCGCTCCTACCGAGACCTGACGCTGATGACGCAGCAAAAAAACTCAGTTCACAGCAGCTGCAGACGGCCTCATACGCCGCCACATGTGCCGCGCCGCTTTTGGCGTGCGCGACCAGAGCCCAAATAGGCAGTCAACGTCTAAAACGGTGTCAGATGCGACGCTGGCGATAGGCAGCAACGCGCGCTGGCAGCAATTTGCAGTTCATAGTTGAAATTAAAAGCAAAATTAAACCAAAACGTTATAATGAAAGCCGCTGGAGCCATGGAGCTGCGGAGCGGCGGAATGTCGGAAAAATGACCGCGTCCCGTAGAGCTGCACATCAATTCGAGTGGCTGCTTTTTCCCATGGCTTCACTTGTCTGCCCGTAAGAATTACAGTAACGTGCAAAATTAATTAGTTTCGAAATTCGTTGCGGCCAGAAAGCAGATTAACGTCAGCTCCACATAAACTCATTGCAATCGAAATCAATCAAAATTGATTTATTGCCAAATGCAACAAAGTGCAAAACATGTTTGATAAAAGCTGAAATGTGTGATTGTAGATTTGAATAAACGTAACTGCTGCCGAACACCGATTTGCCACCCCCCCTCCCCCTCCCACAATGAACATCTATGCATTTTTATAGGCAAACATTTACTTACTCCAAATTAACTTAAAACGGTCGACAGACATAAAACAGCCAAGGATTAATTGCGCCACAGCACCAACAACCTTTACAACAGCAACAACCACAACACTAATAAGTGCTCGTCTTTGCAATTTCACACAATTCGCCCCTCGCCAACTTGGCAGTTTACCTGGAAAAAGTCGGCGCTCACAATTTTCAGCAACATTTACGAGTTAATTATTGACAGTAAACATAATTTAAGCCTTAATTGCTGTTAGCGGCGCGCATGCTCGGCTGCGTGCCGTGAACACGCGGAGAAGGGTCTCACTTCACCATCCGGCGCCCTCCCTCATTCTCGTCCACTTCGTATCTGTTATTCGCCGCTGTCCTACTCGCAAGATATGCAAAAATCCGTACGGCATAGTCGGAGTCAGAGGCGACGGCTGCGGCCTAAAAATGTTAAAACAAAACGAAATCAACTGTTGACGAAGCGAATGAGCGAGCAAAACAAGACACGCCGCAATAAGTGCGCCGCATCGAAACGCACCGAAGCGCAGTTTACGCGACTGCACGGCCTACACGCACACGCGAGCTCAACCATGGGCGACCGACGTGCGCGCGTGTGGCAACAGCAACAACGGCAGCAACGGCGACTTGGACGTCGATGCATTTAATTGACGAGTTAATTGAACTTGACTCTTATTTGGTTCGTGTTTTCTTTTTCTTCGCGTTGCGCTTGTGGCGCATTTTTCATGCTTGTTCCAAAGCTGCGATTACTGTCTCAGTTATGGCCAATTGTACGTGTTGTTGTCGCCGTTAAGCCGCTTTTTGACATCTCTTTCAGCGCGCCGCATCAACAATTTGACATTTCGCTGCACTTGGCGCATAAAATATGGCGCGATGCGTTTACTCTGAATGCGCCGCTCACTTTTATGGCTTCGCTGCGCATGCGCACACTTTGCGGCTCATATATTCACTTTGCATATCGGTGCTCGAATGACTCAATTTATTTGTCGAATTTATGCAGTTTGCATTTGGAAAATCTTTCGAGAGCACTTTAGATAAAAGCGAAATTAAGGGCGCATGACTGAGTTGCTGCGGAGATATCGGAAATGTTTTAAAATATCTAATCTTATGGAATATGTTCGGAGCTTTTGAACATTATTTCTTATGAATTCATTTGATTTATATGTAATGATTGAATGAAAAATGTATGTTGCATGTTTGTTACTCATATCTAATTTTCTTATTTATCTATAATTCATTTTCTCTAATCTATGATTCAAGTTAAATTTAAATCTCGGTTTTCTCGCTGTGTACGCGCGCGCGCCCCACTATTTCTCGTCTACAAACAAAAACAAACAAAACACCTTTTTCCCCATACTTTTCTCACTGCTTTTTCTCCATCGCCACCAATGTCACCTGCGCCTGCTGCCAGCGAGAGCATCGCAACAATGCTCGAGCTCAGCAGCTCCAGCCTCAGCCCCGGTGCAGCTCCAGCTCTACTCCAACACGTCACAGCACAACCCAGATTGTGGCGCGCTCCGCTTCACCCAACCACTCGCCAACAGCGCTGGAGCTGTCGCTGCGATTGTGGCTTTGGCTGCCGGCATCGCTTGCACGTTTGCTTGGATTTTTGTTGATTTTGGTTTTTCTCCGCATATTTTCCCATTTACCGGTGCTGTGCTACGGCTGCTGCCGAGTCGGCGTTTGCAGCTCACAGCTCGCTGATGTTGCTGCACATTTTTCCAAATCATTCCGTCGAAACGACTCGCAACTGCGAAACGTGTTTGCTTTTTTACGTTGCTGCATGCGCATGCGCACGGTTTGTTGTCCTCTGTTTGGTGGAGCATTTGACGTTGTTTTACGGTTTTGACGGCAGTTTACACACAATTTGTAAGTGTGCGCAAGCGCACAAGACAACAACAACCAATACCAAACGATTCACACACAAAAAAAATTCAAATTCACCGAACAAGGAACATATGGAGATGTGTTAATTTTCGAATGCTTCCGTCGCAATGTCCAATGTGTTTAGTGTTTAAATATGAAAAAATTTTGAAATCACGGCCGTTTGTCGAGAAAATATGTTTGGTGCTTGTAAACGCTCAGTGGAAGAGTCACAAACTTCGTCGCACAATTGCACACAAAGAGGATAACAAACAACACGTCAGTGGAATAGCAGCAACAAGTAAGTGAGAGGAGCGTAATTTAAGCGCTTGTCAACGCCTTACACCCAAAAATTAGAGGACACAAGCAACGTGCTGGCGGCACAATTGCGAAAATAGTTTACTCAAAAAGCAGCTGATAGCAAAAAAACAGAAAAAAACTGAAATGTCAAAGCAATGAACATACCAACTCCTTTAAAGTCAACCAAGACGTTTACAAATGTCCGAAACCAAAATCATTTCAACAGAATTAGGAACTTAATCGACCTTCCAAACAAAAGACTTAAGCAACAAACATCCCAAACCCTCCAGACTCAATCAAAGTAACTACAAAATTTCAAAAATAAAACAAGTTAAGCAGAGCTAAACTAAATTGGAACCAGCACCATTTACCCAATCGTCCTTTAAACAAAAGACTTAAACAACAAACCTGCAACTCTTTCAAAAATATTCAACCGAATAACGCAAACAAAACTACTCAAAAGAACTAAATTTAATTTAATTAAAAACAAACGTAACTGTCCTTCAAAACAACAGACATAATCAACGTACCCTTCTCAAAAATCTCCTTAAAAAAGCTGTTTATAGTTGAAGAACTTTCAAATCGAAATATTGTATGAAGACTCCTTTCTATGCTCGCCGACATCAAAATGTCGACACCCACACAGACCCACAACTTCTTCAAAATGACTACAACTATCAAAGACAAAACAATGCAATTTAAAATTATACAAATTTTACCAAGAACCAGCATCATAAAACAAAAGACTTAAGCAACAAACGTACACACTCATCACTTGAAGCGTTGCAGGCACTTTTAATAAAAACATATTTTGTAGAATTTGTTCAAACATCAACCAACAGACAGTTGCCGCCTTCCCTCCGCCGCTACCAATTCATTTTCAGCGCCTTTAGGCGTCTTTGCTCGGCAGCTCGCGTTTAAGTTGCAACCGCCATGGTCTATTAAATTTTATATTTATTAATTTCTTTCTTCATTAAGTGCTGCTGGAGCCGGCGCGCAGAGTCTGCGCCGTGAACTCAGCAGCCACGAAGGAAGAACGCTCTGCGTTGGTGTGCCGCGCTTTAATTGCTGCTTCAGTGCCTGCTTTTTCAATTCTTTCGATTCAATAACTCGGCTGCATTGGCCAAACAACGCAGCGCAACAAAACAGGCGCTTTCGTGGCTCGTGGCAGCAGTTGGTTTAGTCAGTTTTTATGCGAAATTTTGACGCCTAATGCCTTGCCGACGATTCGTGCCACACAACTTTGCTGCACTTGGCTGTGCGGTCTCTTTGTAATTTAGTGCGTGTAAGCACTTTTGTTTTATCACTTTCAAATTTATTGCTGTATGAGTCAGTTATGTGGCCATTACAACTGAAACAATTCACTTTCAGTGAGGAATTTCAAGTCGTTTTAAGTCAACGTGAACTCACAGTTTTCCCCATAAGGAAATCACTGAACTAATGTCTGCGATTTATGGCTGCTGTTTACTATTTTCCTGCCATTCGATAGTTATTTCTTATTAATTTCATAAATAATTTCTTCCTGAACTAAACATTTTTTTGTGTTCCACTTCGTCTTTCAATCGCCAACTGTTTGAGTTGATTTCAAGCAGCTCCGCTGGTCCATTTGAGCTCCAGATATGACTCAATGACGCTTGAGCCAGGAACAAATATGTCAAATGAAGAAAAAAAATGAAAAAGAAAACCAAACGATTCAAGAAACAAACTTTTCACCTGACTACGATCGGCTCTTCTCTGCAGTAACAAATGCGCTGAGCGCAGTTTCCACCGTTTCACATCAGCAACATGCAAATGGTTTTCCCTAGCAGAAAGTGCAGCGTGAATTGCAAACAGTTTCCACGCCCAGCTGCCCAGAGGCAGCGTGACCTTACAGCTTTTGCCGTTGCAGGTGCAACATTCCGATTGGCGGACTGCGGCGCTTGCTGCACTTATTTGCTGCCGCAGTGACGCAGCGTGGCCAATTGTCATTTCCATTTCGATTTGGATTTGATTTACATAAGTCAGCATCGACGGCGCTAAAAACAACAACAAACAGCTGACAACAACGGCTGACGCCTTTCTCTCGTCCCTGCATACTGATTGCAGCATGAAAGCCGCTGCCGTTGCGCGTTTTGCTGCTGCAATGCTGGCGCGCGCAAATTAATTAAAGCGAAGCGCAGTTTCTTGACTGCAATGTGAAAAATTTGACGCTGCCAGTCTGCCATGTCAAAGCACCCACCGCACGACACAAGGGGGAGTGGCGCAGTGCGGCGCGACGTGGCGTGAAGCGTGCGCGCGCGCGTGCGTGTGAACGTTGGTGTGTGCGAGCAGCGGCATGAAATAATGTCATTATTTGTGAAGCAAAGCAAAACTGAAAAATGTTTGGGCGCATTGTTGCCGCCAGCGGCGCAGCTGCACACAGCTGGGACACTTGAAGCCTGCCAGACATTTTGCGAGTCCAGCCAAAAATTCGATTGGTAAAAATCTGTCTGCACAGTTCATAATAATAAAAAATATTCATCGCACAACTTCTGACGCCCCTCCAACAAATGTGCATGGCCCACGCCATTGCCACCAGCGCAGTCGCGTTGCACTTTGTTGTTTGTGTTGTGTTGTGTTGTTTGCTATTGTAAAGCGGTTGTTTTGCAGTTGCTTGATTGCTGCTTTACAACATTGTGACAGTTATAATGGGCAGCAGCGACGGCGCCAACAGCGGGCGCCCAAGAATGAAAGTTTATTACTTTCATCTCGCCAGCGCCAGTCACTGCACTCTTGGTTTCCCCTTTGAAATTTCGACGCTCTCAATGCTGGCCGCCGTCGCCCTTCGTGCGGTGCTTAGAATAATTATCGGTCATTTGCGCGTCGATTAACTAAATCAAGTCGCGGCACGACCGCAGCGCCGTGCCCACTAATTTGCCTCACAAATTACACGCATGCGTCCCAACTCGGCCACCTCGGCGCATTGTTGTGTTTCGCTTTCAATCGCAGCGCGTCTGGAATAACAATTTTTCGGTTTTCCTTTCATTCGGCCCATTCAGAGTTTGATTTGCTGCGCACCTTTGTTGGCCGGAGACCTTTTAATGTTACCAGAGCTTGTGCGATCTGCATGATACGAATTTTTTGCGCTTCTCAATAAAACCGAAAGTCGTTAAATTCGGTTACCAGCATTTCCGATGCAGCCGATCGCAGTTGATTTCTCTTGGTTGGCCGCATTGCTCGATTCGATCGAAATTTGAACGAGTGAAATTTGGATTGATTTGTATGAATTGGAAAATGCACAGAAATTCATGAAAAGCTTACTTTGGACTAATCTATGTAATAGTCACAAGTTTTTTTTCTGCACTGTGTTGGCCAAAATCGATCTCTGTAGAACTTCGTATCAACTTCAACATTCAGATTGTTCATCTCCACTGACCTCTAGCAAAAAAGTATCTGTAGAGTTGTGTTCCAGATGACACGTTCCGATTATGTTAAAACGCGTTAATACCCCAACCATCTCCAAAAACCTAATCGAATAGTTTTGAACACAGTCGGAGGCTCTAAGTAGATTTTTTGAAACCCCACAAGTGCAAGTTGAACCCCATTTTTGGTTGGTTATATAGATGGTGTAAATTATGCAGAGATCTATAAAGTTAAGTAGACAGCTTCCAGCAGTAAGTCAACAATTTACAATTTCATGTCAAATGCTTTCGCAACCGAACCACTCAGTTCCACATGAGATCGCTGACTGCACGAGAGACTGCAGTCAGTTTCAGTCCTTTCATAGAAATAGAAATTGCAGCTCGTCAGCCCCACTAACCCAAAAACCAACTTAACAATTTCAGCCAAATATTAAACATTTACTGATACTTAATTCTCATATCACATAAAAATTCCATTTCTTTCGGCCTCTCCCCATATCTCCCGTATGCCTCTCATTGTCCACAGATTCGTTAAACTATTCTCGCCTCGTTTGTTCACCAATAAAACTTTCTTCTGCCGTTCTTAAGATTATCCCCGATTATCGCCGCTTACCCTACTGGCAGCTCAACTTGAGTGGGCTTAACGTCTGTCCCACTCTCTCCGTTCAATCCCTCAGTGGAGAGAGGTGACGGCGCCAAGGTCAATTCGACTGGCGCGTCGAGGTTAATGCGAAATCGTTTTTATGGCTGAGCGCACTGCACCCAGTGGAGCCGTCCGCACCGCAGCAGCAACACTGCGCAGAGAAACTGGGCGACTAACATGCAGCAGCCGCATTAACATACAAATCCTCGGCTGTGGCATAGTCGCATCACACGCGGTCAGCCAACCTTTGGCTGCATGCAATCCGCACTGCGAAAGGCTTATCGCCGCATTCCTCGGCAGATGTGCGCACGCAATTCGCACTCATAATGCGCCGTCCCGCAACTTCACGCCCGGCCGATTGGGGCTGCCGTCTGCCTGTCTCAGCTGCCAACTGTCGACGTGCCGACTATTTAAGCGGCGTTTGACACTGAACAGATGCGTTTTTAATATGCGGCCGTAACATTGCACGACAATCAATTTTACATAATATTTCACAGCTCCGCCGGAGGCGCGTCGCGACAGCCTCTTCTGCTCATTATCGGCGCACAAATATTTTGATTGCGCTTTACGTTCGGCGCGCCTGCACAAATCAGTGGGATATTTGTTGTTGGGATCGTTGGAGTTTTTCGCCGCCTTTGCAATAAATTGCGCGGAAGTTGCGCCGATCAACACGTTTGATTTTGTGCGTTTTTCTTGGCGGTCGACGCAAATGTTGTTGGTCCAGTTTCTGCTGGTGTTTTGTGTGCGACAGTCACATGCAGAGATTGTCGTGCATTGTTCGATAGAATTAGCAGCATCAATGAAAATCGACAAATTGCGGAATCAAAGTTTTAATTTTTTTTTTCAAGATCTTGATGCAATTTGCATGATAACAGTTTGAGGTTTACGAATTACAATAATTTGTGGTTTTCACACCTCATTTCGTGGACTTGTTGTCACTTGGAAATCAAATTTGTCGGCTTAAGAAATAAAGTGGGTCATGTGCTAAACGATTCTTCGAGCATGCTATCAGAACTTTGCTTCACTTAGTAGACAGCAGACATGCACTAAATTCATAGTGCACTACCATTAACTAACTGAATTTGTTCCACTAATCACTGATCTTTATTTAGTGACAGTAGTAAAAAGTACTACTAAAAAAAATAGTGGAAGAAAATTGCACTACCACTAAATAAACATCAGTGATTAATGGAAAATAATTCGGCTATCACTAAATTCATTTAGTGGAAGTGGAAAATGTCCCGTAGAAAAAGCTCTTCAGCGATCACCAGCAAGTCCCAGCAACAACCCAACAACAAAACTTAAACAAAGATTAGCAACAAAAACTGAACATTAGAGAAAAGTCAGAGGAAGCATGGAAGCAGCAATTAGGCCCAGAAAAAACACTGACAAATGAGTAAAAACTTCATGCATTCGCATTTTCCATGGATTTTAGTGTTTTTTTCTATAAATCTGCCAATTGTTGTGCACCGCATTAGCCAACTGAGGGCCAAATGCCCAACTTGAGTGACTGCAGCGCGCTCTCGGCTCTGACCTAATTGATTCTCAGTCTGTCAGCGGACGATAGAAAACATGGAAGCCGTTCAGCAGCGGAGGACCCGCAGCGAGGAGCTGCAACACCAACTACGAGCCAGCGTTCCTCTCCAATCTGCAGACCAGCGCGTTCAGCCTCATCTGACACGCCAACATCAGTGAAAGTGAATTGTTGCGGCGGCTCCACTGCCACTGGTCTTGACCATTTCTTCTGTCCGCTGCGGCTACTGCATAATTGCGAGCGCCATATAACTGCGTGACCATTTGATGTTGTTGTTGTTGCATGCCGCAGTTTAGTGCGATTAAATGCGAAGCAGAAGCGCCCGTTGCCAGCCACGCAAACTCAGCCAAATTTGGCCTTGTTTTGTTGTTGTTGTTGCTGTTGTTACTGTCTTACATTTAATAACATAATTAGCTGTATTAGCAGCAACAACAACGACAACAGTTACGTACAAACATTCACTATAGCGATGTGCGGAAATGTATGACGGGCAATTAAATTTTCAATGATACATTGCTGAACTTTGTTTTGCTTTCTTTTTCCTTCCCTTTTCATTGCATTTCTGAGCATCGTATTTTTGTATTTCTTCACAAAATATAGAAGCAAGTGTAATTTAGCTGCACAACATTTTCATATTAACATCAAACTGATTCTTAATGCATTCGAACTGCCGATAGGCAGTTTCATTGACGAACAAAAGACTGAAGCAACAAACTCGAAACAAAAGTCTCAAGAAAGTAGTGACAATCAATAGTTGTGTGGCTTCTCAGATTACAAAAGATACAAAAGCTTTTTGTGTTTGTTGTCTAAGCGCTTTTATCAGCGCTGATGGCTAGAAAAGTAACAACAAGAAACGCATTCGCAATGCGGTCACTAAGAGTCAACGCTAATGACAACCAAAAAGCACCGTTAGCATACACACACACATATAGCACAAAAGAAATCATTTTACTTTCCATTCAGCGCCCCAGCGTCCAGCTGGGCAAATGGCGCGCTTGCATCAGAGCGCATGCGCAGCGCATCAAAGCCCAGCGGCAGGGGCGTACAGTTGTGCTTTTACCGTTTACAGTGTTCGACGCGCGCTGCAACGAGCCATTAAGCCGGCAACAACAATGTCGATGCGCGGCCTGAGCATCGCAGCCAACGCAGTCAGTCATTGCCAGTCATTGAGCTGACAAACAGCTGGTTGGCAGACTGACTGACTGACTGACTGGGTGACCAGGTGTTGGTCAGTGCGCTGAAAGCTTTTCGGTTCATGTGGCGCGCTCCAAATTTCCGAACTGAATTGCCCTGCTGACCACAACGACCGACCTAAGACACTTTCCCCCTTTTTCGATTGCAGACAGTTCAATGTTTTCAAACAAAGAACTTTTCAGCTATGAAAAATTTCAAAAGTGTGACCCGCAAAAGTTACAGGAACCGTAAAGTTTTCGCCTTCGGTTCTCCAAGCAAAGGAAGCCAAACGGAGGGCAACACTAAACATGCGACTTTGACAACTCGCTTTCCCCGCATTGCAAGAAACAAGCGCCCGTTTGCCACACCCAGCCCGATTGGCTGATGTGCCTGTTCCTGCGCCTGTACGGACAGCCACCAAGTGGAAAAGTGATTTAGCGACGTCGGGAGGTTGAATCAGTGGCTTCCATAAATTGATGGATAGCTTTTTGTAGTTGGCAATGCATCGATGCCGCATTAACATCGTCCAGACTTTTTGAAATTGCAAATTGTTATGACTGAAGGCGGACGAGTGCCAGTTGCCACAAGAACGCAGCCTGAGTGCCGACACACCACGACAAGGTTCCCAAAGATTACAACTAAAATTTACTTGCAAATGTTGACAGTGTCGCTGCTGCGTGCGTTTAATTGCAGCCAATGTCTCAACAACACGCCCATTAGCATTGCGTCAATTGTGATCGGCATCGGCGATATGAGCGATCGCTCATAAAATTGTCCACTTGATTGCATTCTAATTGGAAATTGTCGCCCCACTAGTCGGTCGGCGACTCAGCTGAGTGTTTTAAATTGCTTTGTTTACATTTTTTTCGACGTTTTGCATTGACTAACGCTGCTAACAAGTTTGTTTTTGCTCTATAAGCAATAATTTCTCACAACTGACAAGTCGATAGACTCGTGTAACGGGAACTGCCTTCTAAGTTACTTGCTGGCCGCATACCTCTTTCGGCAGCACTTTGTGTGGAATACGTAAAGGACAACCAGTTGGCGGCACACTTCCCAAGCAGCGCTTGTTCCATGCCAGAGCCCAACATTTGACGTGAAACGCCCCCAGAGACAAGCAGAGGCTCCTCAACTTCCACTTGGTGACCAGTGCGAAACTCGCTTCTGGCGCAGTGGTTTTTGTCAGATGCCGCTGTTCGTGTCTGGACGTAGGAAAATGTCTCGCAGCTGCTACTTAATTGTCTCAGTTTTATTTGAAAATATTTTATTTCCATACCAATAAGCATTAAAATGCATTTAGTACTCGTGTTTCAATACAATATATAAATGTATCTTAGGCGCTACTCATCTTTACATGTACAGTTTTGCTTCACTTCTTTATATATAAGTATATATATATATATTTTGTTGTGTGTAGTATTTGTTTTTTATTCAAGTATTGTGGGTTTTATTATATAAATGAGAGTTTGAAATTATAAAAACGTTTCCTATGTTTTGCTTTTATTTTGGAAAATCGGTTGAATGCTTAAATTGTTTGGGCCAGCTTTGCGGCGTTGCCAATTGAATCTGCTTGTGGCATTGTAGGAGTGCGGTGGCAAGTTCGCGCCTTTCGCTGTTTCTTCCTCAATGTTCTGCACTCGTGTGCAGCGCGTATGTGGACAGAAATGAGATATGAATCGATTCGTGCTTATAAAATGGATATGACTTGACGTTAATATTTCTCTCAAATTTTTCTGCTATTATGTTTGCGTAGGTGACTCTTTGGATAGATTGTTGGAGATTGCATTGCGGATTACTTTAGTGGGTAAAAATAACGTACAATTATGTAAACTTAACAACTACAGCTGCACGGCGAACCAGCCAGCTCAGAACTTCCTTTTCAAAATTCAAATTAACGCAAAACGAACCAGGTGCTGTTCATTTAGACATTTTACACATCTACAATCTGGACAAATACCAATCAATTCGCAATCGAATAACTTTAATTTTAACGAAAATACAAAATAGGTCACGACAAACACAAAACTGCCGTTCAGCAGTCACACTGCTCGCATCGAATGGTCAACGTCCACAAAAATGGCACACAAGGCGCCGCGCGTTTGTTTACAAGCCAAGCCTAAGCTAAGATTTTTACAGCGTCTGAGCCTCGCCGAGAGGTCAGGGGGATAATAAAAAAAAGACAAGCAACATAAAAATGCGCACTAACATTTACGCATACAAAACAATTTCAATGTGCTATGGCCACTAAGCGCCTGTGACTGCTGAACGCCTGCACAGTGACACATTTTTCTTTCCAACAACATTTGAAAAACATTTATAGAAATTTCGTTTTTACTCTTCTGTTTCTAAAGAAATGAACCTCATATGTGATTAATTAGTTTTCGCTATACGCTTCATGCATTCAGATCAACAAGTACAATTCATATCATTAAACACTTTATAAATCAACATGTTTCTCTTAAAATATTATTTAGTGGTAATCCAAATGTTATAATATTTTCAAAATTTCTAAGCCAAATCTTTCATGCTAACAAAAAGTGAGGCAGGCAGGCAAACTTTCATCATGCCGCAATGTTCAACTACTACTTCACTAACCAGCGCTAAAATCTGCATCCGACCAACATTTGCCTCAAGTGCCAAAACAATTGCAAAACTATCGGCGTGTGCCGGCCACGTGCGTGTTAAAAGTAATGTGATATTCAATTTCAATCTACATACATGTCGAGGAGGCAAGAAATATTAATCGCAAACATTTTCATATTTGTCGTACAATTCTTACTTACATACATATAATATTTTAGTATAAAACGCAAACCACAAAATGTGCTTTAAAATCTTTAGCTAGTCACTATTTATAACAAAGTGTATGTGTATAAAGATAAAACTGTGTAGAAATACTACAAAAATAAAGCGGGATTAATAACTAAAAAAAAATTCTATATATGTATGCATGTTTGTATATAAACCATGAAGAGATGCGTGTGCCCCCCATGCCGGTGCCTAAAAGTATGCACTATAAGAATTTAAAATCCAAACGAAATCAGCCAGTCGGCTGAGTGCCGTCTCCAATAATGCGGGTTAGGGTGGGTCAATACAATGCAAATGTGTCCACTTTTAATTTTGCGACACTCCACTCATGTTGCGATCACGTGAATAATCTGCTTTACATCAACAACGCACCTCAAAACTACAATAACAATTCATATAACTTCACTGAATTATATCAAATTTTGTATCGGGCTTGTGCTCGTTTACTCTGCACTCACCAACGTCAAAACGGTGTAGAGAGTCCTCAAAATTGTCCATTCGAATATTGATTGATTTGATCCACCACTACCCCGTCGTCGCTGTCGCTGTCGGTGCCAGTGACTCGGGCTCCGCTGTCGGTTTCATCGCTTACGCCGGAAACACGTTCTCCAGACTGTAGAGCAGCTTTTGCACGTGATACGCAGCCGTGGAATTCTGCGTCGTATTGCCATTCTGCAAGAATACCGCGAATTGCGTTTCCACCAGCGCACGCAGCTGCAGCAGCATTTTCGCGTCGCCCACCGGCATCTCGAACCTTATCCAGTTGTCCAGCAGCAGCGCTGCCTTACGCTGCTCTCCATTTGCCAGCGCAAGGCTCTTCAACGAGGCTGCAACGTGATTTGTGTTGTTCTCCTTAACTGCCTTCGGCGGCGCTTCCATGCTGTCCACGCTCTCTTCGTCGTCTGAGCCGTCCGATATGTCTGACCCCGGCGCCACCTCCTCCTCCTCCAAGATACAATCGCGGCCACACTGCAGCGCCACCACCACGGGCGGCACAATCGTGTTCATGTTGATCGAGCACTTGTTGGCCACGCGTGATTTCTCGTAAAAGACCAGCCAGTCGTGCGGCAGCTGGTCGATGAAGTCCTTCAGGTTCTTCATGCCCGGCGGATTCAGCGCCGACGTGCGCTGCAGTATTAGCTGCTTCTCCGCACCAGACAGCAGCGCGTTCTTCGCGCGATCAATAACTGCCACGTTGGGATAGAATCCAGCCACGAGACAAAAGCGCACCATGTTCCAGTCGTCGTTGAAGAGCGTTGACTGCTGGCCCAGCCGGAACTTGTGGCTCACCAAGTCGGCAATTTGGCGCCGCGTGGCACAGAACATCTCCATAGCCGACTGCGACAGGAAGTATTTGTTGCAGAAGTCGCGGACGCGCTTGCGATTGTTTCGCACCGCCGTGTACGCCTTGTGCAACGTTAGTATGCCCAGCTGGTCGCTGAACGTTTGCCCGGCGAACGATTTGCGCTGGAACGACGCTTGGCCCTGCGAGGCGCGGTCCGTCGGCAGTATGAAGGGGTCCTTCACCGAGTGGAATGCCACGATCGTCAATATGGGATCGAAGCACTTCAGGAAAATGCTGTACAGCAGGCACTTGCCCAGCTGCACGTCCAGCGGTATCTCCACAAGATGACGGCCCAGGTCAGTAACACTCTCGTCCACGTTGAACACCTGCAGTATCTGCAACTTCTTGACGGCGTTCTGTACGCTGATCGCCGACGGCGGATTGAGCGCACGCGACAGGTACGCCTGCACGTCGCTCTGGCGGTCCAGTGTCTTGGCATACAGGCAGATCTCCGTCAGGGGAATGCGCATAAATTCGGGCACGCAGAACTGCGGCATGTACGCGTACGTGTCGCTCGAATAGAGCCGATAGCAGACGCCATTCTGCGTGCGGCCTGCGCGACCAGACCGCTGATTGGCGTCCGCCCGCGATATCCACACCGACTGCAGCTGCGACGACTCTGTGATCGAGTCGTACGTTTTCATCTTCACCTTGCCCGAGTCGATGATGTAAGCCAGGTCCGGAATGGTGATGGATGTCTGGCCGATGTTGGTGGACAGTATGATTTTGCGCACGCGGTGCCGCTGCAGTGCCTCGAACTGGTCCTGCGAGTCCATCTGGCCGTGCAGAATGCAGATGCGGTACGTGCCCGAGGGCAACGTGCTGTGGATGAGGTCGCGTTGCTGCACGATGTCGTTGTAGCCGGGCAAGAAGACCATGATGGCACCCGGATGTTGGCTGCGATAGAGGCCCTCCAGCAGCGACAGTATCAGATCGTGGTCGATGTCGGTGTCGTCATTGAACTGGCGCTGATATGCGTCGAGTATGCGCTTCTTCTCCAATGTTTCTTGACTGAGTTGCATCTGCTGCTGCTGCTGGAGTTGAAAGCCGCTGTTCTGCACCATGCCTGCGCAGACGCCGTCAGCGTGCAGCTGTGCATAGTCGAAAGCGCAAAGGCCCTGCACGTCGCGCACATGAATGCTGGCGTGGCGCTGCATAAAATATTCAACGTACTTGGGACAGTTGCGCTTGCAGGCGACCAGCAGTGGCGTCATGCCTAAAATAACAAACATACATTCAATTCTTATTGGTCACAATAAGAACCAACATCTTACCGGTGCCCGAATGGCCCGCGTCCACATGCATTCCCTCGCACTCTATGTAATACTGAATCTGATCGAACAACTCGCCCAGCTCCTCCTCGACGCGACCCATATCACAACACTGATCCAGAATTGTATCCAGCATCTCCTGCAGATACTCGTCGTTCAGTCGCACACACACTGTGGGCACATTGGCGCCTAGTTCGCCGTTTCCACCTGCCATGGCGATCGCTTGTAATGGCTGCAGCTCATTCATTGACCGCAAATACTTCTCCATCAGAGCAGTGCGATAGCCGGAACGGTAGAGAATGTCTTCCAGGTGATAGATTTTTACGTCGAATCCCTGCCCGGGCACATTCAGCACCGGGCAGCCGTCGAAATACTTGGACAGAAGATTAATGTCCATGGTGGCCGACATGAGGATAACCTTTAGGTCCTTGTTGTGCTTCAGTTGTTCCTTGACGGTGATAAGCGTAAAGTCGGTGTATTTGTCGCGCTCGTGTATCTCGTCGATGATAAGATGAGTGATTTTGCGAAACAGATCCTTGGCGTCCGACATGATTGAACGTAGCAAACAGCCGCTGGTGGTGTATATTAAATTCGTCGTCTTACGAACGCGACCTTAAAAGCAGAACATAATTAATTCACAGTGCATCATTTGCTTTCTCAGCTTGGGCCGCTGGCCGATCCACCTACTTTCCAACCGTATCTGATAGCCCACAGTGTCACCCAGTTGTTCACCTCGTTCCTCGGCCACCCGATGCGACACCGAGACCGCCGAAATGCGCCGTGGCTGCGTCACCACAATGCGACACGGCCGATTGCGACGCGCCGCATCGTTGAGTATGTACTGCGGCACTTGCGTTGTCTTGCCAGATCCCGTCTCCCCGTTAACAATGAAAATCTGAAAGAGTTAAAAAGCTCACACAGACGCAACGCAAAAACAACGCGCAGGCGACTCACGGAATGCTGTTTGAGCATTTTGTTGATCTCTTCCTGATATCGATAGATCGGCAGCTCCTGTTTGTCGCGATACAGATCCGCGTTGATGCGGTTCGGACGTGGCGGCACCAGCCGCGCGCCCAGCCCCAACAGCAGTGCCTCACCACGCAGTCGAATCGCTTTCTGCTGCTGATTCTGCGACTGCTGCATCTGCTGCAGCCGTTTCGCGTCGGCCAGGTGCGACTCGATGGTTGGCAGTAAACTGGTCAGTAGCCGGCGGCTGGCTGCCGACAACTGCAACTGATGGCCATCGCCGAGCGACGTGATTTGCTTGCGTCGCCTTATATGCAACACGCGCTCGTCTTTGTTGCCATAGCTGCGCGACACCAGACCCATGCGCGCCGCATAACTGTGCAGATATTTACGCTGTTCGTTGGAGAGGCCCGGAAGCACCAGCTCCTCTTCGGAGCCGGCCATGAAGTCAGCGATGAGTCGCTTCAAATTTAGACGCACACTCTCGCAAAGATTCACTGCCGCAGCTTTTCTGTTGTTGTGCTTATTTTTGTTTTTGCCGCCGCCACTGTTGTTATTGTTGCCATTGCCATTTGGCTGGCGCTTCTTTGCCGTCGACATTTCTTCGTCTTGTTCGTTTTTTTGTGGGTACCCGACCGCCGACCACCACGCTGCAATACTCGAAGGCTTTTACTTATGTTCGCTGATGCTGCACTCTGATCCACAACCGCGTTTTCTATGTAGTTCAACTGATGTTTGTATTGTTAATTGGGCAAAAACCCTCGAGTTGTAGAAACTCACAAAATCACGGAAAAATTCCCGCAGTGGTCAAGAAAATCTCGACTTGGCTATAAAATTTGCAGTCAGCCGTTTGCTGTCAAGTTTGATGTGGTGAACTGGCGGCCACCGTGGTGGAAAAAGCCACGCACGCACAGAGTTGCATTTGTGTGTTGTGTTGTGTTTGTTTTCTCGCGTTGCTTCGTGACCGAAAACACACAAAGCAACTTTGACGTATTTCCGCATAACGGTTAAATGGCGTTCAAGTAACTAATGGGATAATTTAAATCAATTTTCATATATGTAGTACTTATATATGTAAATTTTATTGCGCAAACTGTACAGAGCGCTTTCTTCTCTCTTTTCAGCCGCAACTACCTCAACAACGCAACACCAACTCCTCCGCATGCCGACAACGTAGTCAACCCAACCCAACACCCCACCACGCCCACTCGCACACTCAGCACAATGCGCGACCTCAAGCAATGTCTGCTGGACCTGTTGCGCTCGGGTGGCATCTCCGTGGGCGACAGCGCCACCCACGCACAGCCGCCGCCAGCGCCAAAAGTCACACACAAGCCAAAGAAGCTACACGAGTACACCGCAGCCGACTGCAACGCCGCGTTCCTGCGCAAGTACCACGACCTGGGAAGCGCCGCGCCCGCCACCACAACCACCCTCGCCGCCGGCACTGGGCACATCATCTACTTCAACGAGAACCTGTCGATGGCGCGCAAGTACGACATGCGCCAGTTTCCGATGACGCGCTTCTCCTCCTGTCCGCTGAGCAGCATGAGCGGTGAGAGCGTCTCGCCGCAAAGCTCCAAGTCGGGACATGGAGCGAACGACTCGGAAAGCGGCAAATTTGACTTTTCCTCCGAGGACGACCGCGAAACGCTTATTGAAGCGGCGCTCAACGGTGGCGGCGTGGGCGCAACGGGGAGCGACGGAGGCAGAGATGGTGCTCGCAGCACGTGCAGCAGCGGCGTGAGTGGCGGCGAAGCGCAGCTGGACTCGTTCTGCACGCTGTGCACTTCCTCCTTCAGCTACAACAACTGCTGTCGCTATTGCGAGAACTCGCTGTGCGGCTCCAAGTGCAACTCGGAGCGCGGCTCGCGGGTTAGCTGTGCGACACAACTGCGACTTCCGTTGCCGTCGAGGTGAGTGAATGATATTTGTTTAACAAAACCAAAGATTCAAAGAACGAACTTGCAAATTTCGGAACCGGGTCTGTGAGCTGACGAATTGTAAATCGCGGCCGCTTTAATAAAATGTTCCCTTTTTTCTGTAATTCTAATTGGCTTGGCACCAAAACTTCCTCAGGCACTGAGCAAAATTGAATTTAAAAGTACCACCTTTTGTTTAGAAAAAAGTGCAAAAAATTTTATTTTTTTTTAATTTTGAAAATACTGACGATCTACAGAATGACAAAAATACATGAATGAGTATGAGTAAAAAATCTTCATTGGAAGTCAGTGGTGATCGTTCGTCGATAATGCCAACATTGTCTTGTTCTTGGAAACTGCCACAATTGCACTTCCACTTTCCTCTGCGCAATGCAAATGATGAGTTCTTATTGTAGCATTTTAAATTTGCTTTTAATCCTAAAACCGACGTGGTGCAAACAAAAGACTCAAGTCACATACTTGCAGCCAACGCGTACACTATACAAGTTTATTTTATTTGCTTTCCGACATTAGGCGATTTTACGTGGCAGCCGCAAATGTACGACAGTAAAATTATTCATAAAAGAAATGAAAGTAAAACGAAAACCTGATTTTCCAATAATAAACAGACCCAGCAAACATCTTCATGAGTATTTATGTGCTTGCGTTTCGCGCAAGTGTTTACGACCCAATAGGAAAATGTGCGTAAAGCTAAGGAAAAGCCAACGTCTGCTGTCGTGTGTTCGTCGTTTCGTGCCATTACGCCAGCAACAATGTGTGCGCGCATCAAATGGCAAAGACGAGGCACCTTAAACCTTTTGTGATGCAGCAACCACACCGCCATGCACAGCATCTCAAATCGCAAATCGAAAGATTACAACAGCACGGCGTGGCAGATGCTCCGCGGTGCAAGTGAGAGTGTTTTCTTCTGCAGGCCGCATTGAAACGCTGGCACTGGCGAACGCACGCACGCACACTGCGGCGTATACGCAACGCTAAACGACATAATTTCTATTTTTCGCGCTATTCTCCATTGACAATTTTACTCGCGCGCTCAATAAAAAGCGCGCTTTGTTGCTGCTGCGGCAACTTTGCATTTGCAGCGACCTTTGGCGGCACGCCACCGCTCTGATTGATGGACCGCCACGATTTACGGTGCAGCGTCGATGCACTGAACTCTGGCTGAAAGTGAAAATTCAGCGTTTGCTTTGCGCTAATAATGACGCAAGTTCGATAATTTTGATTGCCTCATTCAATTGCCGAGTCATGCGAAGTGTGCTGACTTTAATTGGTGGAGTTGTTATGCATATCTCTGTCTGTCTACCATCGGATTTTTTCCTTGCGTTCAATTTCTCCTCCTCAGAGTTTGCACAGGTGGTGCTCGAACAAATGGTCTCCATGTTTTCTTCATCCCCTTTCAAACCTGGTCTTTGCTTACGCTGCTGACTTTCTGGGTTCATCGTTCATCACCATCAGACTGGTTAATTTATTATTTCTAATTTGTGTGTAATTCCAACAGAGACAAACGAGAGTGAAATCACTTTGAATGCATTTTAATGACAAGTCGCCGATATTAGTGCAATTTTCAAGTTGTAATGAAATTTTAAACGCACCGAGCACGTCAAACTGGACAACACAGTTGCGCGTCAGAGGCGTCTGCACATCGTAACGACAGTCAAAACGAAATACCGAGACAAAGAAATTGTTTGCATACTCCTTATGTATCCTTAAAAATATTTAGCTGTGGGAAGACATGGTTCGACTTAGTTCGACTGGGATGTGAAAACTGAGACTCGAGAGAGCACTTTAACCTATGTGTAAGAAATGGGTCACCTCTTTGGACCACAGATATATAATTACAGTTACCATTTTTATGGTTTAAGCGTTTCAGTAAGCAAACCTCCAATACTTACCGCACAAAAGCTTTAATAAAATTTTCAACTGAAATCATTCAATTCAGCCCATTGCTGCATTGCAACTTCATCGTTTTCGGCATATTTTCCACTCCACTTCCACAGCTCGTATTTCACATCGCCAACATGCAAAGCAAAGGGTTAGCCAGCAGCAGGCAATTTCTGAAAATACAATCAACGTTATAAAATAATAATGAGGCCCAACACCTCCTGCTCCTCACTTGGCACCACGCCACGCACTCAGAAGCGCAGAACTTGAGCAACAAAATCGCTGAAACTTCTATTGCAGTACACACAGCACGAGCACAGCAAACAACACGCTGACCATAAGCCACAACAGCACCAACAACAACAAGTAACACCAACAAACGAAATTGAATAAAATTGAATTCGAGAAGAAGAGTTGAAGACGCCGCAAGTGTCTGCTGAAGCAGCAGTTTGCACACGTCTGGGCGCAACCAGTCAGCCAGTCAGCAACATGAGCAGTCGCGACGCAAAAGAAAATCGAGAAAAGCCACTTGTTGTAGTTGCCACATCTCACTTTGCCATCTCTCGCGGCCAGCAGCAGCAACAGTAGAAACAACAATGCAACAACAACGACAACAGCAATAAGCCAACCGCAACATCCATGCGGCGTGGCCGAGCATTTCTTTCGCGGTGGCGACGCAGCATTTCTTCGACGTGATGCGCTGCGCGGCGCTCAAACGCCCGTCGACCATTGTTAGGTGAGCACGCGGCACCATTTCAATTTTGCGCCCAGCACAAACACGTCGCGCGTGTGGCAGACACTCACCGATTTGAACTGAAAACTAAAGATGTCATCCAGCCGAAATTCGGTGCGTTCGATGCGGCGTTTTTAATTGCGACAGTGTTTAGTGATTTCGGTGTTTGCGATGAATGCAGAAAAGTGAAATTTATTTATTTGCAATAAAAGCCGATTTACTGGCCGCAGTGTGAACGGTGCAGAAGTGAGCAAAATACTCGGCGACAGACAATAGTCAAACACAAACAAACCGAAACTCTTTGTTTCTACACTGTTCGAAGTTTTTGTTTTTTAAATAACGCCATGAAATCGGCCAGCGCCAGCACTAATTTGTTGTAACTTAAAGCGACGCATGTGCGGCACAGATATAGACAGGGCGATAATACCGATTTTCCCACACAAATTGTGAAATGGCGTGCAATGCTAACGCCGCGCGTTAATTTCAAATCAAAGGCACAACAAAAACAAGCAGTATTGGGTGAGTTTGGCAACAACCTACACTAAATGGGGAAACAGAATGTGAAGCACTGCAATCTGTCAAAAGTAGAATGATGTTTAGGCATCATTTGGCGGTAACACAATGTGACTGTAACTGACGCAATTTCCATATTTTATTTGAGAAGAAAAATTATGCAGAAAGTAAAATCAGAAATGTGTTATTTTTGTGGACATATTTGTTAAGTAAGACACACTTTTTTATAAGACATACTCATCACTGTACTGCATTCTGTTGCTGCACTAAGTGCTCAAAACGGTTTTCAGTGCGAGGAGCACACATTACGACTACACGTTGCATTCCCCCTCCAATTATCGAATTATAGTCGCATTCATTCCGCTGCTAAACACTCCACTCCACTCACATCGCGTCGTGTGTTATGCAACTTTGCATTCCGATCATCCAGCAATCGTTGTTACGAATATGGCGGAGCGCTAATCGCATTAATTTCCGATTTGCTTGGCCAGCGCTTCAAAATTTGTTGGTATCTCTGTTAGTCTTCATTTTCCACGCCGCTCATCTTGGGCCGCCTTTGTTTTGTGGTCACCTTCGTTATTGTGATCGGCGACTTTTTTTGGAGAATGTTGTTGTTTATCTTGAATTCTAACGGTAAAATGTGAAAAGCTTTCAATTTTACGATTCACACGCCGCGGTTTGAGTTCGCCGATGCCGTTGTTGGATTCACCTTTCTCCATCTTTCACTCGGCTCTTAACCCTTTTTCACGGCCACAGCGAATTAAAAAAAAAAGTAAAAAAAACACATATTTTTTATTTTTCAATATACTTTATTTTGTAAGGTTGTTTTGTAAAACACATTTGGTTGCACATCTGCAACAAAGCATTAAAACTGGTTTGTTTATTTTAATATGTTTAATTTTGAATGAAAATTTTTAAAGCAATTAATGCGTAGTAGTCCTACTCCGCATTTTTCGCAAAGCGTTTGTGACTTTTTTTATTAATAATTTGTAATCACTTTTGTTTTACTAAAAAAAATGCGTGCAACTTTTCGCAAAAACGGTCAAAAAGGTGCTTTCAAGTTAAATTTAGCTACTTTTTTCCACAATTAATGCCAATATTTCAAAAAAAGGAACATAACATATTTGTAAAATAGCAAAGAAGATAATTTTGATAATTACTTCCGAAATGACGGGAAATTTTACTGTTGGTTGCATATATGCAACTGTACCGTGTAAAGGGTTAAGAGTTATTACGAGCGCTTAGTAACGTTTCGGCCAGTTTTAAATCGTTCAGCGTAGTCTTGAACACATCGTCAAGTGCACGTGAGATTACGCAACTAATCGGGAGGATTACATCTTTCCGAGCAATTCACTCTCCAGTCTGAAGCTCGACGCACTCAACGCTAATCAGGAAATGATAGCAAATCAGGATGCAACTAATGCTTTGCTTCCATAAAATGTACTCCGGTTGGCAGCGAATTTACGACAACTCATAACATAATTCATGCATCCGACATTGATAGCACCTCCGATCTGCAGCGCGAATACGATTGCTCGACTTCCTCTTACTTTCAATCGGCGTGAATCAACGCCAAACACTTTTGTGTTGATGCAACTCGTTTGTTGTTACGATTATCTTCTCCAATTTACCACGGCCCGCTACAGATAGCAGTCATTAATGCAAACAGCCAATTTGGCCCACGCACCGAAACTCCAAAACCGAAACACGCATCAATCATCATTATCGATGCCGCAATTCGTTCGCCGATACCCGGTCCGAGTGCGAGTGGGCATGGACAGCCACAACGACAGCACTCGCAGAAATTTTGCGAAAAACGCCGCAGAGCACATTTAGGCGTCGCGGCGGTTAATAAACCCCGCTGGCCGTCGTCCGTGGTGCGAAATGCACATTTTCGAATGTTTCGATTTGAGCCAACAACAACAACAATATCGCTGCAATTGGAAAATAAAAAGTGAAATTTGCGTCCAACAACAAAGCAATCATCAACTGGCCATGGAAAATCGCCGACGACAACCGCCAAACAGCCGCAACTGTACAACACGCGCGCCAACATCACAAAAGTCGAAAACAAGTGTTGCTCACCTGACAACACGAATAACAACAACAACAGTTTCATTCCGCAGTGGCAGCAGGAGCAGTTGGTTGGCTGATAAGTAGGTGCGGCTCGAAACTTGTTGGCGGTTTTTTGGCATTGCCTGCATCCTGTCCCCCACCCGCTCTCTTCCTCACCACCGCTCGGCAGCCTAGGCGGCACACTGAACCCATAAGCGGGCCAGCGGCATTCGAATAGAAAAAATACGCTGCGCTCTCTAATTTCAGCCAATTCGCGATGCAACTGCAGCCATCAAAAGGAAAAAAGCCTCAAATCACTAAAAACATTAAAACTTCACACGTCTCTTTCTCCGCTCGCCTATTTATTTATTTATATTTTTGCGATTTTGTTAAACTTTCATTGACAATCGGAGACGCAGATGGCGGGCATTCGTCTAGTTGAGATGGCGCACCATAAAGCGGCACACGCCTCTGACGCGACGCTGAGCAGCTACAACTGCCTTGTCGTACAGTTCGATGTGTGGTTTGAGTTGCGGTGTTTGTTGTGGCTGGCGGTAAGCTGGCCATCAGATTGAAGTATTTCAAGTTTAAGCGAAAAGCGATTAGCCACTTTTTCTGGCTTCCGATATCGCTGGCGAAATTCGCTTGAATAAAATTATAGAGTTTATTTGATTTTTGGACTGTATAGTGAATTTCCTATTTTGATCAAACAGCTGGCGCAGGACTTTTATCAGTTCTACATAAAGCAGAAGAGCTAACGGCCTGAAATATGACTCGTCGTGCAGTAGAACTCTCTATTTAGCCAAAGTTTATCCCAAGTTTATAGAAGAAAGTCTCGGATATCTCACGGAAAACCTGAGAAAACGCTAAATTTTGATGGGAGGGAGATGGGAGAGAAAAAGTCGTTTTTTCCAAACTCATTCAGTAAGACTAGAGACTTGCAGTGTCGTGTAGTAAAACTTTCCAGCTAAACCAGTGGCGGATCCAGGGGGTGTTGGGGCTTGAAACCCCCCGAAATATTTGGATCGACTATAAAACTACATACAAATTAAAAGGCATTTTATAAATATTAAAGAATTACTTTTTAAACCCCCCCCCCCCCCCGAAATATTTTTCTGGATCCGCGCCTGAGCTGAACTGTATCGATATCTTGTTCTATGAGGCTAGCAGCCTAAAGGCACTTAATCAAGTCCACAAATGGTTTCCTCTCTGATAGTAGTACATTCCTAGTCCGGTTCCCCATTCAGACCTTGTTTCACGATTTCACTCAATCCTTGTACTCATTCAGTCAGTTTGTGAATACCCGCAGCGCTCATCTCGTCGCCACGGCTTCTGCTGCCGGCATTCATTGACGTTTGTCTGCTAATTGCGCACATTTTCAGTTATGCGTCTTTTAATTCGGAGAAACGTCGGTTTTGCTTTCTACGCGCAAACAATTTCACATTTTAATGTTGCTTAGAAAATCGCTAAGCACGTTACACACTTATATGGCAAACAAACCATGCGACATTGTAAAAATGTTCTTTAATGAACATGTGAGCAATTTTGCCCACATTAAACACACAGTTTTTCTTGGGCCTCGTCCGCACTTCAGACTCTTTGATGAACAGCAATTTTTTGAAGTTTTTAATAAATTTATGATTCAATTCCCGATCAACCGAACATTCTCACGCGCTCAATGAAGTCACCTAAAACATCTGCTGGCTTTTCTGTCGACTATTGACCACCGCCAACTCGAGCCCCCGCACAGCAGTCGAATTCTGTTTCTCTAGGCTGCTGCGGTTTCTGTCATTTGCAGGCTTCATTACCGACTTTTCTACGTTGTACATTCGGCCGTCGGACAAGTGATCCAATGTGTGCTGCGAGATGTGAGCGTCTATTCGCGTTTGCTTTCTTTGCCGGCAGTTGCGTTGCTTCTGTGTTGGTGCGCATGCGCAATATTGTTATTAAATTTATTTGTCTAACAGCAGCATAAAAAATGTTAATTGTTCAGTGGCAGGCCGACCCGAGTGTCGGACTGCACGTCTGTCGCGCCAGCCGTAAGCGCTGTCTTCGCCGCGGTTGACATACTTTCACAAGCTTTTATTGTTGCTTTTGTTGCTGCACTTGCTGCTGCTGTCGTCGTTAGCGAGCAGCAGTATTTCATTGTTGATTGCACTTGTCTTTGTCAGTTGTCGTCTGGTCGTTGTCAGTATTTCAGCGCTGCTAACAATGGTCGTGCTTTATAGCACCATGAATCTCTTCTAATTCTAAACACAAATCTAAGACATATTTATGGTGTTGACATAATGTGGTTTGTTCCCTTGTCTCCCTTTTCTTCTCTTTGAATCAGTCTTTCTATTTTGTTCCGTCTGCCGCTTTGTTGGCTTATTGATGCGCTTGTCGCCGTCATTGTCTGCACACGTCTCCGTCATCTTGGCTTCGTCTCCAGCCAACATCCACCCAGCACAATGCACTTTTTTCATCGTAAATATTTTCAACAAATTTACTTTTTTATTGACTTAATTTATGCTGCAGTTCATCTGCGGAGATTCACTTTTACTTTTCTTTGTCTCGGCCGCTACTGCCGCTGCACACTTTTTTGTCGATTTCATTACTGACGCTTTTTCATTTCATAACCTTCACACTGTGCGCATTGCTTTCAGTCTTTATTGTTGTTTGTTTGTCATGTATGTAAATGCCAACAACTGCCGTTACTCGATTGCATCCCATTCAAACACAAATTCATTCAATTTGCATGCGGTCGCTTTGACCTTTGAAATGGTGAACAGACGGTCGCATTGATTGATGTGGTCATCGTAGCATGTACCGTTATTTTAAAGATGGTTTACTAGTTTATTAAGACCTGTGGCGCCACTGTAACGGCTTATCTAATCTGCATTGAATCGTGCTCACATCTTTTCAACTTGCGAGCAGGAGAAATGTTGCCCTTTGACATTGGTGAGAACTTAAGGAACAACACTAATATTTGCTGCTCCTCTTTTCTTGTGCCCAAACAGACAATTTTCATTTTATTGCCGTGAGAATGTTTTCGAAATTGAGCAATAAAAGCGCACAGTTTCAGCCATTTTCGACTGGTGCATGTGCGAAATATTAATGAGCCGATCGCAAACGTAATACCCAGAAATTTACACATTTGCGTCGCTTCGCACTCGCCACTCGCCTTCTGCCTCCATTTGCTTTTCGAATTGAATTTGTATCGCGATTTCTGCTCAATTCTCGCAGCGACCAGAATTGCGCGCTCGCGCAATCTGGACATTGATTTCCGCATTCGTGTTGCTGTTGCTGCTGCTGGCCACGCTTGTTTATGGGCTCTTTAGCCCATTTGCCCAGTGTAGCCAAACGCCGAAAACAGTTACACGCAGTCTTGAGCGAAAATGGAAAATTGAATGATGTTTAAAAGGAAATCACTGAAGCGCCGCCAAGCCAGCGCACGCCAACCGCGCCGCTGACTGGACGCCACCAACACTGCGAACTCCCAAGCGTGGTTGCACCAGGGGACGGGCAGATGGAGGCCGACAGCTGCGTGCGATTGGCAGTGGCGGATCCAGGGGGGAGGGGGCGGGGGGTTGAAAACCTCCCCCCGAAATATTTGGATCGACTATAAAACTACATACAAATTAAAAGGCATTTTATAAATATTAAAGAATTACTTTTTAAACCCCCCCCCCTCCCGAAATATTTTTCTGGATCCGCACCTGGCGATTGGCATTGGGGTTGCGCTCAAGTCAGTGTACAGTGGCGGAAAATCGTAAAATAAATGAATTTCATTGCAAGCCAAATCGATTTCGTTCATTGAGTGCTGCTGCGTTCTGCTCGTCAAACAATTGTTTCGCAATTGTTTCGGCATCGTTAGTTGTGGGTCTCCAAGTTTGAAGGCGATCCAAAAGCGAGCACTTTCGATTCCATATTTCTCTGACCAAAATTCGACTTTTTATCACAACTTAATTAAACATGGTGTTGGCTCTATTTTTTAAGCGCAATTAAATACGCAATCGTCTGCTGTGCAATGGAATAAAAATCAGCATCGAAATTAAGTGCTTCCAACTATGAATCAAAATGGGAAAGTTCGTTGGCGTCCCTTGAACACTGCTCGCATGGGCACAGCGAAAGTCAGCCACAATCTACTTGAAACCAAGTCACAAAATTTTCGCAGTGTACTTGTTGAGGTGGGCAACCGGTGCAGCACAATCAGACAGTCTCGCTGCCATCACTGGGCGGACTGCTGCTTGTTGCGCTGCTCACGTCGCTCAACAATGAATGGGCGCTGCGTTCGTTCTGAGAGCGAACAACATGCAATTCGTTCTACTCACTGACCACACGCATAATCATAGCCACAACAACAAAAGACACCATGAAAACCAAAACTGAACATCATTAATACTAATTTATGAAAATGAATTCACGCAAGCTTAGGCATTTGTTAAGTACGTCCAAGTCGGTGAGTGTGGAGCTGGCAAGATTGACATGACGGATATGGCACAAAGTGCGCCAGAGTGGGCGGAGCCGCAAGTGCCGCGTGCCCCACGATCGGCTTCAGTCGGTGGGTGGCAATGCTGGTCTGCTTAATTTTCATAAAGCATTTCCCTTCAACTCGCTGACAGGCGGCTTTCAAATATTGCGTAACATTTTGAAACATATTTGATTTGGTTTATTTTTTAAAACCACGGCTTTCATCACTCATCAAGGTCAATCAACTGGTGTTGTATGTGTGTGTGTGCGATTCCAGAATGGCAAATGTCAGCTTGGTTTTGTGCTTTGCTCTTTCAATTCTGGCATTTGTTTGCGATTATTGTCAGGTTTTTGTCGCTTCGACACTATTTTGTAACTTTTGGCCAACTGTTGCCGTTGACAGGCGCCGTCAATGTCAACCACCGCCGCTTATTTATGCTTGGCTTGTTGCAGCCGACTGCTGTTGCGTCCGTTTAAATTTTCGACAAATTTTACATATTTATACAAAATTACTTATGTATTCATTGTACTCGTGTTTTAACCGCAAAAAAGTTGGCTCCATTTTCTATTCTATGCGCAAAACGTTGGCTTAGTTTCGGTGAATGTGATGGCTTGTGTGGTATATCTGGCATTGATTGTCTGACATTTGCACATCTCTGCTGCAAGTGTTGAAATTCCAAGCGCATAAAATACTCTAATCAAAAGCAATAAATAACTGAAACTGAAATGAATTAAGTTAAATTAAAATAAAGTATATTCGAACAAAAAATTATTCCAACGGAGAAATATGTAAAAAGTTAACTGCATGACCCCACAAAATATTGATTCTCGTTTTCGAAACACATTCGACTGCTACAAAGCGGCACAAACCGAAGCTTCCAACCATTAGTCCCTTGTCGCCGCAGCAGCACCGAGCGCCCTGAAATGTGTGAGCGCAAAGCACAGCCCTGACTAATTGGCTTTCAGGTTCAATGACAACGCAACGAACAATGCCGCAACAAAGAGCAATCCAAATAAATAACAAAACAAATAAACGCCAAAGAAATGTCAACAATGGTGCCGAGCAGGTGCCGAGCACTGCGGCAACCAAGCCGTAACAGCCATTTGCAGCTGCCAAACTATTCGGACTGCAAACAGGGAAAAGGCGACGAATTTGCGCTGCGCGAAGACGCGCTCAGGCGTGAAACTCCATTCAATACCAAACAAACAAACCTGCAAAGCCATTAGACAAGTAAAACGAGTGTGCAACGAACAGAGCTCTGCTATTGTGCCCACTGTGCTGTTTGCAAAATATCAAACAAATAAAATGAACCAAAACGACGGCTGACGGTCGCAGCAGTGAAGTCTTCTTATCGCATCGCGCATCGCCGAGTTATGAGAAATTGCAATGAATGCGCCGCTGTCCCGAGTCGCTGATCATAATTTCACATTGTTGTTGCTGCCGCTTATTACTCTCCACATGCAACTAAACACTGTGCGGCGTCATTCAACTCATTTCAACTTATTTCGCTTTCGGGCTGCAGGTGTCAGTGTCAGCGCCGTCGGGGCGTACTCGCTTTTAAGTGGGTGTCGCAACGTGCCGTACGTGTGCCCTATGACACAGTTTATTTTGCTTTTATTTCTCATTTTCCCCATTTTCCTACTTGCGGTGTGTTTGTCGGCAGTTCGTTTCGAACGCGTCAAAAGGTGCGAAGCGTCAACGGCAGATTTGTGCTTGCGACAGTGAGCGTTTGAATGGCGAAATAATTGGAGGTGCCGCAGTTGCTTAATTCGGTTTATTGTGCGCCTAACCCGAATAAGTCTCCGGCGACGCAATCATTTATTTAATTAACTAATGCGAGTTGTGAGAGAAGTGTGGCGACAAATGTTTGAATGTTTGAATGCGAAGGGCAAACATCGTCGGCTGTTACGAGTACGTAAAAGTGTGAGCGGCTGGGAGCCGCCTTCAAGTCTTTTCGATCGTTCATTTCACGCAACAGTGAGAAGTCGAAAACACTCCCAGCCAAACCAAACCTTGTCCTATATTTACATTAATTGCAACCCACTTGACTCTTAACCCATATCGGCCCAATGTTCGATTAATCAAACAGTAAATTTTAGCATTTTCCATAAATTTTTTTGGGCTCTTTTTTAAACTTTAAACGTGAAAGTTTTCCATAATATGATGGTCTGATATGTAATAAGGAATAACAAAAGTTAACATGGGATACTTTTTATAATATGGGATAAATATATTCATTTCTCGCACCTCTTCCCAGTTGTATGAATTCCCCAAACAAAAGGTAATTTTTGACATAATTTCAAAAGCACCGAAAAACATTAAAAAACAATTATATTTAAAAAAGTAACTATGCAGTCTTGTTAAACATTAATCAAACTCTCGAAAATATATTTACACTTTTCCCATAAAACCAATATTATAGCCACAATATATATTTATAGTTAGGTGTTCGATTTATTAAACACCAAATGTCTCAAAAACCAAAAATCGGAAAATTTTGTTGACCCCAAATTTGAATTGTCCGACCCCATTTCACCTTAAAAAAAATGTTTCATTCGAATATTGACAAAAAAAAATCGCTGGGCTTATATGGGTTAAGCAACTTTTTTGACATATGGCAATCTTTTACTTTGAAAGCGTCTGAAGAACAACTTTTTTCTTTTAGAACTAAATTTGTTATATTCAGATTGTAGTCATCTAAGTTTACATTTTTCCATATGCAATTTTTGATCGTTGCACTCACAACTTTCGCATTTGACAACAAAAACAGATAGCGAAACCATTTCAAACTCATCTGCTGATGCAAGTCCAAGTCTGGCAAAGGAATTGAATTGAATTGTGTTCAAATTGTGCCAAGTCGAGTACGATTCCCCCATCCACGCATCCAGAAGTAAGACGATAAAAAGCAACAAAGCGCCAAGCAGCAACGGTGTTGCAGCTGCAGCACTTCTGACAGTCTTGGCAACAACACCAGTGGCAACACAACTGCAATAATAGCAACTCGTGCCGCTGCTCCGATCGGGCAACTGAGAATTTAAGTGACGCGTGCGCAGCCAAGCAAAAACGCAGCCGCGCACTTGTCAAATCCAAACAACAAAGCACAACAACAGCAATAAAAATATAAATAAAATCATCAAATACTATATACAACATCAACAACAATGCAGACAGCAACAGCAACACTTGGCACGCATTTCACTAACAGACAATTAAATAAAGCAACAATTGTTTATTTTTTCACAAAACTAAAAAATAAATAAATAGTCGCGTTAAAATATGCGAAAAAATACAGCAACAATGACGGGGAGGGCATTGTTATGAGACCCCTGCAATAGTTACGGCCCGCGCTGGCTGCGCTTATAAGCACAACAACAACAACTAACAAACACACACAGTCGCAATCGGAGTCGAAGTCGAAGTCAGCTGATGAACGCTGGCTGGCTGGAGCGACTCGGTGGCTGAGCGCGCTTGCATGTCGCTGATAATGATGATGATGATGTCGCTGATGGCGATGGCGATGGCGATGGGAGGGCTTTGGGGCTTTGCATACCGACGCACCGACAATTGTCATCATTTTCGGAAAACTCGTTTCGGTGTGCGGACGTCCCCGCGGAGCGAGCCAGCGTGAACGCTTCAACGCACAATTCAACCAGCCGCCCGAACCAACAGCTGAACGAACGAAAGTTCGTACGGAAGTGCGCGTAAACTTTTTATTAAATTTCCGAAACTGTATTGCAAGCGGAAATCGAACGCGAGCCGAGCGCTCACGCGTGCGTCTGTGTGTGGAACATGTGGAAGAGGTCAAGCGAGAGCAAAAAGTTAATTGAAGCGAGCGTTTTCGGTGCCGTCGAGCAGTGTTGAGCTCGACTCAAAGTTATGACGCGCCGCTCAATGGGCCGCGGCGAAAGTGCGCATCCGCCAGTCACCATTTGGAACGGCGCGCAGTATGCCGCCTCGTCGAAAGAACTGGAAGTGCTGCGCCGCGAATTCGGACTAGACACGCGCATGTTGGAGCAAACGCTGGTGCCGCGCTATACGCGCCACAAGCCGGAAGCCAGTGCGCGCAACAACGTCGTCGTGCGACACACTCGCCACTCGCCGCAATCAGTCGCGGTCGCTCAGTCGCGCTTCTCTTCGGCCACAGCCACCCAGCAGTCAGGTAGCAGCGAGACGACCTCTTCGTCGTCGTCCAGCACAGATTGGATTTTGCGTTACAACGCGTCCCAGCTGCAAGCGGCAGCGACCAACTTCCATCCGTGGAGTCAGGGTGCGCACAAGTTCGGCCAGTTCGATCTGGTGCCCTGGCGTCGGCAGCGCTCCGCACTCGACCTCGCCAGCACGCCGGACTACAGCAGCGACGCGGCGCTCGCCTCCACCAAATCTCTCGGTCGCCTCGAGAAACTCGAGCTGCGCCAGAATCGGCGCCAGCTGAAGCGCGTGCGCACCTCGCACAAGTGCCTGCGACGCTTTGTGCGCGTACGACTCGTCTTCTCCGTGGAGCTGCGGCACAAGCGCATGGAAGTGCTGCGCCAGAGCCAGCTCCCGCCGCGGGTCTTCGAGCAGAAGCTCAGTATCAGCGAGCTCGACAGCGCCGAGTACGAGCGGATACTGCTCGACGCCAACGCCAGCGTTGAGGATCACCTGGGCTACTTCAGCAGACGCGGCGACGGCAACGACGAGCGAGCAGATGGCAATAACGCTGGCGCGGTGCAATTGAAGCCAAAATTGTGCAATTGGAAAGCAAAGCGTCGGCAGCTGCACCACGACGAAACTAGTGTGGACTATGAGAGAATCGCTGCGGCGGCAGCCGAGAGCGAGAGTGTTGCCGCAGCAGATGGCGCATCGGATTCATTTGCTGCGGTGCATGCACCGCCGCTGAAGAATGCCACCAGCCTGCGCAGCTTCCACGTAAATATGAATGCGCCGCCACGCCAGACTGTGCCATGTGTCAAGTGTAGCGACATCGCCATTAAGCTCAGGTAAGGCCGTCAAAACGCTCGACTGCAAACGCTAGCGCAGAGTTCACAGTCGAATTCACAGAAATGTAGCTTGAATTCGCGCATTTTGCACGCTTCAATGGGTTTACAGTTATGCGGCGCGTTAAATTCAACGGAAGCGCGTATTCATTCAACGGAGAAAAGAGTTTATGTAATTCAGGAAAGTGACCTACTTGGTGCAAACTTGGTTCGAACTTAGAGTGAATTGTTGCTTAGAGTGAATCTGATGCATTAAGCGGGGTTTCCTTCTAGTCCTTTGCATTCCTAAACCTTGAGTAACCGTACAAAAGACATCCGTATTTTCATAAATGTTAAACTCAAACGACTTTAAATTTAACAAATTTATGAACAGATTTTTCTGCATTTGGTTCGGTAATTTTTTCAAAATGAAAAATTGTGTTAAGTAATCTTCAAAAGAACTTTGCGCAATCCATTTATGACGAAATCTATTTATGCGAATTTATTTATGTATATGTAATCTACGAAAGTTCTTCATTCTAATCACACAAGATCTCAATCCACTTTCGCATTCAAAGGAGTCGCTTTTGCTTATACGATTTTAATTTCGCAATGAATTTTATGAAATTTTAATTCATCGCGACTTTTCATCAAAGTGAAAAAACCTTAATTCCGTTATTATTTCGCGCCGCACTGCTTCAGGGGCACACTTTTGCTTTCTGCAAAAAACAAAAATCGAGTGTAGGTCCAACAACAACAAAAACAATCTTAACAACACTGCGCACAAAAGTATTTTAACCTAAAGAAAGAAGGCGACGCAACACCGAAACGCGTCAACTTAATTTCTCACAAGTGCCGCACGCCAAACAACACACTGACTGTCAGTGCAGACAGACGAAAAGTAGAAGTCGACGCAAAGTTGAGTGCAAAGCGGCACATGGTGTGCGGTTGCGCTGAGCTTCACTTTCCGCCAGTTTGGACAAACTCTTTTCCCGCTTTTGTTGTTGTGACTGTTGCCGCTGTAATAAATTTGTATTTAGTTAAACATGTCAAGCATTGTTTTTGTTTTTTGGTTTTATTGTTTTACTCGGTTCCGTTGTGTTATGGATACACGAGAGATGTAAAAACAGAACAAAAACAACGTTAGTAGAGCGCAACTGGCAACAATGGCGTGGCGAGTGCAAGAAACAAATTGAAGAAACCAAAAGCAAGCGCAGAAAGTAAAACAACAGCCACGACAACTAAAGTGCTGTAAATTAGTTATTCTATTTAATTGTTTAATTTGCCAGTTCAAAACAAGTGCAATGGCACTTGCCACAACAATGATTTAATTTCATATGCATGTATGTGTATGTGTGTGTGTATGTATGCGTAATTGTATGAAACGATTGAATGAGTGTGTGAATAGTGCGAAAGCTGGTTAAATCAAACAAAAATTTTACTTTTTACATTGGAAGACAAGTCGTAGCACTTGAAGGCAAATAGACAAATTAATAAAATAGCAGCAATTGTAAAATGAAACAATGAGAAAACTACACATAAAGCGGTAATATAACACCGTTTATATTTATCTGTTCGTATCGTAAAATCGTAAGCAGCTGGAGAAATTTCAAAACTCGTAAAATGGCTTGAAAGCTAACAGCGCAATTTTGGTCAGTTCGATGCTTAAATCTTTCGATAGTCCGTCCGCACGCTGTCACAAATGACAGTTCAAAGATTGCTGACGCTCCAAAGAAAACTTGAAATCACTTTGAGTTTGTTGCTTGAGTCTTCTGTTCGTAAGTATCAAAGATGCTATGCAGTTCGTGTCTTAAGTCTTTTGTTATATCGTTGCCGCCCACAGCCCAGAAAGTTACAAGCAATTTTTATTTAACTGTACGCACGAAAGTAGGCAACAGAAAATTCCACGCCATGATGACAATTCAGTTTAATCTTGCATACTCTTAGGCTTCTTTTCATTAAATCACTGAGGCAACAAATATAATGATATAATTTTTCTCGTTTGCCACAGAACTGCCACCGACTATGCGTCGCACTTAAATGCCGCCAACATCCTCCACAGCAACCGCAGCAGCAAAATGCATTCACACCAACTGGACTCGTACGATTCCTCGGGGAGCATTTCATCCATGGAAAGGCCCAACGGAGGCGCACTAGCCTTGCACTACGCGGCGGCACGCGGCTGCCTGGACTGCGTGCAGCTGCTGGTGGCAGCATCAGCTGATATTTGGTAAGTGCTTCCGAACATACAACATTGGCGACAAACAATAACGGCCATAGCTGACCAGCGCTGTTTTGAATTCAAAATTTCGCAGCAGCACTTAGTTCCATCGATTACGGTGAAAGCTGCCTTCTTCGCTGCCGCCAATTCGAATTATGACAAATTATAGTAAAACGAGCTAAATTGATTATAAAAATGTGTGCTGCTGCGATTGCCACCAGCGGCGACACCAAGCGCGGCCACGTATCTGTGCCAGCAGTAGCCGCGCGACAGCCACTGCCAAGCTCGGCGCTTTTAATTAACTGCAATAAATTAAATGAGCTAATGAGTGTTTCAACGTTCGCTTGCACCATGCGGCAACACTAATTTCGCTAATTTAAATAAATTAATTAAATAATTGAATTGCGTTCTGCTCGCTCGTTCGCTGCATGCGATATGCTAATTTCTGATTATGGAAAGCCGAAGTACAAATTTCGTAAAGCTGTTGTTACAAAATCATGCAACACTTTTGGTGGCGAGTTGCAACAATAGCCACTACTACTTCACACCGCTGGTTGCGAAAGTCACGACGGTTGCATACTCCTCGATAGATATCGGTTTTTACAACCAAAATTAATTTTAATCGCACTTGCAAAGCTTCTGCTGGTCGGTAGTTTCCGCAGTCATGCGAAGAAATTTAGAATTTGGAATGTGAGGTATTCAAATTTCGATGTTTCCAAAATGAACGGCACAGTTAGAGTCGTTCAACGACATTGTTGACTTCTCTGCATCAGGTCCACTCTACGCTCAGCGCTCCCGATCCAATTAAAAGTGCTCGATTTGGTCAGTTATAGGAATTAAATGAATCTAGTGCAGTGACACGACAATATTTTCCGTTTTCTCGAGGTGTTTTTTTCTACTTACTCATATGTGTTGTTGTTGTTGTCTAACCTCGCTAGCACTGAAACAGAAACACACAGGTACCAGAGTAAGCCAGAGCAGCGATCTACCTCGATTGCAATTGCAACTGTTCTCGATGGCGAATTCCAGCTTCTCTGCTCGTTGCCTGCATGTCCCCCCGGCTGCTTTGCCTTGTTGTTGTTATTATTGAGCAGCAACTTTGCGCCGGCCATGATGCGCATTCAATTCGATTCGTATTGGATTCCCGTTTGGCGATTGTGCGCTGACTGGCAGCAGCGACTCGCGTCTAATTAATAGCGCCAGGCAGTGCGCGAGTGAGAGAGCGGTGCGCAGGGAGAAGGCAGAGCGCCTCTTTGAAATTTAGGTGAAAAGCAGCGCATGCAGCGACTGTTCGCTGGCCAACGGTACCTGCGTTGCACGACTGGGCGGGGACAAGCGCTGCAGCCGCACTGATTCTGTTGTTGCTTCTGGTTTATGACGGCGCGTTCGAGCAGCTCACATTTGCCTAATTGCTATGCTGCGCAACATCGGGCACGTGCTATTTTCATTTCACACAGCCGTAGCACCTGTTGACCACCGGCGATAAGTGATGGCTACCCACATGATACGTAGTGGTTGTTGTAGGCGCTCAAGCCGCTCATAATTTGAGCTCAAACCGCTCATTATTTCCTCGGTTTTCGTTCAGTTTTGTTGGTAGGAAACTATGAAATGCTACCATTGCTGATGGTTTGTTTGATGGGTTCTACGGTTCTTGTTGTAGGTTTAATACTTGTGGTTACAAGTAGTTTTGTGATTTTCTAATTGACGTTCTGCGCGTCTTCACGGTCGATTCAGCATAAATATTTTGTTATATTTTTGATTACTGCTTTCAATGTTGTTGTAAGTATTCGTAATGTGAAAAATATTAATGCAAAAAATGCTTTTTTTGTCAGCCTCGATAGTCCAGCGGGTAGCGCACCTCTTCTTACCGAGGCTCTATAGTAGGTTCGATTCCTAGCTGCTATGTGGTATCGCAATGGGGCTCACAATAGGCCTCCGAGTGTGTTTCTTATAGAGGCAGCCACCATAACCTAACCTAAGCTTCCTTTATAAAATTAGAACCGAAAATCATAAGTTTCACTTAAACCTAAACCTTTCACCTGAACCTTAAACGTTTAAATCGATTCGGAATGTAGTAGACAGCTACCTGTCGGGGGCGGGGGCGATTACATGCTGAAAGGACAACAGTGAGGGAATTTCGCTCAGATGCTTTAACATTTTCTTTTTTTGTTTTGAAGCAGCATTTCGGTAGCCACATCAACTCCACTTTTCATGAAGGTTTTTCAATTTTAGCCCTTAAAAAAACTTCAAAAAATTACTCCGACGTCGTTATAGTTTTAAATTCTTTTTATACTCTCAAAATTTTTGATATCAAGGTTTAAATTTGCCGTTTTTCACTCAAATCCATTGAAAATGGCTCAGTGTAAGGTTTAAAAAATATTTGATGAGTTCTAGATTGGCTCCCCTATAGTTTTCCGATCGCATTCCCATAGAGAAATGCAATGCACCGCATTGAGCATGAAACCAATTTTTGCAATTTTCACTTGTCAGACAAGCCACTTGTTCGACATAAATCTATGAGAAATGTAATTTACGCATGGCTTCATTATTGCCGGAATTCCGCACGGCACGCACTCATCTCGGAACGCTAAGGCGAGACGACCATGAAACGGCCGACCCCAACAACACTAAAATAACAGGATTAACCACCACGACACTTCCAAAAATAGCCAAGCAGCAGCAAACAAACATAGAACCTGCGCCACGATGGCCAGCAGCATTGGGTGCGCAGCAGCAGCACAGCGCCGCTACAGGTTAGCTGCGCAAAAGTGGTTAAATGCGGCGTAAATGGGAGTCGCTTTTGCGCGTATTCGTCCAGAAGTTGAATAGCTGCGGCACAATGCTGCATGCACCAACGAGCCGCATTGAAACCAGCATTAGGCAAACAAGATCAGCGTCAGCAGCAGAATCCAGCGCGCTCGCAGCTTTGACTTTGATTTCCTCATCTGTTTAAAATTTGAATTCGATTCGATTGCACCGAACGCTGAACGCCGATCGGGCTGGGTTCGAGGGGAGCAGAGTGGGCCATAATCTCAGGCAGACTGCCGCGTTGCGTCGGGCTGAGAGCGTGCGGCTGCGGCGGCGAGACAGCCGGCCAGCGCGCTGGATGCTTGGACGTGCTTGAGCGCTGGCGCATTGGCTATTCGTGTTCGGCTTCTTGAGGCGAACGGTGGTTCGCTGCGATTCACTGGCTACGCTGTTCAGAGCGCGCACCCAGCACGCTACACGCTGCATACGCGAGACACAGAAGCCCGCGTCGCGGCGTTCGTTCGATCGTTTATTTGCTGCATTCGCTTCTTCTCGAGTGCTGTGGTCAGCTATATTGTGTGTTTTAGTTGCTGTGTCTGTTGCTGATGGTATTCTGGCCATTTTGCGGTTAATGCCAATTTTGCAAGCAAGCGTCCCCTTAGGAAGCGATTTGTTGTTGTTTCTGTTGGCATTAAGTGTGTGGCTGCCACAGGTGTTGCATTAATTCCACGTTTTTGCAATGGTGCGGTCGCTGCTGTCTGACTGCAGCTGTTGCCACCGTGGACGCGCTGCTCGTTGCAACTGTATCGCGAATTCTGCCCAATAATTGTTGCTGCTTCGTTTGTGTGTCGGGCGTGTGTCTTCAACTTTCGTCTTACCACTTGTGCGCTTAAAGTTTGAACAATATGGTCAGCAGTTGCGGCAACGGCGGCTGCTACCAATCGACGCAAATCAGCGAATCGAAACGGCATTTAATAACCAGCCACCGCTACAACAATAACTACTAGAAAACAACAGTTTTTGCAGCAATTAAAAATCAAATTTCAACCGCAACAATGAAAAGGTAGTCAGTCAGTCGGTCTTGCAATCCAGCCCCCCAATCCGCACACCCCGCAGAAGCCATACAGCGTGCTTCGGCTAACACCGAACGCGGCTAATTTTTGTGGACTGTAAATGTGTGTGTGTGTGTGTGTGTGTGTGTGTGTGTGAAGCAGCAGCAGCAAATGTTGCACTGCTGCCTTAGATTGTGCGGCATGCAACGGCACACAACGCGGAAACAAAAGTGGTGCGGGCGCAAATTGGCCAAAGAAATTGAACGCCCCCCAATTTGTAGCCGCCAGATATCAAATCTGCCTGCAATCAAAGCGCGCTGTGCGCATTTCTTGCGAATTGCTGTTGCTGCCAACAACGATATGTGCGGAGTGAAGAGAGTGCATCCGATGCAGAGGAAGGGGCGCCACGGCCACTAGTGGACGCAGTGTGTGTGTGTCAGTTAAAACAAACTAATTTTTTTAAATTGTGAGTGAGAATTTTCTGAGGGACTATTTACAGTTTCGCGAATTAATTGCAAATATTACTGGTTTGTTTCAATGCATTGAGGGGAGTGTTTGTCGCCATTGAAGCAACATTTAATGGACGTTTTGTGAACTCTTCTGAACAAAGTGTGGTGTGTGTCAATTTCTTAAGCTCAATACTGACTCTTTCGGTCCATCATAGTCAATAAGACATATTGCAAACCTGTCAAACACAACGTCAATATGCCAAATACCGACCCTGCGTGCGCCCTCGGCAACGCCTTAACTCTTCAGAAAAATTTTAGCCTGCAGTTTCGAGCCGCTGCACTTGCAGCGCGAAAATAACCTAAATTCGATGGCCACCAACAAAGCGCAAAGACATGAATAACGGCATTCGATAGGCCGCGACTTACGTTCAGCACTTGGAGAATGCGACGTATCGATGTCGAGTGCAATTCAATTGGAACGAAAGTACTATAGCTGGGCCGTTTCGTAGGCACACGGCGGCCAATCACACCGAAAGTCAAGCGAAGGTAACGGTGGATGTACGGTCGAAATTTACGAGTGGCGAAAAGCTGCGTGTAATTGAATTTTTCGCATAAAAATGTGTGCAATTTCACACCAGCTAATCGTCGAGCCGCTCGGCCAATTGGAATTATTAAATCTTAATTGAATTAAAAACTAAATCACTCACCTGCGAACAGCGCTTGAAAATAAACATCGAAATCGAGCCATCAAATGTGCAACAGCCATGAAAACCGCACACGAATCGACGCGCCAGCTGCCCGACCGCCAAACGGACACCGATCGCATGCATACCGACCACCCTGTGTGCATGTGTGTACATGTGTGTTGTACAAGCAGACGGACAGACAAACCTGAAAACTGCAAACAGCAAATGGCAAACGGACGCAGCGCACGGACCGTCAGTCAACCGAGCAACGGCACACGTACCCCACCAGCAGCCGCTGCGACGATGCTCCAAATCGCTGAACTGATGCCACCACAACAAATTCGCAGACGTGGCCGCTGCTGATGCTGCTGCGGCCGAAGCGCGATTTTGAACTTGCGCGCGCGGCGTGAAAAATCACTCCGGCTACCGTTGTTGTTGCGATGAAGCGCCACCAGAATGCAAACTGGTGCAAAATATTGAGGCACTAAACCGTAGATGAAGCAGCAATTGAAAATGCATAACAGCAGCAAAAGTGCAGCGCACCGCTGCAGGGAAGACTCGCGAGCACGGACAGACGCGGTTGCTGCGAATTTTGCGGCGACTTATAAAAGCAAAAGAGAAAAGCGTTTTCATGTTTCATGTTTTCCAATACGATTGCGAGTACGTGTACGTCAGCGCAGCGCCACCGCCGAGGCGCATTTTCACCGAACTGCCACAGAAGTTAACAGACATTCGATTCAGTCAGTTCGAACGGCGGTGGTGTTGGCTGGTTGGTTTGGCTTGTTGGCATCGGTTTGGCTGCTTTTGGGCACAGCCGCTTTTCGCGAAGAATGTCATGAGCACTCGAGGATTTTGTGCCGTCGTCGTAGACGGACTGTGTGTTTTGTTTCAAATGGATAAAAGTGCGAAACCGATGAACTGTGATTAATTAAGTGCAACGGATTATTTACATTCAACTAATCAATCGGCATTCACTTTCTGCTGCAATTCGGGTCGATGAGGCTTAACATTTACACAAACAAATTCATTTAAAAACACGTGAAATAAGACAAAAGTTCGCGACCAGACCAACAGATTCTTGTGCGCTTCTGTAGAGACTGCAATGGGCTTTGAACTCGTTGGAAAAATCCTTTTCAAACGCTTACGCTGTCCTTTTCCCAAATAGAAATTTGAATACTGGCATTCTTTATCTATGAAGTTAATTGTTTGTGCAAGTTTGTTGCAGCACAAGAATATTCTTAGTCATCTCACAGTCAGCATACACCAAATGTGTTCTAAAAACGTATGAAATACTTACTTGTGGCGAATAATAATAATTGGGAATGAAAAATTGTATGTAGAATTTCTTGAACTGCAATTAAAGCACAAACATTCCATATCGAATACAATTTTAAAGTCTGCGAATATTCAAAGACCATCAATACAAATTCAATTTCCAACCAACATGATTTCAGAAGACTGAAACAACAAGTTTAAAGCAGCACAGAAACATTCTTTCATTATGCTTAAATCAACGACAACGAACTTTCAATTTCACTTTACTTTGGCAGCATAAGAAACAATGGTTTCTACTCTTCAGCTCACATAAACAGTTAACTTTAAGCGCAGGTCAAACGTTTCATCGCCCAGCACACACAGAAAATAATTGGTACGTCAGAGGTGCCGGCGAGTTGCCGCAAACTGAGTCTCAGCGTCGACAACGAGGAACGGAAACGCGCCGTAATCAACAATAATGAATCACCGACCTGAGTCTCCACAACTAGGTCCGAGCTCAGAAAATCAAAAGTGAAATTCTCTATCGTTGCGTTGACACACAAATGAGACAATTTAGAGTGAGAACAGAAACAACAACACACAGCCAATCGGGCTGAATATCGACAGATAACAAAGGTGGAATAATTGTAAACGATGGTGGCTTTTGAACATGTAACGGTAATCGGTGAAGACTGTCTTTTAGCGATAGTGAGTGTGAACATACAATTCAAATTTGTATGAAATATTGCGAGCAACGACCATAACTCCGACACACTGACCCCCACGCACCGCATTTCCCACCGCAGTTCGAGTCAGTTTCAATTCCCAGCTTCCCCACTGTGTGATGCACTCTCTTCACCCCACCGTCTGCTCCGCATCTAGCACTGGCACTGGCACTTTATTCTAACGTCTCCCCCACTTTTCTCGTTCTCCACCCACCGATCCGCGGCTCTAGTTACTTTTCCACAATCGGCGCTAAGAAGGGCATTTTCAGCAGAATGACCACCAGTCTCACCTCTTATCGCCGCAGCAAAACGAAAAGTAAGTCGAACAACGACATCTGCTCGGTGGTGGCCGAAGTGAACGGCCACAGCGGCGAGCTGCACAATAAATCGCGCCATCTCTCCACCGACGACCTCTCCGACCTGGCCGAGATGATGGAAGCTGGTGAGAAGGACGACGGCACAGCCGACGACAGCGCGGCGATGGTGCGCAAAGAACACAACAACCGCCGCAGCATTGTGAGGTAAGCAGGGCCAAGGATCCGCCGGCCCGATTCGCTCAAATGGCTCACCAAGTGCCGCACAGGCACAGTTTGTGTAATTTGATGTATTGACACGGCCGACGCGGCTTTTATTTGAATCAATCCGCTCCAACAGATCAAAATTATCAACGTTTCACTCATTGTTTGCACATTCCCCTTTCCAACTCGAGCCACTTTACGCAACGTCCATGCCGAGAAATCATAGCAGCTTCACACTCTTGTGCAACTTGTGCGGAGCTTCAGCTGACTGACTGACTGACTGACAGACAGACCCAAAGAAAATGCCGAAGGTGTGAAATTGAAAACCAAGCCCAGCCATCAGCGACAGCGAATGCCAGCCGCGTCTGCTGCACCGGCTCCCAGTCATTGACTCGAATGCTGGGCAACCGAAAGTGAATGTGTTGAATGGGTCTGTGCGGAGCAATGAAATGTAGTTCAGCTGTGTGGCAGAGTTCGTGCGTCTCAGCTGGTCTCTTGCGTGTTGTTGCAATATAAGCAACGCAATTTCATTTTCAAATAATGTGTGCCACACCGCAGTTGTGTGCCACAACCGCTGGCATTCAACCTTACATGGACGACTGTGGCTTCGACTGAGATGTGCAAACATTAACTGTGATGAGTTGATGAAATGGTTTCGGTTGCTTCCAAGGTCATTCAAAGTGTAAGCGCAAAACTGTTTAATTTCGGTCAAAAGCTTGTTTAACTATTCTAGTTGGCTTGGTTTTGTGTCGACTTGGATCTGAAAACAAACTAAAAAAATATTAAATCATAAAAAACAATTAGATTACATTGTACTACGGCCTGTTAGGTGTATGGTGATTGCCTAATGGTTCATACGACAAGGACTACTTATATCATCTGTTCCGGCATCACATGGGCCTTTGGGTGCTCCGAGTGTACTTGCTGAGAACCAGCAAGCCGCCTGTCTTATCTAACCTAACCATATCAGCTATAGAACCGCTGTCCTACTGATTTCTGCTGTAAAATTATAAATATCGTAGGAATCTAGTTAACCCTTCCGACCCCAAAGTTGCCTGAGAGCAACTTCACCTATTTGTCATCTTATAGCAAAAGCTACAATTGATTTAGGGATTTAATTTAAGTAGGCACCAACAAATTTATATTTTTAGCAGTGAGTTCAATGCAAATTACAACAATTTTACCGTTATCCCCAAAATAATTTCCAATAATTTGCAGCGATAACAGGGAATGTGTGTGTTTTAATTGAAGTCTACGAATTAGGCGCGTTTGATCAAAACCCTGTTTCTTTAATAATGGTTAAAAAAAATCAAAAAGTGATAATTTTGTATTTTTCCATAAATATTATCATAAATAATTTTTTTGTAATTGAAAAATAATGATACAAAATATATTTAACCCGTTTTGAGCTAAAATTATTCAAAAGTAAACTAGTTCTAGAACTCTAACAAACAGGCTTGGCAACTTCAAATGTCGTTGAACACTTCTTAGGAAAGTGTTTTATGATTTAAATACCAAAGGTAATATCGAGACACAGGGTAAAATTCGGCGTCGAAAGGGTTAAGCGAGGCGGAAAGCAAAAGAAAATTAATTTTTTTCATTTGTAAGGGTAGCATTTGAACTCCAATGAACCACTGGGGTTCAACGCATATTTCACATTTTAAACTCTGTGTCTATGCCTTCAATTCGATTGCACTCGATATTAATCCAAATTAGAACAGAACAGCTTTTGTCAGTCGAATTGCCACAGTGTTGTGCAGCTCTCCACTTGCCGCAATTGAATCGGCGTATGTCGCACACACTCGTGGCACACATTTATAGCGATTTCTCGCGATTTCTGCGTGCGCCATGCCCGACTTGAGCAGCTGTGGCCAGTTGTTGTTTGTGTCTGCCGCTAATGAAATCAGTTCTGTTTTCTTTTTTGTTTGCAATTAACATCAATTTTCGTTACCAATTTGCCAAGAGTCACCTTGCATTCTATGTACGTTTCTGCTTGTGTTGCAGCGCCAATACGCAAATGGACAACGATGTCACACCAGTCTACTTGGCGGCGCAGGAGGGACACTTGGAGGTGCTGAAGTTTCTGGTGCTTGAAGCTGGCGGCTCTCTGTACGTGCGCGCACGCGACGGCATGGCACCGATCCATGCCGCTTCACAAATGGGCTGCCTGGATTGCCTCAAGTGGATGGTGAGTGCGGTGCGGAACGTTCCGCCGAAAGTGTCGATTGCGCGTTGCAAAAAGTGAGTTTGCCGCGTTTTCGTGTGAATTTATGCGGAAACCGTGTGTGTCGACTCATTGTTTGTGAATAATTCCGATGTCAGGCGACCGGATTGCAATACCGGCAGCGGTTGGCATTTACAGTTAAGCCGTCGCAACGAGCAGAGTTGCAGCCACAATTCAGCTGCACCGAAATCCAATGACAGCCTCAGCCCATATAAATGTACGAGACACGTTGTGCTGCTAGAAGTGCTCGCGATTCGTGGCAGCCCCAATTTCCCTGCCACATTTTGTGGCAAGCTTCACTTTTCAGTTCGGCTGGCACGAGCGACATTATTTATATGTAGATCGCTGGCCATCTGACTGACCAGCTGGCTGGCTGGTTTCCGTCGTAAATTGGGCCGGTGCAAGATTTATGCCAACGATCGCGCCCGGAGTTTGAGCTTTGCATGTCATATTTCTACACGGATTGCCTTTCGCCTTTCGAACATCGAACATTACAAGCATTGCGCATTGAAGGCATTTCAACAGCTGCGTTGTGGTGCTTTTTACTTTCCATTCGGTTCGTTGCTGGGTTTTACATTTGTGCTAAATAACTTGTTGCTGTTTACTGCAGTGTCATAATTGGCGTTTGCATTTTGAAAAGGGCAAACTTGACATGAAAATCATTTTATATTTTCGCTTCGACCGCAACGAGAGCTCTGCGCAACTTGGCCTTCAAACACATTTTAACGATTTTCGTTTTCGGCGCTTTAAACGCCCAACACAACTCTCATACATTCCGCACACAAACTAACTGAGCAGTCTGCAACGATGCGGAATAAGCCACAGTACAACACAAATGTTAATGAACCTGCATTCAACTCCAACCTCACTTATCGAAATGGACACTGCGACCAGCACTCAGAGCGAATTATTGCACATGCATCAACTACATGTCCAAATACTCCTCGCACCCCACAGATTCCAATCGTCGTTCGCGCAGACGTCGATCTTGACTGACAGTTGCACTCCGCAGCACTCAGACACCTCACTTGGAAGTCATCGACTAACTGGTTCGCCGCGGTCGCTCGTCCACTCCGACGAGAGTAGCAAACAGGATCAGCGTAACGGCACATTGTCACCAAAAACGGCGTTTGCGCAAACGAGTTGCAGTGTTGGTGGCAGCGCTCTGTGTGCGCAGTTCTTCGTTTTGGCACGGACAGTGTTGGCCATCGGACAGCAGTCGTTGCGTTCCACTTGCGGCCTTGGCAAAAGCAAAGAGACGAGCGTCAGCGGGCGGATGCTGGCGTCAGACGATGTCAAAATTGATGCTCAAGAACTCGCAATGCAATGCAAATGGATGCGAATAGCAGCAAAGGCAAAGCGGCCGGTTTCAATTCACTTCCTGCTATTTTGGTATTTCAACTGCAAAAACGCTTCACCTGCTGCTCCTTTTGTAACCGTAACAGATTGCAGGCCTCGGCCAATCGATTGCACCGTTTACAGCCAATCAGCCGAACGATCAATCAGCCGGCAGTCAATTAAGTGCACTCTGCAAATTTACCCCATAACCAGTTGCATAACAGCAACAAAACCAAATCTGGAAATTACCCCCAGCAATGAGTGCTGAAACTAGTTGTTAAGAAACCGCAATTCAGATGTCAACAACTCCCAGCCGTATCGTTCAGCATCATCGAAGCCCCGCGCAAGGAGCAACCGCAGAGGGATGAAAGAGTTGGCTGCTGCTCGAAGTATTCATTTATTCATTTCAGCAAAATCGCATGTACACGCGCGCACACGGCGTGTACACACAAGTGGAAAATCACCTTTCTAAAGTGAACTAAATATAGTAGAGTTGCAGCAGAAGCGAACTAAGCGGCAACCAAGTGGCAAGTGGCAGGTGGCGGCGCAGAAAACGAAAATGCGCCTGCACACACTACTCGTACTTTCTTCTCGCCGTTTATTTCGGCCGAATGCGTGACGACTACGAAATTTGAAATATCGCAGTGCCGTTGTCACATTTCAATTGTAGTTTTAATTCCTAGTTAGCGAATTTTGAAACATATTCAACAGCTTTCGGTGTGCATTGTATTTTGCATTGTTTTTCATATTCCTAGTTTAGTGCAATTTCGATTGATTAAAATGTTTAATTATTTTCCACATCGCATTAGTAATCTTGTTTTTGCCTTCGTAGGTTCAGGACCAAGGCGTCGATCCGAATTTGCGTGACGGCGATGGCGCCACACCCCTGCACTTTGCTGCCTCCCGTGGCCACCTCTCGGTCGTTCGATGGCTGCTCAGCCATGGCGCCAAACTGTCCCTGGACAAGTACGGCAAATCGCCAATCAACGATGCCGCGGAAAACCAGCAAGTCGAGGTGAGTTCGAGTCGTTGAAGAAATTGCACACCGCACTGTGGACGATAACAAGGCTGCGGACAATCATTGTTGTTGAGACTGAACAACAGGCAGTTGAAGACTTTCAAAAGCAAATTTTCTTTTCTCTGTTTTCTCTGCGGCTACGTTGCGGTCTTTCTCTTTTGCTGCATGCGATCAAAGTGTCTCAACGTGTTGGTGCAGCACGGCACATCGGTGGACTACATGGGTCGTGATAAAAACCCCTCGGCGCAGCGCCACAAGACGTGCTCCGTGTCGAGTGGCAAGCATCAGCATCAGCACCAGCAACAACAACAGCACAGCAACAACGCTGGCGACCACATCAATATCAGCGTCAACAGCAATCACGGCAGCAGCAGTAACGGGAATGGGAACGGCATGGGGCACAGTTCGCACGGCAGCCGCAACTCGAACAGCAGCAAGCAGACGAGCCGCAGCAACACCATCAAATCCAAGTCGTCGTCAACGCTCAGCTCCGACGTGGAGCCATTTTACCTGCATCCTCCGTCCTCGGTGGTGGTGCGCAAGAACTCGGACGCGCTGTACTCGCACTCGCAGCAGTCGCGCTCCTCGTCGGAAAAGCTCTACAACGGCTCGCTGGTGCCCACCAACGACGGCCTGTACGTGAACCCGATGCGCAACGGCATGTTCACGCCACCCTCCCCCAATGGCAGCATCTCGGGCGAGTCCTTCTTCCTGCACGACCCGCAAGAGGTCATCTACAATCGGGTGCGCGAGCTCTTCGACTCGGACTGCAGCAGCGTGAAGCACTCAACACCGAAAATGCACCACGGCAGCAGTGTGGCCGCGGCGACCGTGAATGCGGTCACCATACAGGCGGACGTGCACTCCAGCTCCAGTGGAGCGGGCAGTGGCTCCGATGAATCCGTCTCCATTCCATCCAGCATGAATTCGCCCAAGCCCAACAATCACCGCAGTCAGAGCTTCAATCGCCACAACAACAACAACAACAACTCCACTAACAACAACAGCGGCGGCAACAACAACAACCATAGTCATTCGCACAACATGAACAATACAAACAACAGCAACAACAACAACAATAGTGTTGTCACGTTACACCAGCACAACAACAATAATAGCAATAACAATAACAACCAATTGAACAACAGCAAATCGTCCAATTCGCATGACCACGACTACGAAGACATCTATCTGGTGCGCGAGGAGGCCCGCAAGAATCAGCATAAATACATCATGGGCCGCTCGCGATCTCGCGACAGTGGCTCGCACTCGCGGTCGGCCAGCGCCTCGTCAACACGCAGCACCGATGTCGTGCTCCAGTACAGCAATCACGTGAGTTCACTCCACCTTCAACCATGCACCGCAACTAACTCGAGGTCCTCTCCTTCTCATCTCTTGCAGCGCCTTAACAACAAACGCGACAGCCACATGCTCAACCGCAACAAGTCGCAGTCCACGACCGGGCTGCACAGCAAGTACGACACGTCGGTGACACGCAAGGACAACTACCACTCCACCAAGAATGTGAATGTCAACTTGAAGAACCAACTCAACAACGGCAACAACAACCACAGCAATCACAACAGCAGCGGCGGCATGAAGAGCGACACCTACGAGAGCGTCTGTCCGCCGGAGGATGTGGTCGAGCGCACCAAACAGTCCAATAAAAATTCGGTCATCCGCAACAATCTCGACAATGGCGGCAGCCTGTCGCATTCCGCAACAAATATCAACAACAGCGTCGTCAACAACAACAACTGTGCGAATAATTGCAGCAACAATAGCAACAGCAGCCGACATTTGAAACGAGTTTCGTCAGCGCCGCCAATGCAGAACGTCGCAATCGGTACGTGCCCCACAAATGTAGCACGCAAATGTGCTGCTCCGCACTGCTGCTCGTGCGCTGCGCTACACCTCTGTCCTGTATTTTGAAATCTGCTCTATTTTCCCAGTGAATGGTCCTCCACCGCCGCCTTTGCCGCCGCCGTTGCGTGCACCCGTTCACAAAAACAATCTCACTGCAGAGCATTCGAATTCGTGTCATCGTGGCTCCAACAACAATCTGCACACCGACGACGTCGACTCCGATTCCGGCCTCGAGGTCGTTGAAGAGCCCAGTCTGCGGCCATCGGAGCTGGTTCGGGGCAACCACAATCGCACCATGTCAACAATATCAGGTAAGACGCACTTGTGGATAACGAAAATAATTGAAGTATACTTGCGACCGAGCCTCGATACGTTGGCCGCTCGAATATTGTGCAACAAGTTCATGTTTAAGTGATCTTCGAAAATAGAGCAAATGTGCGAATTATTTAATTTCTTGAATTCCCAAAAAGGATTTGTACTTTCGCAATCTTCATCACATCGTCACATCATTACCACGATTATGTTTTATCTGCATAAAAAATCACTATAGCGATCCCATCCCTAATTCTTCTCACAGAAACCGAACAAGCAAATTTTCATGCTTAGAGCCCGACCGAGGATGACATTTTGATCGAAGCCGAAATCGGCTGCAAGGCTGACAGTCGGCTAAAACCGAAGCCGAAGGTGAATAGCCTAAACAAAATTTAAAGCAAATGTAATGAGCACTGGGATGGATTTAAGTCCTTTTGATATAAACAACTGTGTAAACTTTTAAGACAAACTTTATTTGCGTGTTCTAACAATGGCGTCACAAGTAAAAGTAAAAGGTAAAGGACCAGCATGAACTTAGCTGCAAGCCCGAGTTGCCACACTGCTTGACAAGCCCAACCACAACAGGGTTGCATTCACCATGGCACCACCTCCACCAATACACTACAACTCGGCCTAACCTGACATTCAATCGACCTCGATTGCTTTTACAATGAATCTTCTTCTAGCTTATCATCTAAAAATTCATAATCTGTACATTCATCACTTAAATTATCACCATCTGTGTTGCCTTCTGAGTCCGTTTCAACTGGCCTACCTCGAGGTTCCAACCATTTCTTCATTCTAGACGAATCAATTACATTGTCATATGGCATCTGAGTAACCTGACAATTTTCAACATCCGTAACAACATAACGATCATGACCTAATTGCTTACGAACTACATAAGGGCCTCTGTACTTCTGAATTAGCTTCTTATTCTTCCCTACCGTAGTGTCTACATTTTTAACCACAACTAAATCTCCTGGTTCAAATTGTTTCGCTGGCCTATGGCTCCTCTCGTAATATTTCTGATTGTACAACTGAGACTTCTGTATTGCAAGCTCTGCCTGCTCCCTTATTTCGGACAAATTAACTTCTTCTCTTGAATACACATCATGCAAATACTCCGTCAATTCATCAACTACTTTGCCGCGCTGCTCAACGCCAAAAAGCAGCTTACTAGGGGTCGTCTTTGTGGCACAGTGTACAGTATTATTCATTGCAAACTCGACATCCGTCAGTTTCTGTTTCCAATCTACATGGTTTATAGGGTCAGTCGTTTTGGCCAATATTGCTTTCAACACCCGATTCACCCTCTCAACCTGACCATTCGACTGTGGCGAAGCTACCGCATTCAAAACATGTACAATGTTATTGTTCCCGCAAAAATCCCTAAACTCCGATGACGTAAAAGCTGTGCCCCGATCATCTATGATTCTTCTGGGACGACTGTATTCAACAAAATATCTCTTCAACGCACAAATCGATTCTTTCGCACTACTATTCGTAGCATACATTTTGACAAATTTTGTGAAAGCATCAATCACCACAAACACATGTTTATGCTTTGAGTTCACACTCTCCAATGGCCCGAAATGGTCAATGTGCACTGTATCGAACGGTTCTGGCTTCTTTGGAATACTATATATATTACGCTCATTGCTTCTAGGCGACGTCGAATAATAAATGCACTTCAAACAATTTCTGATGAACACATTCAGCTTTTCGCGCATACGGGGAAACCAATAATGCTTCCGAATCTGATTTGCACATTTCTCAATACCCAAATGACCATATTTCTCATGTATCAATCGCATAATGTTCTCTTCCATCTCACCCGGCACATACAACTGTCGATTCTGACCACTGACACGAAAGACTAACCCATTCTCCAACTCATATCCTGGCACTTCCCCTTGCTCTAATTCTTCCCGCAGTTTATGAATCACAGGATCACGCGTCTGTATAATCTGAATGTTCAAATCAACCTCATTCTCCTCAATACTACACACAGCTGACAACCGGCTCAATGCATCAACATGCTGCATCTGTTCACCCTTTCGGTGTCGAACTGAAAAATCAAACCCGGCGAGACCCAATGTCCATCTGGCAATTCTTGGATTAATTGTTTTCTTCTCCAATGTCAAGACCAAAGAGTTGCAATCAGTCACAACTACAAACGGAATTCCATCCAACATAGTCCGGAATCTTTCCAATGCATTCACAATTGCCAATGTTTCCAACTCAAAGCTATGATAACGCGACTCCGGATCCGTCGTTGTTTTCGAATAAAATGCCACTGGGTGAAACCTGCCGTCATCTTGCTTCTGTAACAGTATAGCACCATACCCTCGCGAACTTGCATCCGTATGCAACTCTGTCTCCCGCCCTGAATCAAAGACACACAGTACAGGGGGCTCAGTCAATTTAGATTTCAAGGTCTCAAACGCATTCCTACACTCTTCTGTCCATTCAAACTTTACACCTTTTCGCGTCAAATAACTCAATGGGCGCGCAATCTGAGAAAAATTATACACAAATCGTCTAAAATATGAAAAAAGACCCACCGCCCTCTGCACCTCCTTTATGTTGGTAGGTACTGCGTAATTCTTTATCGCTACCAAATGATCTTCATTCGGACGAATCCCCCGTTCACTCACACAGTAGCCTAAATACTTCAATTCTCTATATGCAAATTTGCACTTCTTCAGATTCAAGCACAATCCAGCCCCTGACAATAATTTCAAAACTTCTGCCAAAACCACATAATGTTCCTCAATAGTCTTCGTGGCAATGTTAATATCATCTAAATACACCACAATCCTCTTCGCATCAATCAACGGCCGCAACACTAAATTAATAAACCGCTGGAACACTGGTGGAGCATTAGTCAAACCAAATGGCATAAACCGATACTCATACTGTCCCATCGGAGTCACAAACGCAGTTATCGGTATCGATTCCTCATGCATCGGCACCTGGTGAAACCCATTCCTCAAATCCAACGTACTGAAGAAACTCTTCCCACCCAAATATTCAATACAATCCTCAACTAACGGCAACGGATAATGATCTCTGACAGTCAACTTATTCAACGCCCGATAGTCAACACACATTCTCAATTCACCGTTCTTCTTCCGCACTAACACAATCGGAGACGCGTATGGAGACGCACTTGGCTGAATAATGCCCTGAGCCAACAAATCATCAATTGTCTTCTGTACTTCTGTCTTTTCCCTATATGACAACCGGCGCGGACCACTGTACACCGGCGCATCACTCTTCAACTGAATTTTCATGCAATAGCCACTCAACTTCCCCCCCTTGTTCTTCATTTTCAAATAGTTCTCAAAAACAACTGATTTCAAAGCATCTGCATCTGTTATAGACAAGTTTTCGTCCACATCAATTAGATCACCAATTTCATCCATCTCAGTTGCACCTACCATCAATATTACTTCATCATACAAATTCAAGTCTTCTGTTCCAACTAAATTTACAACTCCGATACACGACTCAAGTCGAGTTTCACACAAATTCGAATCACCAATTACATTTACCTCTGCATTAACTGAATTAATTTCTGACTTGCCACACTTATCATCTGATTTCAATAACTTAACTCTGTTTGGAACCTCTGTTATCTTAACTACTGGACTCTTTAATAAATTAAACAACTTAAGTGCACTGATATTCAACGGAACTTCATTTTTATTGGCATTATTAATCTCCAGCAGAGTACGTCTACTATATCTCACTGTGTCCATTTGGCACAGGCTTATATTCATTGCCTTAAGTAAATCGCGTCCAAAAAGTAGGGGCACCACTGCCTCTTCATCTGGCAAAACAAACAAATTATGGTCAAATTTACGGTTATCAAACACAATTTTACAAGTCACAAGGCCGTACGTACTTAAATTCATATTTCCCATCCCCCGATACTCTGTCACAGTCAATTCACCCGTCACTTCAAATGGCACAAGAGAACGCTTCACGAAACTAGTCGGACTGCCATTATCAAATAAAGCAAAACACGGAATTAATTCAGTGCACTTATTCTGTTTCAAAAAGGCAACACTTACAAGATTTCGGTGTTTCAGCTGTCGGGCTAAACGTCGGACCTCCTCTACCTCCGTCAATGGCGTCCCTGCCCCCCACTCCTCGACCTCTGCTACTGGCTGCTGTTGTTTCGGTACGGCTGGCATCCGTGTTTGCGTCTGGTTTAGTGTTGTATTCTGCATCCGACTACGACGTGGGCACTGCTGGCGCATGTGGCCTACTTCATGGCATATGAAACACGAGTTCGGTGGGCGTCGCGGGGCCCCGCACGCACTTTGATAGTGCCCATATTGAAAACAGTTGTAACACCTGACGGCCGACAAATCCGTGACTTTTGCAGCTGTGTTAGCAACTGGCACTGTTGTATACGACCTCGGCCTAGGCACGGCACCCGACATGACACTGATCTTCGGCACAACCATTGGCGCAGCTGCCCGACGCTTCTTCTCGTAACGCTCCATCAACCCCTTCAATTCACGCAAGGAAGTGGCGCTGTACAGCATCGAAACCATATTCGTATCGTCGTTAAGCCCCTCGATGATAATGTCGATTAGGTCCGTTTCTGACACATCGGCGCGGCTGGCAATGTACTGCATCTCAACAATATATTGTCGTGGTGTTTCGTCTGGTCTCAGGACACGGGCACGTAACTGTTGCAGCACATCTCGAACCGTGAATATACGACGGTATTCAGTCATCAAAGCCATCCTTAGCTCACCATAGCTGCGAACACGAGTTATGTCCGCGAACCGCTTCGCTTGCCCAGTTATCAGATGTCGTGCGGCAACCAGCTGGTCTCGCTCACTGTACTGGAAACTCTCGAACACATTCTCCAAGTCGGCCAACCATTTGCTAACGTCCTGCAACTCCGAACCATCAAATTTGCTCATCATCGCGTCCAGTACACCCAGGTCGATTCTACGACTCTCGAACTCGTTCAACTCACGCTGCAGCTGGACAAGCTCACGTTTCTTGCGCATGATCGCCAACTGCCGATCTAACTCAGCCTCTTCAGCCTCAGTACTGGTCACATTCACCACACTCCCTGCATCAACTGTATCATCTTCTGTATCTGGCACATTCATGGGTCGCTCCCTCTGGCTGGCCCCTGGCATCTGTCGTCTAGTCGTCTGCACACTCTGGCTGGCATCTGGCATCTGTTGATTCAGCGGAACATCAGGCTCGCTATCCGCTCTGGCCGCTCTTCCGCTACCTCCGACACGACCTGCTACCGCTTGTTCATACACTGTCCGCAACTGAACCATCGTGGCGTCTTCCTCGAATTCAGCTCCCGCAGCCCGTAGTGCAGCAATAACCGCATTGCGCGTTAATTTGTTCGCCATTGAACCACAATAACTTTAGAACTTAGATAGAAAAAAAATTCCTGCTCGAACCCCACACTTGACGTTGTAATGAGCACTGGGATGGATTTAAGTCCTTTTGATATAAACAACTGTGTAAACTTTTAAGACAAACTTTATTTGCGTGTTCTAACAATGGCGTCACAAGTAAAAGTAAAAGGTAAAGGACCAGCATGAACTTAGCTGCAAGCCCGAGTTGCCACACTGCTTGACAAGCCCAACCACAACAGGGTTGCATTCACCATGGCACCACCTCCACCAATACACTACACAAACGTATTTTTTTATCATTTAAAAAAAATAATAACTACCAGCTGCTTGCATGACTCAATGGCTTAGTATAACTACTACTATAGGCCAGGGCGGATTCAGAAAAATATTTTGGGGGGTTTAAAAAAACAATTCTTTAATGTTCATAAAATGCCTTTTAATTTAAATGTAGTTTTAAAGTCGCCCCGAATATTTCGGGGGTTCAACCCCCAAACTCCCCTCTCAATCCGCCACTGCTATAGGCACTACTTTTGCCTTGCCTCATCAAAAATGTTTGACCTTTGGCTTCGATCTTCAGTTTGTGTTTTGGCTGAAGCCAAATGTGTGTTTATTGGCCGAATGTGGCCGCAGCAGAATAATCGGGCGGGTTCTATGTACGCTTTATGCCCAATTTTTCTTACACGATCGTGATTGTGCAACAACCAGTTTGAAATACGGTCATGATCAGTGATCAGTAATCACGATTTTGCAATGTGAGAAAAAAGCGGAATAATTTTCACAGGAACCTTGTTTTGTAAAGACGATAAGATTAGATGACATTTCTTTCGCGACAGTGGGCAAATAATCATTCATGAGCGCTAAATAGAATCAATCATTACGAATCCGGTCTATTAGCAAAAGTCATGAATGACAGCTGACTGTATTGAGACGTCTGACTGTCTGTTTCAAAATGCAACTGAATCTACAGGTTTATGCTCAGTTGGGGAAAAGTAAAAACTTATATCTTGTATAGGCAGTGGAAGTCGTTTATCAAATAATTTCTGGAAACTTTGTTATTAGTTCTGGTTTTTCGCTTCACAAAACAGCTGAAGGAAACTTCGTGTCTGCGGTCGAGTTGCCAGCATAAGAATACATTTATATGTTATATACAGAATAAATAATGATTATGGGTTGGGACCAAGCCCTTACGCACCTCAACCTGAGAGGTTTATTGTGCTATATAAATAGTTCTATGACAGTTCTGAAAGATGAGCTTCCAACTTTTCGTTTTTACTCCCAGAGATTTGGCATTAACTATTGTCTATCTGACACCAAAAAAAGTTGCATACTGGCTTGAACGGAAATCAAACCCAAGGTTCTGTAACTCACTGTCCAAACCACTAAATACTGAACTATCATACTAGTTTGGTCTAAAAAGTTATTCTTAGATTCGTTGCAACACATGTCTTATAAACAGAGACTTAAAATAATTATTATCCATATTTTTGGGAATACAAAAATTTCCCTAATTTAAGGAATTTCTAAAAATATTGTTTTATAATAATTATTCCCAATAAGAAATTTTTTACGTCACCTATAACTATTATCATGTAATTAATATTTTTGAGTTGGATAATAATTGTTATAAGAAATAAATATTTTTTCATTCTCGATAATTATTTTTTGGGGATTTTTTTATTTACGCTGCTTCATAACTTTTATCTTATAAGAAGAACAAATAATCTCTGAAACAACGTCAATGGCGACGATATGAAAGAAGTGCTTCATAGCGGAAGCTAAGAAATTTATTAAAAATTCCATTAACTTAGAATACAACAGGTCTCTCACAAATTTCACTCTTTACTCTCAGTTAAAGTTAGAAAAGGAAATTTTTGTGCATCGTGACTTGTGGTTTTACGTTGCCGGCATTCTTCATGGCCTTCACTTCCAACGGCACTTTTTGTGCCGTTCACAGTTCCACTGCAATTAGCAATTCAAACGTAAAAGCAAAAGCAACCATTCAGGGCAACTGCATTCAGCAAACATGACTAAAAACTTTATTCGCCGGCATTTAGTGCAAGGAAATTGGCCAAAGAAGTGCTGTGCATTCGCGATACGTATTTATTGCACCAAGTTTGCCGCTCAGCATTCACATTATGCATATCATTCAATTATTGCATGTGTGTGTGTGTATATATATAGAAATCGACAAATTTCAAAACGTATGTACAGCGCTCAAACATTTGACTGCATAAACAGTGCGCGAGCAGAGGCCATTTGCGACGCGCTTAGTCATCGCTGCATCGTTGCAGTGTGATGGGCGGCCAGTGAGGCAGCAAACATTTAACCGCTGCGCAGAGGTCTCTGACATTGCTCCGCTGCCGGCGCCGCACACCGCAATTCACTTAGACAGCCGCGATGCGTCGTCAACGGCAATTTGCGCCAAACTCCACACAGGACGACGCGGTCGCCTGCAACAACAAAAAGCTCCGCGAGTACAACTGGCGCGTATGGTCATCTGCGAAAAACGCATAGCTGTCAAGGGGGCGACACTGTGTGGCCAACTCTGCCGCCGCGAGCCATGAGTGATTGATTTACCCAGCGACCGGAGACTTTCGTTCGTTTGTAGCGATGCGCGGCACTGGTCAAATCAATGGCCAAACAGTTTTGTAGTCGCGGACAGTGTTATTAACCCCCATCGTTGCATTGAGCAATCAAATGTCCAAACAAGCCAATAAAATGTAATCGCTTCATATTCGAATGGGCCTTTTTTTGATGGAAATGTGGCGCGCAAGCATTGAAAATGGGAATGAGTAGTTGAGGCCGTCCGTTCAAGAGATTTAGCACAAGAGTATATTTGCACTGTTTTACACAAGTTTTCGATTTACTTCATGCGACATTGGACCAGAGAAGACCACACTTTGGAGGTTTTCAACTCATAATAATAGAAATAGTCGCAAAGTGCAGCCGAATAGTACAGTTTTGGGGCCTTGCATGCAGCGAGCGTTCAGGAAGCCGGAAAAGCCGGAAAAGCTTCGCATGCGCACGATGTGCCAGCGCCGTGTCATTAGAGCCCACGACCAGCGCACGCGAAACTGCAAATCTCGAATGCTTATGGAAAATTGAAAACCTGGGAAATAATGGAAAACGAGAAACCTTTTTCACACACCATCTCGTAGGCCGCAAAGTGGAAGATGGGAGGAAGGCGAAAGTGGAAGTGGAAGTTGCAGTTACAGTTGCAGTCAACTAAGAAAGAAAGACAGCCACGATAAACTCAAAAAGCAAAGCAACAACATGTTAATTGGCACTTGACAATGAGGCATTAAAATCGACGAGAAACAGCACACACACACATGCAAACACAGTGGCCCACACAGAGACGATGCAACGCGAAGCGGTGGCAACTTTTTCAGAAAATCCACACAAAACTTAAGTGATATTCGTTTCGTTGGCGCAACTGTGATCTGGTAAATTCAGGCAAGCAGCAAGCCAGCAATAACGGCATCAACAGCCGCTGCAAAAATATTTTCTTATCTGGATCGGCAGGTTGGGCAACTTTCTTTATTTCTAGCAAGTCGCCGACGGGTTGGGAAACCTCGAAAACGTTTTCATAGAAGACACCAAATCAAAATAACATCGCTGGTCGCAAGAAAATATCGGCAACGCCGTACGCGCATGATCGGATTAAGGTTCATTGCGAACCACCAGCGGCGGCTGTTTCGCGGCAATAGTTGGGTTGACCAAAAAGTGGTCGTCCCAAACGTGCGCCGCCGTCACATCACTCGGCCAGCCAGTGCGCAACGAAAGTGAACGTGCTGAACGGCCATATGCAAAGGGGCAGCTGTGCGGGGCCGTGTGCGATCACATACGCGCGTCGGTGTACATATGTGTGTGTGGGATTTGCCACTGGCAACAGCAATGGAAGTGGAAGCGGCAACATTGCCATTGCCACTGCCACTGCCAATGCCGTTATGCAGGTGCAGCCGCTTGGCACTTGGAGTGCAGGTTCGTGGCTTCAGTTGCACCGCTGGCATCCGTTGAACTGCACGACTCGCGCCGACTCGCTCGTAAATTCCCACTTTCAATTGATTTTCGGCGCGTTAAACGCTACCAACTCGCAAATAACATTGCCCAGCGATTGGGTGGGGGTGTGTGTTTGTGTGTGTGTGCGTGAGCGCCCAGTGCTGCCAATTACCGCTTCCCGTTCTCGATCGCCGCCTTCCTGCCGCCATTCGCTTGCCTGCACCGATGCTGGGCCAGAAGAAGTGCTCTCGCCGGAGCTACTTCACTTTGCGTTTGTCGCAATTTGATATTTTTCACATCCGTTGTAAGTTCTGAAACCGCTGTTCGACAATGCTTAAACTTTGACTGAAACTGCAGTGTTGTGTGTCTTGTGTTTGCGTCGTTGTTGTGTTGTGTTGTTGTGACGGAAGGCCGACTTTTGTGCTCGGCCATGGAATGTTTTTCGACTGGCTCCTCAACACGTTGCGCTTACCGCTTCTGGCCAGTTTCCGAGGTATTTCTTCGCTTCAATTATTTACTTCAGCTATTCTGCATGTCAAGAGGTAAACACTTCCCCAGTTCCATCTCGAAGCTGAACGCCCAGCTTCGGCCTTTTAGACTTCAACTGAAGGCGATTTACGATTCGATTTGGTACAAACCACTGACGTCAGTTTCCTGCCGTTATCGAGTTTTCATTGTCTGTCATGAACTTCAGTAAACCACTATAAAGTTTCGCCTATTCAATAATAGGACCAAGGCGCTACTAATCGCAGAGAGAAGAGAGGGTAAATCGACTCACTATTTGATACGCTTTTATTAAAAGATTTATGCAAAGATGAGAATACGTTTAGAAAATAATGCATAATGACTAGAAAAGACTTATAAAATACTTTAATGCAACACAAGTAAATATTTTCTACTATTTTTTACGATTTTAATTTTCTCGTCGCTATTGAAAATATTGACTTACGTGGGTGGTCCGATAAGTACTTAGCCTACAAAAGAAAAACGAAAATTTTGGAAAAGTGGCGATTTATTTCTCAACGTAGTCTCCTTTCAACTCGATACACTTAACCCAGCGATGCTCCAACTTCTTTAACCCGTCTGAAAAATACGTTTTCTGGAGGCCTCCGTGGCGGCGATAACCTCCTCATTCGACTCAAATTTCTGCCCGGCGAGTGACTTTTTCAAGTTTGGAAACAAAAAGAAGTCACACGGACCCAAATCTGGAGAACACGGTGGATGGGGCAGCTGTTCGTAGCCTAATGCGACCAATTTGGCGAATCACCGACCGATATTGCTCTTTTTCCATTTTTCTAAAATCCGCGGACACGTTCGTTTCACCACGCGGTCAAAACAAAACTACAAATCCAATATGACTGAAATTTTGACAGTAGCCGTCTACGAGGATGTACTACATGATAGTAAATTTCTCTTACGATAGTGGCACCATCGGGCGGTGGGGCTAAGTACTTATCGGACTGCCCACGTACTTTCACTTAAGGACGAGAGATCTGCGTTGAAACTATCTCCAGGGCATCCACAAACTAAGCCATTTCAACCAACTAATTTTCGTTTGCTTTAGCCACTTTAAGGGATGTGCAAAAAACTGAACTCAAATACCTTTAAACAAAATTATATGGACAAAAATAAATTAAAAAAATTAAAATTAATTAATTAATTAATGGGACCCATTGAATTATGGCCGAAACTGCACATAAGCAATGCTTAAATATTTCACTAAAAGCACATATATGTTGTTTTTTAATTCAATTTATGCGGTTTAGTTTAGTTATTTAAGTTTAGTGACTAGTCACACAGTCTTGGGAAAAGAAAACACGTTTTTCTGTGGCAGCTGCCCCCTCAGCGAGAAATTACGAAAGCGCTGAGTGAAAAATAAGCGCCGGTTGGAATCAGCATAGAACTATAGGTCCGTGGAATCGAAGTGAGACCCACAACTCCTGTCACTCCAATTGAATACAACTATGTACATCTTTATCTACTTAGGTGTTGAAATTAAAGTTTGTTGGCTGGCTGGTGTCTGTGTTTCAATTGTCTTTGTCCAAATAGTCGACTTGAATTTGAGCTCCACTCCACATATTTGGCATAATTGATGGACAGAGTAAATGACACTGAATTGTGGCGACTGAACCCGCCCGCCAAACTGGCTCAGCTCGCGTTGATTTATCGTCATTGCTATAAGCACTGCGCAAAAGCATAAATAGCAACTGGCAGTGGCAACTGCGAATTTTGCAAGTGCGCCACATACCTACCTACATACATACGCCGCGCGCAGATAACTGTGGAAAATCTGGCCGACCGTTTTTCTCGAACCGCTCTACACTGCACTACACAATATGTGTAATTGAACAACAAACACACACACAAACCACTGCAGCAGCAACTATCACGCGGCAAGGAAAAACTGCAACAGCAAAAACCGCAGCAATGGACACTGCGGCAATGTGAAAGTTGCATTTGTCCATTGATTTTCTTATTGTTGCTATTTTTATTTGCTGCAACTTTGTTTTTGTTTTGCCGAGGTGCAATTTTAATGTTTGCTGTCTTGTCTTGTCGTGTAGATCGCTGTTGTCGATATGTGAAATGAGGTACTTGTTATGTTAAAAACAACAAAAACCACAATTTTCAGTAGCAAAACAAAAACTGAAATTGCTGGCAAAAGAAATCGAGAAAACTGATTTTCTTAAAAACCCATATAAATAATTTTTGTATATTATTTTATATTAAATATCAAATTGAAATGTTGTTGACTTCAAACTTAAATCCGTGCAGCATATTTCTGCAACTTTTATCCGAGCTCTGCCGATCGATTCAGTGCCGCGATCGGGCAGCAGTTGCGGCAGACGCGATCTTCTTAAACGAACCAGCCACTTCTCGCTCAGCCACTTGGATAGTCGTTAAACATTCATTATGCGCCACGGTCTGATGCGCTTCAGCCATTACATTGGCAGAGCCACTGCAACTGCCGCTCGCTCCAGCAGCCAACAGGCTGCGGCACGAAACCAAGCAACGTTTCTGACGGCGAATGTGGCTCACTGGCACATTACCCCAAAGCGATTCATGCAGTACTCGCTCACACACACTCACACACACACACACACGCACTCACGCAAGCGCTGCCGAGAACCATTACAGCAACTGCAACAAGCAATGCAATGCAACTTATAAATAAATTTGTTCAATTTCAGCGAACAAGAAAGCCAAGCTGCTCAATGGCGCAGGCTCAACCGTGCAGGCGGCCAACGCCGCGCCGGCCTCGGCTGGTGAAATCAGCGGCGGCCAGCTCCAACAGCAACACAATCACCAGCAGCAGCATGGCGGCTATGCGCCGCATCAGAACAGCAACTATCAGCACAGCGGTCGCAGCAGCGCGCAGCCGCATCCGCAGCCCCACTATCAGCAGCTGCAACATAACGGCGGCGCGCATCACCACTACCAGTACACACAGGCGCCGCCGCCGATCTACGGGTCCTCGGCCGAGGACCACTACGAGCTGCAGCAGGCGCAGTACGGCTACAGCGTGCAGAACGGCGCGCCCGGGCCCAACGCGCCCGGCACACGCCCCGGCGGCCCCAACTTGGTGAACAAACAGCTCGTCCTGCCATTCGTACCGCCCAGCTTCCCGAACAACTCGCAGGACGGCGTCACGCACCTCATCAAGCCGTCCGAGTATCTGAAGAGCATCAGCGACAAGCGCTCCTGTCCATCGTCGGCGAGGTGAGTGAAAACGTCCACACTTGGTAAACTGGGGGGAAAGCGAATGGATCGAGTCGATTGGAGAGAAAGAAAGAAAGCATTGTTCGTCTACTCTGGTTCGGCGCGCATGGCGCTGCATCTTTGCTACAGTTGTTGCCACTGTAGCAGCCGCGCTTGCAATTAACGGTAGCAGGTAAGCGCAGCGCCGTCAAACTGAACACAATTAGCGCATCGAATCCGCAGCTTATCCACGCGGTGGCTGCTGCTCGCGCGCAGACAGCTGAGCAGCGGCTGCGTGCCGTACGCTGGCTAACACGCTACTTGACTCCGCGGCTACCGTTGGCGGCGCTCGCGTGCTCGTCCGCACTTTGTGTGGAATTTGCCAAAAATCCGAACACATTTTCACAATTAATTGCGGTCTGCAATTTGTGCGCGGCGCGTTGCCGTTCAGTGTTGGCCGCGATGATACTGCGAACGCATCGAACTTGGCAGAGGTCAGTTGGTAATACGCGTGCAATATATTCGGGGCTTCTGGAACACAGCTGTCGTCGAGTGAAAGCTCTCGATCCATCGAAGTATATGCGACTTTTGGCCGCAGAGCTTAAGGTCAAAGCATCACCGAAAATATCTTCTAACTGTTGATTTTTTCAAGCAAACATACAAAATATTCTACAGTTGCCATATGCCGCAACCAACAAAGGAATAAGCCTAGTGATCACTTAAGCATTTATGAAAACTAAGAAATTATTATATATTAATTATTAATTTTATTAATTAATTTTCGTCTCATTTTTAATTTGTTTGCTTCGCGCCTTTCTCTGTGTAGATCCACAGACACGGAGGACTACATGCAGATACAAGTATCCAATCAGCACGCAATCGGCTTCGAGCCGCCCAAACCGCCACCGCCGCCACCACTGCCCGTTCACCCGCTCGTGCAGCACAACGAAAAACTGAACACAACGAAATCGGCGAGCAGCTTGGCCCCCATCAACCACGACACGGCGACACGCAAGCAACACCAGCCGCTCTCGGCCATCTCCATACAGGACCTGAACAGTGTGCAGGTAAATCTCTGCAAACGCATCCAGCTAGACCCGGTTTGAATTTGCCAACTCATCCGCCTGTCCGCAGCTACGACGCACCGACACCCAGAAGGTTCCCAAGCCGTACCAGATGCCCGCGCGCAGCCTCAGCATGCAGTGCCTGTCCTCGACCTCGGACACCTACTTGAAGACCGATCTGATTGCCGAGCTCAAGATATCGAAGGATATCCCGGGCATCAAGAAAATGAAGGTCGAGAAGCAGCTGGCCAACCGCTACGACTCGGAGCACTACTCGGAGATAACGAAGCAATTCACAGCCAACAATTACGTGGACCAGGTGAGCGCGACGTGCATGCCGACAGCCACGCAGCGGCCGCTTCATGAGCCGTCAAAGATCTACTTGCAGATTCCGGAAAAGGACCAAGCCGGCAACGTCATACCGGACTGGAAGCGCCAGATGATGGCCAAGAAGGCGGCCGAGCGCGCCAAGAAAGAGTTTGAGGAGCGCATGGCCAAGGAGGCGGAGAACCGGCGTCTCTCGCAGATACCACAGTGGAAGCGCGACCTGCTGGCGCGACGCGAGGAAACAGAAAACAAGCTAAAGTAAGTTTTATGACGACGGCCAGCACTAAAGTTGGTCATTCGTAGCTCATTTGTATTTGTGTGTATTTGACGCAGAGCCACCATCTACACACCCAAGGTGGAGGAGAACAACCGCGTGGCCGAGACTTGGCGCTTGAAGAATCGCGCGCTCTCCATCGACAACATCAGCATGGTGTCCTGCAGCACCGACATCATCGGCATTGTCAGCAGCAACGGCGACGCGGCCGGGGGCGGCAGCAGTAGCAGCAGCAGCAGCGGCTGCAATGCGCCCAACAACTGCCAGTACGGCAACAAGGAAAACAGCGAGCGGGAAGTGGAAAACGAGAGCGAGAAGGCCGCCGAGGAGGTCGCGCGCAACGAACGGCAGCACGAAAACGTGGACGACAGCGACAACATCATACCGTGGCGTGCGCAGCTGCGGAAAACCAACAGCAGACTGAGTTTGATTTAGGCCAGCTGGCCAGCCAGCAATGTTGGCAACTGATGGCGTGATCAACGCTTGAATTCAATTAGGTTCGCACGAACAGA